>CM034358.1:73577683-73902852 GCA_019925275.1 Mytilus edulis | reverse complement strand
CATATTACTTAACCTCTAACAGATTGTGTTTGTTTTTCATAAGATCAAGACATACTATTTTGATAACTTTAATTGAGGACTGAAGCTGGTATGTGATTAACTTCTAGTACTTCTTTGTTTATTCATGTTAATCATTGTAATTTCGCTTAGTTTCGAAGATCTCCTTTTAGTTTTTCAAACATCAGACTCTGGTTTGCCTTAAAAAGTGTGTTTTATTTTTGCTCTGGGGTCGGGTTGTGGTCTCATCGACACATTCTTCGTTTCGATTCGAGCGTCTTTAATGACTAAATCAGTACAAATCTTTCACATAGACTAATTTGATCGACTTAAGTAGACACTTAAGTGTTTAAAAAGTGTCCAAAATCTTTCATCAGATGAGCCTGAAATTTGAGGCTAAAATCGGCCATTACCGGACCAACCGTTCCTCTATCATATATATTTAGCTCCACAAGGGACCTGCTTCCCTTTTTTTTTAAAGTCGCCTCTGGTGAATCCCAGAATTGAATATTTTCTGCAGAGATATAAAAAAGTACATAATGATACATATGTCTCTGTTTTCTGTCATAGAAGATCATAAAAAGAGAACATAGTCTAGAAGTCTTAGAAATCTGAGATTACTATGTATTATAGTACTTAGTCTCAGCAGAAATAGAGGTGCAAAATATGTGAACTACATGTTTGTGATGTCGTCTTTACCCATGTATTATATAAATGAAACTTTTAGTTAGTACAGAGACTTTCTATACTAACGAAAGTATAGAAAGTTCCTGGTTAGTTTTGGGTGAAAAATAATACGACCCGAAGAGGAAATAAAAGCAATTTTGAAGTTCCCGCTAAAAAAAGTTAATGATTTAGCAGGGTTATTGTTCTTGCAGGAAGTTGATGAAAAATATGGCGACATCATGAAAAGAAAAACAGACACTGATAATCCACTATTACAGAAGTTTGCCTTCATTTGAACTGGTAAAATTTGTTTCAGTCAAAAGTAAACACATCACTTATTATTTTAGTTGTAAATTTTCTTATTTTACTGCCTGACTCCTTTGTCGAAGTAGGCCGAACCAGGAGACGGTGGTTTCCCAGACCCTAAATCACAGACACAAAGTCCTCAAAGAATAACTACCTGTGTCGGGAAGTGTCTCAATATCGGAACTATAATATCACAATATTTTCCTCGAGGATACATGGATTGTTGTGACAGTGAATGACTTTCGAAAAAACCTTTGTGCCAGTAATATTCCCAGTACAAACAAATGAGGGTAGTAAATGCCCTTTACTGTCAGGCGTAAAACGGTAATTTTCATGTACCGTTAGCATCAAATTGGTAAAAATTTTACTGTGATTTGTCAAAAAGTCTGATTGTGATTCGTCAGAGGTCTCAATAAAATGTATAACAAATTTTTTAATTATCGTTACTGTCAATTGTGGGACAAATTAAACGTGAATCATCAAAATCAATTGATATTTTTTATCGTCTGAAGAAAATGTAAATTTAATCGTCATGCACCAAATATTACCGTTTACGTCATTTGCCAAAAAAAAAAATTCGTCATGAAGGCACCCCCATTTAGGAGATAACTGTATTGTATTTTAAGCTCCGACTGCATCAATTGGGGATTTGATAGTCGCAAATTAAGTTTACTGGAGACGCTTTAGCGGAGACAGTAAACAGGTATTTGCGACCATCAAATCCCCAATTGATGCCTTCAGAGCTAAAAATACAATATTGTTATCTCCATTCTGCGGCGTAAAGCAACCAACAATCAATCAATCAATCTCCATTCTAATGAAACTAACTGAAAACAACGTTAAAACATGTATTTAAAATTTGCCATATGCCGTCTGCGCTTGCACGTACGTCCCATAGCATCAATTGTCAATTGATGCCATGTAAATAAGTGACGTTATCCAATCAAAATGAACGTTACAAATTGGTTGCATTAGAATTAGTGATTACCACCCTCAAACAAATGGGATACTAAAAACAAGCTTAAATTTTTAAAATTTAATTTCATTGACTCTTGATATAGATTGAATTGCTCATTAGGAGTCTATGACACTTGTAGTGATTGACGTTCTAACTATTAGATTGTACTTCCAGTCGGGACACTTTCTTTGGTCCCGAGCCAGGTCAGGTGTTTTAGTGGGTACACTAACAGCTGCGCGTTACTAGTCCCGAGAGATACCCGATTTAATACGTCATACTGACAGCTGCTAGAAAACCCTTGGGAAATATTTATGGTAAGAATGTCAACCACTGATCATGAATTGTATTTAAAGTGTATGGACAATCTTTGACACATTCCCCATTTCCATTCTCAATTTTATTTTATTGATGTAATCAATAGTTTAATAAACCATCAGAACTTCTAAGGAATTAATTATTATAGGACTAACATCTCAGAACCAGGGAAAATAGGAAACAAGAGGGGAAACTCTAGGAATTATATAGTTTTATATACACTCTAAACATTACAACTTTCACTCCTTTTACACACTTATAACATGTAACTTGAAAAGTTTTGATCCTGATCCTAGGGTCATAATTGACACAACTTGTCTCTTATATATGTTCTACGCTTTTCCTCTTACAATTGTATGGTACACTGTTGCTCTTTTTAATTTATCAAGGTACTTAAATTTATATTTGTTTAAATGCAGGATTCAGGGCTCGCCAGTTCTTAAAATCACCTTCCTCTTGCAAGATTTGTTCTAAAAAATGTTTAGGGTTCTCCCCAGGCAATGTCAGGATTTTTTAAATTGCGCTCTCTGCTGCTCAACTTCAGAGTAAGCACATATTTTTTGCAATTATGATGTTGCGGCACCAAGATCGTTTGTAATGGTTCCTATATATAGATGCAAAATTACTCATTGTTAAGTTTATTTATGTAATTTACGTTGTAGGGTCCGGATCTGGAGCTCCATATCTTTTAAATAAAGTAGTATTTACATTATATTTGACTAGATCATATTTGTCTTGCATCTATTTTATTAATGACAATGCACATGTACTTAAAATCATTTTTTTTTAAAAGATCAATGTTTTCAAGAATTATCATGATATTAATCTTTATCATGTTTTTCGATTTATGACTCGATGACAATGTTTGTTTACTGTCATCATGGTCATATTGGGAAGATATAGCTACTGTCAATGAGGAAGAAGATCCACATAAATCAGTACACAAATGTAAGTTTTGAGATACTGTCTTTTATTGTAAACACAAGAAGAAAAAGAGTTGATAATAAATGTCAGACTAAAAATCCTTTTTTGGAATTCTGGAACTACCTGGTGTACATTTATTATACGTATATTGAATTGTGTAAATAGGGCAATGCTACAAAATGTAATAATATGAAATATTTCAATTACAGGAAGATGGGATATGAAGTAAACAGATTTCAGGGCGATGTTGACGAGGAGCTGATATGTCCTATCTGTAGCAGTGTTTTAGAAGAACCCCTACAGGTATGTATCAAAATAAAGAATATGTGATTCAGTTAGAAATATTCTTTATATTAAAATTAAATGAATGCTGCCAAAAAATGTATTTCTGTGTATTTATGTGTCCTGGTATTGTGACTTGTCTTCCTGCTGACTGTTACAAATGTATCTCTTGAACTAGAAAGTCAAAAACCTGGTTAATAGCCAAGGTACAATGTAAGATAAGATAAATTTTATTTTTCAAGTTAGGTTCCCAGGGGGTCATATACATGTACACATAGCATATATATAATTGATACAACCATGACAACACAGTATTTTACATAATATTGTAAAATAAACTATTGAAATAAAGTCATACAGGTATTATTTGCTAAATAAAAAAGTATTTTTAAAAGAGATGCTACTCCAGAGATAAGGCAAAACTTTTTTTATTTATTTATATGGGGACGAAGTCCCCAATAACAGTAGAAAATTCAATATAAAAAAAAAATTCGGGAAAATTTCCCGAATTTTTCATTGTACTAATGAACTCAAAATCGTTCAAATTTTTTTTGTCGTGTTTTGAAATCCCGGACCTGCGCAGAAATGTACAATGTACTTCCTTTTTCCGGTCTCGTTTGTATGAAACTTTGAGTAAAATATATATTTATCAGTCTAGTATAAAATAGGAAGGAACGTGCAATACCAATTTCATTTTTAATAATTCCTTGATATGAAAAAACGTTACCTGATGATAGCGTTTCCTTGTTTACATTGCACATGACGTCATAATTTAAATAACGTCACAACTAAAATCCCTTACAACAGAACCAAAATCAGAAAACTATACGGTATTTCCCTTTCTTTTTTTTAACAAATATTTAAGTTACAAAAAAATAATTCATACAGACTTCGTCCCCATTTACAGGTAATGCCTGCCTCATATTATATTAAAGATACATTGTACATGTAGTAAAAATTAGGACTCATATTCATATCTCAGTAACCATGGTAACATGTTTTTGTCATGAATATATGCATTTGAATTACCACTGGACATAAAACAGTCAATCATTATCACATGCACACTGTACACTATGTAACATAATTAGAATTAAAGACAACTATTCATTGTAATGTACCAAAGACTTGAAAAGAATTATATAAAAACATTAAAAATTGTAATGGACCTAAACAACTCAGCTCCTGCTGTAATTGCTGAAAAATATCCAACAATTCATTGCTCTCTGTTGTATAATTAACACACTATAAATTTTGCGAAAACCAACCAACCAATCAATCACTAAAAGTTGAAAATTACCAGCCATTGCCAGTGTTACTGCATAAGAAAAAGATTTTTCAGAATACCTCCGTTTATTTTGGTGGGTACCAAATTACTACAATTATCATTGATTGGGAAAAAAATGTCATGGTTATTTCAAAGTCTGTATACCAGCCTATAGCATGTATAGTAAATTTGTTCTTATGAACACGTAAGTTTTTTGTTTCATCTATAACCATGAACAGATTGAAATCCACAAATTATGGTACATGTATCTCACAAATTTAAATTCCTAATATGTAATTATTTTCTATTTTTTAGGCTCCAGCATGTGAACATGCCTTTTGTGCAGCATGTATACAGGAATGGCTAACACGCCAACCTACCTGCCCTGTTGATAGAAACCCTATCACACCCAACCAACTTAAACCCGTCCCTCGTATCCTACGTAATCTACTGTCTCGTCTCCAAATCACATGTGACAATGTTGGTTACGGCTGTACAGCTGTGGTCAAACTGGACATGTTAGCAGCACATCTACAAGAATGTGAACATAACCCCAAGAAACCAGTCCATTGTGAACTTGGATGTGGTCTTGTTGTGCCAAAAGATGAACTGAAGGTACAGTAATTATGATATAAAAAGTAAAATCACAAAAATACTGAACTCTGAATAAAATTTAAAATGGAAAGTCCCCAATCAAAATGCAAAAATCAAAAGCTCAAACACATTAAACTAATTGACAACAAGTGTCATATTCCTGACTTGGTAATTGGTACAGACATTTTCTTACGTAGAAAATGGTAGATTAAACTTAGTTTTATAGATAGCTAAACCTCTCACTTGTATGACAGTAACATAGATTAAATATGAGACAATAGAGAAACAACACAAAGCCATCTATTTTGGATTTATAGTTAAGGCTGAAAAGTTTGATGTTTAATTGTTATTTACAATGTATTAGACATTTTGCATGTTTTTCTAAGACTTGAAATGGGAAAATTAAACATGTTAGTTAATATTTGTTATTTTATTTAGAAACAAATACAAAGATAAAATTTTTAAAAGAATTCATTTACATGGTCTTTGAAAATAAAAACAATTTGAACAAACTAAAACAAAGGAGTATGTTCGATAAGGTCCTAAAATGGCCCCCTTTTTTATCGTAAATTTCAAATTCGGATTTAACGACCAATATCACGATAAATTATAGCTAATACATTGACTAGCTAGGATATAAACCATTTTGTTGAAAATTTTACGTTTCTGCGTTTCATTATGACGTCACAAATTGTACTCATATTGATTTTTCACGAAAAAATCAATGAAAATGGGTAAATTTCCATAGATTATTGGACAGGAAACATAGAGCGCATACGTCGACAACAAAAATCTTTTAAAATAATGTTTGTGAAGACATTTCACATATCTTATTTGAATCTTAAGCTTGTCGACGCCTGCGCTCTATGTTTCCTGGTCCTTTATTTGGTTGAAATCTAGCTGATTTTGTCAAATTTCATCAAAATCCCTTATCTTGACCTTTTTGGGATGTAAAAATCAACGTGTTAAAATTAAACTTTGACAAAAATAGTTCTGTTTAACTTTCTAACATGTCTTTAAGGCAACTTAAAACATTTATTGTCTTGTAACTATGAACTTTATAATTGGGGCCAAATATGGCCCTTACCGAACTTACTCCTTTATGATGTGTTGCAAATTTTAAGTTTTAGATGATGAATAGAAGAAAAGATAAGAAAAGTATATTTTTTGGTCCTTAGATGAATAAATAGTTTTAATGTTTTATTCTTTTGTTTGACAGAGCATAATTTTGAACCCCAGCAAAACTTTGCTGATAGACTTTTCTACAAAATGAACATGCAGTTGGCCCCTTGATACATTTGTGTCATCATTAATTGTATTTATAACTCAGAACCATTAAAGCTGTTTTTTATTTTCCAAGAATTGAATAGCTTTATTTTCCTGATAGTAAACTTTATGATTATGATTATTAAACATTTCAATAATAGACAGGCTGCATGCACCACAAGTACTGACTTCATTTTTTTTTTTTTTATAAATGTTATGAATATTTTGAACAGGAACATAATTGTGTGAGAGAGTTACGAAACCTTGTACAACAGCAGCAACACAAAATGGCAGAGATGTCAACAGAATTGACAGAACACAAATTACAAATAAATGAACAAAAACGAGAATTACAACTTTTAAAGGTAACTATTATAAATACTATTATCATATATCAATTATATTTGTCTTAGATTAACATGTCTTTATAAAAATAAGGTGATGTGGTATGATTGGCGATGAAACAACTGCAGGTCATTATGTTGACTTATGCAATTAGCAAATCCCATAAAGAACTGTAAGCTTTAAAAGTGTCAGGTATGACAATGTGTAAACAAAAGGCCTGATATATAGCAAATCAGTGATCTGGAAGGATTTTTTCACTATGACCCAGGGCCCCCAAAAATAAATTCAATGGGCCATTTTAAAAAATAATGGGCCATGTTGTCAAATGAGTGGGCCATTTAAATTGTCTACTGTAAAAGAAAAAAAAAGTATCAGTATATTTGTGCAAAAAGGTGGTGGTACTTACCTTTATGACTTTTATGCCCCACCTACATTAGTAGAGGGACATTATGTTTTCTGGTCTGTGCCTCCGTTCGTTCATCTGTGCCTCCGTTCGCTTCAGGTTAAAGTTTTTGGTCAAGGTAGTTTTTGAAGAAGTTGAAGTCTGATCAACTTGAAACTTAGTACACTTGTTCCCTATGATCAATGATGATATGATCTTTCTAATTTTAATTCCAAATTCAAGTTTTGACCTCAATTTCTCGGTCCACTGAACATAGAAAATGATAGTGCGAGTGGGGCATCCGTGTACTTGGGACACATTCTTGTTTTAAATTATATCATGGATATTGTTCCTGTGATTTTTTGTAATTTCAATTTCAATGAATCGAATATATAATAAGTAATTTTAACTTCCTCCAAACCGGACAATATTTAAAATAACCTTTATTTACAATATTCAAACTGGTTTTGTTACCTTGTACATGTTCATGTTTTTTTTTGTACATTAAATTTGGGTCTTCGTTGAAACCATACTTATTCCAGACGTTCCGTATCAGAGGACATTTCTGGCATTTCTGCTGCACTTCTTGTATTATTATTACTTCATGACAATGACAAGACAGTAGAGAGTATCATTAATTGATAGAACAAAACAACAATTCGCTGTTTACAAAATGTCAAAACGAGCCAAAGACCAAAAAATGACAAGGACAGTTAAGGGCCTTTTATGGAGCCAAAAAAACTATATTCATTAAAAGGCTTTGGGGTTTTTCAACGAAATAATAGCAAGCTTAACTAATGTAAAAGATTAAAATTAGAGATAAGTCTTTACTAGCCAAATTTCACAAATTTAAAGTTGTTTATAAAAAATTATATCAAGAATGATGGTTAATTACGTTTTTTGGGTAATCAGTTAAACCGCATGGTTCTATTATTACCATAGGAAAACACCCAAGTTGTTAAACCGCATGGTTCTATTACTATAGGAAAACACCCGAGACATCCTAAAAATATATAGGTGTTCCTATCATTGGAGGAACATTACATAGTTGTGTACACACACATGGCGGTACGGAACACGATGGGAAATCCATTTGACGATATCTAAACTTTTCGAAATGAAATGAAAAATATTGTGTGCCACGTGGGCGCTTACGTTTGTCACTCTATGCGCCATTTCTGGTCGATATGCTCTATAGGCGCAGGTCGCACGTCCTTCCCAATCACTGCCAAATAAAATTATGGCAAAAAGTTACTAACAACATCTACAGGATTGCAGGTTCCTGACTAAGGACAGATACATTTAAAAGAATATGGGGATTTCACTGATCAACTTTGTATAAACTATGTGTTATAAGCTTAAGTAAAGGGGTGTGCGATATATACACACCAAGAAAACCAAAACCCAACACCACTAATTAACAAAGTATCTTCTTGTTACCATATAACTGTCACATCATCGTTGTATATGAATATTATATCCACGTGTTTGATGTGTTTCAACGTTTGATTTTGCCATTTAATTAAAGACTGTTTAAAATATCCTCAGACATGTCAGAGTTCAGTATTTTTGTGACCTTGTTCTACTTTTTACAGGAGTACATGAGATCTATGCGAGTATCCAATCCAAGAATGAGAGAAATACAAACAGAAATGGAACATGCTGATGTTATCAGGTAATATAGAAATGGAACATGCTGATGTTATCAGGTAATATAGAAATGGAACATGCTGATGTTATCAGGTAATATAGAAAGATAGAAATGCATGCTGATGTTATCAGGTAATATAGAAATGGAACATGCTGATGTTATCAGGTAATATAGAAAATGGAACATGCTGATGTTATCAGGTAATATAGAAATGGAACATGCTGATGTTATCAGGTAATATAGAAATGGAACATGCTGATGTTATCAGGTACTGATGTTATCAGGTAATATAGAAATGGAACATGCTGATGTTATCAGGTAATATAGTAATGGAACATGCTGATGTTATTAGGTAATATAGAAATGGAACATGCTGATGTTATAGGTAATATAGAAATGGAACATGCTGATGTTATAGGTAATATAGAAATGGAACATGCTGATGTTATCAGGTAATATAGAAATGGAACATGCTGATGTTATCAGGTAATATAGAAATGGAACATGCTGATGTTATCAGGTAATATAGAAATGGAACATGCTGATGTTATCAGGTAATATAGAAATGGAACATGCTGATGTTATCAGGTAATATAGAAATGGAACATGCTGATGTTATCAGGTAATATAGAAATGGAACATGCTGATGTTATCAGGTAATATAGAAATGGAACATGCTGATGTTATCAGGTAATATTATCAGATTATTACATGGCATTTTTCATATCGCATTTATTATCAGCCCTAGGTTCAATATCAGCCCAAGAGCCGCATGGCTCGAGGGCTGATATACACCGAGGGCTGATAATACATGCGATATGAAAAATGACATGTTATGATCTTTTTATCATATGCTTCAACAGTAGAGAAAAATAACAGATTCATATATCGATCCTTCTACATGGTTCCTGAAAAGAAGTTGAAAGAGTAAAAAGTTCACGGATGTCGGACCCAAAATTTGATACATTCAATATGAAATCTTTCTATCATATGCCTCAACAGAGAAAAAAAACACATTTTAATATGGACGAATCGCCAAAATAAAAATTCAACAATATACATAATGACTTGAAATTGTTTTGAAAAGTCTACTTTTTTTAAAGTAACTTTCTGAATTATGTTTCCGAAAAACTTAAAAAATGCATTTATTTAATATAAATTTTTTTTAATTTAATTTAATTATTTTATACAATATACTTTTCAGTATTTATATAATTGTTTTGTATACTACTTTGTAATGGTTTTCACTGAAAACGTAGCATTGGGTGTATTTTCCGGAATTTGCCGAGTATCACCGGACTGCCATGTGATAATGTTACGGAAAGGCATGTGATAACAATCGAAGCGTGTGATAAACTTTTCATATCAGCCCGCTAAGCACCAATTTGAAAAATATGGAAAATACTTTAATTTAATGCTATTATCATAAGGTAAAAATCATATGTTATTTAGTCTAAGTATATGATAAAGTAATGGAACATGCTGATGTTATCAGGTAATATAGAAATGGAACATGCTGATGTTATCAGGTAATATAGAAATGGAACATGCTGATGTTATCAGGTACTGATGTTATCAGGTAATATAGAAATGGAACATGCTGATGTTATCAGGTAATATAGTAATGGAACATGCTGATGTTATCAGGTACTGATGTTATCAGGTAATATAGAAATGGAACATGCTGATGTTATCAGGTAATATAGAAATGGAACATGCTGATGTTATCAGGTAATATAGAAATGGAACATGCTGATGTTATCAGGTACTGATGTTATCAGGTAATATAGAAATGGAACATGCTGATGTTATCAGGTAATATAGTAATGGAACATGCTGATGTTATTAGGTAATATAGAAATGGAACATGCTGATGTTATCAGGTAATATAGAAATGGAACATGCTGATGTTATTAGGTAATATAGAAATGGAACATGCTGATGTTATCAGGTAATATAGAAATGGAACATGCTGATGTTATCAGGTAATATAGAAATGGAACATGCTGATGTTATCAGGTAATATAGAAATGGAACATGCTGATGTTATCAGGTAATATAGAAATGGAACATGCTGATGTTATCAGGTAATATAGAAATGGAACATGCTGATGTTATCAGGTAATATAGAAATGGAACATGCTGATGTTATCAGGTAATATAGAAATGGAACATGCTGATGTTATCAGGTAATATTATCAGATTATTACATGGCATTTTTCATATCGCATGTATTATCAGCCCTAGGTTCAATATCAGCCCAAGAGCCGCATGGCTCGAGGGCTGATATACACCGAGGGCTGATAATACATGCGATATAGAAAAATGACATGTTATGATCTTTTTATCATATGCTTCAACAGTAGAGAAAAATAACAGATTCATATATCGATCCTTCTACATGGTTCCTGAAAAGAAGTTGAAAGAGTAAAAAGTTCACGGATGTCGGACCCAAAATTTGATACATTCAATAGAAATCTTTCTATCATATGCCTCAACAGAGAAAAAAAAACACATTTTAATATGGACGAATCGCCAAAATAAAAATTCAACAATATACATAATGACTTGAAATTGTTTTGAAAAGTCAACTTTTTTTAAAGTAACTTTCTGAATTATGTTTCCGAAAAACTTAAAAAATGCATTTATTTAATATATATATTTTTTTTTAATTTAATTTAATTATTTTATACAATATACTTTTCAGTATTTATATAATTGTTTTGTATACTACTTTGTAATGGTTTTCACTGAAAACGTAGCATTGGGTGTATTTTCCGGAATTTGCCGAGTATCACCGACTGCCATGTGATAACGTTACGGAAAGGCATGTGATAACAATCGAAGCGTGTGATAAACTTTTCATATCAGCCCGCTAAGCACCAATTTGAAAAATATGGAAAATACTTTAATTTAATGCTATTATCATAAGGTAAAAATCATATGTTATTTAGTCTAAGTATATGATAAAGTAATGGAACATGCTGATGTTATCAGGTAATATAGAAATGGAACATGCTGATGTTATCAGGTACTGATGTTATCAGGTAATATAGAAATGGAACATGCTGATGTTATCAGGTAATATAGTAATGGAACATGCTGATGTTATTAGGTAATATAGAAATGGAACATGCTGATGTTATCAGGTAATATAGAAATGGAACATGCTGATGTTATAGGTAATATAGAAATGGAACATGCTGATGTTATCAGGTAATATAGAAATGGAACATGCTGATGTTATCAGGTAATATAGAAATGGAACATGCTGATGTTATCAGGTAATATAGAAATGGAACATGCTGATGTTATCAGGTAATATAGAAATGGAACATGCTGATGTTATCAGGTAATATAGAAATGGAACATGCTGATGTTATCAGGTAATATAGAAATGGAACATGCTGATGTTATCAGTTAATATAGAAATGGAACATGCTGATGTTATCAGGTAATATAGAAATGGAACATGCTGATGTTATCAGGTAATATAGTCTTCAGTATTAACCACGAGCCCTAGGTCTAGGCCAGTAAACAAGGTAAAATGTTCCTGAAAAAAAAACCACAAGCCAATAAAGATTTATTTACATTTTTGACTGACTGATTTTCAGCTTGCAAGTTGAATAGTTTTTCGTTGAGACAGAAAGGATTGTAAATTTTTTCATGACCTTTCAGAAGGTAGTAAGGTTTAGTATTATTCACAGAAAAAAGATGTATTTACATACTGTACATCTTTTTTCTGTGAAGTAATACTAAACCTTACTACCTTCTGAAAGGTCATGAAAAATTTACAATCCTTTTTATAGATTAACATTTCACAATTTTTAACCATCTGAATAAAGGCCTGTGAGAGCCATTTTACAAGAAGATAGGTCTGTCTAGATTTGAATTGTTATGGCTTATTCTAAAAGTTAACCAACACTGATCAAATTTAAATAGAAATGCCTAATGATCTCTTATATTTTCAATTCTGGAACAGCCCCAATTAGCATGTCAAAATTAAATAGTTTATTCATAGTGTGTGCATTCAAGTAATTATTATTGTATTTGACAGATGGAGTAATAGTTTACAGGCTGCCAGAGTGACACGTTGGGGTGGAATGATATCTACACCAGACGCCGTATTACAAGCTGTGATTAAACGGGCATTGATAGACAGTGGTTGTCCATCGCATATTGTGAATGAGTTGATGGAGAATGCCCATGAAAGACGATGGCCGACTGGACTTAGTACGTTAGAGACGAGACAGCTAAATAGACGACAGTATGAAAATTATGTGACTAAAAGGATTCCAGGTAAGATTGAGAGCTGATCTCAAAGAAAACCATGCCAGGGATGATTCCAGGTGTTTTCAAATGGGTCCCTTGAACATCAAATTGGGAATTTTTTAAGCATAAAATCTATGACGAAATAACATTATTTTCCTGTAAAAACGGAAAATGTATATTATTAAGATTAACCTGTAAACTGATGTTCATGTAAGTTGTAACATTTTGAATAATTCTGGATGGGCTACTGTTATTGCATGAATATCATTGAACATGATGCACTACTCTATCATCTTAGCTATAGCTACCTAGGCCTATTACAAAAATATATATTTCAGCTAACATAAACCACTAAAAATAATCATTCGTCGGGTATTTTTTTTCAACAGCATGTCATCTCTATAAATTAACCTTGATTCAAATGGATTTTAAATTGAACTGGTCAATTGTCGACTTCAGAAAAGCAATTACAAAAGTTCATATACATGTACTTAATTGATAAGATATTTAAAGCATTGAACCAGTGTTCTTTAAAATTATTTGAATCATCTTCAAAACTTTTGAAATAGTTCCATAATGATGACATCGTATTTCATGAATGGTCTATCATCAATATTATTTTCAAAAAAACGCTCAAACTTTTATCTTTTGAGGAAATAATTTCTTTTGCAAAACAAGTGTTCATCATATTATATAACCGGCTCTGCTGGGCGATCTGCTTTTACGAGATAGGTGCCCATTAAACTTTATCCATCAATGTTATATCAAAATTTGAATTTTCTCTCTGTCGAGGTCTGCTTTGACACACATTTTTATCAACCTGCTGGGCGATCTGCTTTTACAAGATCGAATACTCCTATAAGATATTAATCAATTGAATTCGACTGATAAAATTATTTGCCACATTTTTACATAATCAAATCGTTGTTAATAAAATGGGGTCGTAAACAGCATTCTTATCCGGATTTTAAAACGTTTTGACAACAAACTTTGAAAAGTTATAGTTGCCTTAATCAGTGACAGAAACTTTTCCGGAAATATCGACTTTTATTTTATTTATATTTTTTTTATATTGGGAATTCATTTTCATGTACATTTTTTTGGGGCCGCTAGCCGATTTAAGGGCCGCTAAGCGGCCCTAAACTATATAGTGGAATCATCCCTGCATGCAAAATAGTTCTACAGCAATGTTGTCCAAATTTTATATAATTTGGACAGTATGTTGGTGGTGCATAAACTTTCAAATAACAAAAATTATTTTTACTCAAAAATTTAAAATGGCTGTCTCACAGCATCCATCTTGGAAATCTATGCTTTCTTAAAATGGTCTCAAAATGATAGCAAAAGGTAGGCAAATCAAAACAATTATTTTTTTTACACTGCATTAATACAAACAGTCAGTGTATATAATTTTTAATAAAAACATAGCAAAGAGATGTTGATTTTTGTCACCATATATTGTTTTGGTAATGAATTTGTTACTTTTATTGACATATGAGACATCTCTGTGAACATATGGAACAGACTGAGAAATGTATGCACAATAGAAGGAACCATCAGAACATCACTACTGACATTATGAAAAAGGAAAAATTTACACTTAGAAAAAATTGTGTTCATTTAATCAAAAGTTTGACATGGAGATAATCATGATAAATTCTAACATTAAGGTCTAAAAATGAAAAAAAAATCATGTTGTTATTTGTCAACATGGTTTTGGATATCTTTAGAAACTATGTATAGTGTAGATCTGTTAGAACTGCCATCTACTATAAAAAGACATCGTAATTTAAAATTGCCATTTATTTCATTTATTTGGGAAAATTACTATAGTTTACAATACCACCCACCAATTACATACACAAAAAAGTCTTTGCTTTTATAGGTAAACAAGCAGTTGTGATGATATCTTGTGAAAATCAACATATGCCTGAAGATTTAATAATGGAACCTGGAATTGTCATGATATTTGCTCATGGAGTAGAATAATCATTGTTAAAGTAAGTACATACAAGCAATTACTAATTGTACAAAATTAAAATTAGATCATTAAATATGTGTTATATACATGTAGGTTAATAAGTATATCAAGAGGAAAAAAAATGTCTTTATATTATTATAGGAAAAGGTCTGTATCAATTTTAATCAATATTAAAAAATATCAAGCAAAAGTCTGCCTTTAAGGGGGTTCACGGGTCTAAATAATTTTTTTCTTCTTAATGTAGGAATTCACTATATTTTTCTATAAATGAACTTTATCTTATACTTAATAGAAAAATAAAATAAAAAAATGGGGTCACCATTCATTTACGCTCACAATATGCCTTCGAAAGAAGCATTCATTTGTGTTAAAGTACTTTTTTCTGTTGAACTAATAGGAGAAAAAGAGGTAATATTGAAATAAAAAAAGAACTAAATTACAGAAATCGCTAAAATTTTACAAAAGTTTAGTTTAAGTACAGCTTATTTGAAAATAATAATAAAAAATATAGGTCACGGATGAGTTAAAAAAGATATTTCTCAATTTTAATGCCAAGAAATGGCATTTTTGCACCAAAGGGAGGTAATTTGGAGCTTTTTCAATGATACGTACATTCTAAAAGTCATCTAGGGCCAAAACGGATTGTAAAGTAATAAATAAAATTTTTAATAAAAAAAACATTGTTCTGAAATTTTTATACCCTGGAGCCTCCTTTTAAAAGAGATAAACTTACTGTAGTAAACTGCTAATCTAGTCAATGAGTTGAGAGAAAAAGTTTGTTTTAACTGCAGTTTATCGTGCGTGCACATAACTATAATCTTTATTGACCAGAATTGTCATTTTTGATACTGATGGTTGGCAGTTCTCTCCAGTTACCCTGGCTTCCTTCACCAATAAAAGCTAACAGCCATGAAATAGTACAAAAGTGTTGAAAGGGTCTTAATCACCTTGAACATTTATCTTTATGATAATGAGGAGATATGGTATGATTACCAATGAGACAACTCTCATGTGAATTGGATGTAAACAATTGTAGACAACCGTATTGCATTCGACAATTTAAGCATATTTTTATGTTTGATATCAAAATGTAATTATCTTCTATGTGCATGTAATACTTGCTGCTGAACATCAAGCACCTGACAATTATTTTTTTTAATTTTCAGATGTTTTGTGATAGCTACGATCTGATTAAACCATGACAGACAATATTTATAATGTTATTGTAATCAATACTGTAGCTTTTTAGCTGCTTGATTTTCTTGTTGTTTACACATAAAATGTGAATTTAACCAATGTTTTTTTGTTAATTTTGAGGGGGGGGGGGATTGTACATAATGATGTTCATAAGATGCATATATATTTGTGTGTATAAATAATCAATTGTATTTATTTTTTTTATGTTTTCTCTATATCTCTCTAATATGTTAATATAAGTGAGCCAGCTTTCGGGACAATTTTGAAAAATTAGTTTGTCAGCTTTAGGGGTTTCAGAATTATGACTAATGTAGTATCTTATCTTCTTATAAAAACAAAAAATGTACATTTGTATAACATGAAATTCCACAATTTCCATATAGAGATGACTGCCTTGTTTTAGGGTGATTGTTTTAAAAAGAACTATGTGCATGGATTGACATGAAGTATGTCAGGAACAGGAGCTCAAAATTAAATGAATTATAGAGTAGGAGGGCCAAGAATTTAATTTTATTTTAAAATCCCAGGTCTGATTTTTGATAAAGAAATGTCACATGTTTAAAATAACTGAAGAATGGAAGGTTAAGGACCACGTCCATCTGTAGAAATCAAGATCAACCCTGGTCATTAATTTGAACTCTTGAATTTGAACTCTTGAAAAGTTAGAAGTGATACAGGCACTTTGATGGATTTCATTATTTTGACAAATCTTATTAAAATTACACATGGATTCAGGACTATGGAGTCTGCTTCTTTCCTCAAAGGTTGTCATAATTTGTATTCAAATAATTTGTATATTTCTTAGACATGACAAAAAGTAAGTAGTGTAGATTGTTGTAGCTCACACTAACTGTATGTATGAAAAATTTGAGAAATTTACTTTTTATTTATTCAATTTGAGGAAAACAAGCACACCAGAGCGAATAATTTTATTTTTGAATTAAGAGGAGGCTTCTCACTAGATTTCAAGTCAAAGCTTTTATTTAAAAAGTTGCAGTCTGATGTCTGCAAAACCTTATTTAATTCTATGTAGTGGAGATTCCCAGCATAAAATCCATGTTATTGGGAAAAATTTGACATAAAAGGTGATCTTCTCGCCACATAAAACTTTAGGTTTCCTGGGGAAATTTTGTGACAGCTTTAAAATTATATTCACAATCAAGAAAGTTTGTAATTTTATTTTGATTTGGAGGCTAGAGTAAAGTTGCATAATAGGCATTTTTTTTATATTCCTATTCTTATTATCTTTTTTATTTTAAAGTTGAAAAAAAAATGAAAAACACTGATTTGATTTATTTCACAAACTCAGTCTTATAGTTTGTCTGGTTTTTCTTTTAAATTGTTGGCAAATATCAAGTGGGATTTTACAGAACATTGAACAGTTTTTGTTTTTATATTTTATGTTGCATTTTTTTGTCTTTATTCCTTAAAGAAGATGACCAATTGCAGAATACATGTAGTATAAATAAAAAAAAACTTGACCATGTAATATAATTAATATATATGTACTTTGTACAATGCAGTGATTTTTGTTTATATGTATTTTTTATTTATTTTATTATATAAACACACTTGTAAACTATAGACAGAAGTATTAGAAAATCACAAACTGAATAGTAACTATATCCTTCAATACATGCAGTCCAATTGAAATAAAGATACTGCATCTACTCTTCCTTTACAAAGATCTGACAACCTTCCTTCTACTTTCTGTTTTTTTAAAGACATTTCAGGATCTTCTGGTTGTATAGTAATGATACATAAAACTGCCATTTAATTTGCTGATGAAATAATCAACAATTAGAAAGTAGAAAGAAGTGTTAATAGCAAAGTGTGATCACAGGCTGTGTATTTTATACTGATTGAAATATTTGATATTAATAACATATCATTATATTGTAGAGCTGCTATGTTGAAAGCATTTGTTTTTGTTTAACAACCACACTTCTGTCATTAACTGATTCTTATCTCCTTTTAATACTATAAATTCAGAAATTATTGTGTGCATTTATTATTGCATTTTGTCATTTTAAATTAAAATGCGATTTTAATTTTTGTGATATTCAGAAAAATCCTGTTGAATTCATACAAAACATTTCATAATGCGAGTTTTGATTATTGCTATGATAAATAACCCTGTTGCATTTTTTGAAATAATAAAAATATTGCAATAATAATTTCTGAATTTACAGTATAATGTAGAGCTGCTATGTTGAAAGCATTTGTTTTGTATAATAACCACAATTATGTCATAAACTAATTCTCATCTTTTAGTAATTGATTTCTATTGTTTTATTTTTATGCTGATGATGATCCGTAGATAAAATTAATGCAATAAATAATGTATAATGGAAAGGTGGAAACAGTGTGTTGACTCTATTTTTTACCTGCATGTCTATCTCTTTCCATAGCAAGTCTGTTGATAGCTGGACTGTTTAGATTTCTGTCCAGGGGTCGGAATTAGCAGTGATGCGAGACCAGTAAAAATTCCAACCCATCCAGTAGATTTTGTCAGCTAGTGGTCCGGGGGACCAATAGAAATTTGCTGACAAAAATCACTGTTGCAGGACCAGGAGACTTGTCAGTCCACTGGTCCGACTGGCAAGTACACTTAAAAGCTTAAATTTGACCCCTGTTTTTGTCCCTTCTGCAACTTCAATGACGTAGGTTGGTGGTTCTCTCTTGGTAATCGGGCTTCTCAGTTTCCTCCAACAATAAAAACTTACTGCCACCAGTTAGCACAATAGTACTAAAAGTGGTGTTTTAACACAAATTAATCAATTAATTAATACACAATGATGCTAACCTGGTGGTGACAAATGGGTTTGTTTTTTGCTTAAAAGCTTTATTTTTAAAAGGCAGAAGACAAGGATGCTTCATACTTTATTTAGGGATTCCTTATGTCTAAGAAGTTTCTGTCCATGAGTTTCTCATTGAGTTATACAACTGAATTTGGTATAGTTTAAATGGTACAGTGCATACTTTGCAATGTCTTCATGTCTGTTGGATAGGGCTTGGTGGTCATGTCTCCGATACTATAAGCAATAGGCAAATCATCCACTCTTCTCCACCCTTGGCAGAATAAGCCAATAATTGTGATTACAATGCTGCGCTCTCTACTCAGATAAAAGTCACACCCATTCTGAAGTCATCATTCTTGGCCAATGGCAGTACTTGAACTCTCTTTAGTTTAGAGATGAATGGAAGTGTCTAGTTTTTTCAAATTTTGTGAACTGGAAAATGAATGTTGGCATCCCAATATTTGCGCAAGAAACCAGGGATGGGCACGATTACTGACAAATGTAATGGATTAATAATCGATTACATGAAGGATTTTTGTGCAATCGATTTATAATTGATTAATCAAATTTTAGTATGTAATCGATTAAAATTGATTACTTTATCAAAAGTAATTACATTACTTTTCGATTACTGTCAATTACATATTTCAACATTTCAACAAAAAATAACATGAGTAAAACACAATTATATTGCTCAACATTTGTATAGTGGAAATTAAGATCTTTACCAAATGCATCATTCAAAGCATTGTTTCCAAATTATAAATTGATAGCTGTTTTTTTAAATCAAATCTCTTGATGAAGATTAGAAATATTTAAAAATCTTGAAATTTTGACTTTCAACATAAATGAAAGATGTCATCGCATTGCAATAATCACTTATTCATAACTAATTGTTTTTCAAAAATTTAGCTTTCTTACTGACTTAGGTTAGCATTTTTGTTTTTACTCTTTAAAGAATTTTTTTAGCATATAGTTAATTATAATGTTTAAGGAAATATAAAAAAAGTAGAATAATTAATTAGTTCAGCTAATTTTTAAGATCAAAATTTATTTTTATAATGACATGCATGATTTAAACCTTTTGTTTGGATAACCACCCTTATTACAGATTATTTAACTGCCACTGGAGTACAATTTATAACCTGGGGCTAAATATTGTAAATTTCCTTCTTAATTAGACATAAGATAATTGAAATAAAAACAAAGTATGTTTGTTATTGATTAGAAGACTGATCATCTCATTCGTAAAGGCAAGAATGTTGTTAAGATTTGTTAACTTCTTCAATCAAATTATATACAAAATATATTTATAGTGTCAAAGGGATACATGTACCTATTTCTAAAAAGAATTGCTATGCATTGCCATTGGTTCATTGTTAAAAGGATTTTGTGTTCTTTTTTAATCTAATTTATATACATGTATATCATAACATTTAAGAAATCAACTGTTTATCTATTCTAAGCTTTAATTTCAACTCTGATTGAAAATGATGTTTTCAGGAAATTTAATACAAATAAGCTTCCTACTTTAAAAAAATGTAGTACAGAACTTAACGAAAGACAGACTCATTTCTTATTTAACAAATGTTTAAGATCTATTTTATTATTTCAAATCTATTTTCTTGTTTTAATATTAAAGCTTTTGAATTATTGACAAGCACATACATCCATTTGTTTCAAAAGCTAGATATAAAGTAAATTTAGGTAGGGGATCTGGTTGCTCATACTGCAGCTTGAGACAATAGATAGAAATAAGGCAGTTGCTTAACTCTCAAGTATTGTTGATGCATAATATTTTATTTGTACTACAAAGTGATAACAATGTTATCATAACATGCATATTTTCCTCTGAAATAGGTTATTTTTCATCAAACTATTTTACTAAGTATTCGAAAAGTAATCGATGATTACATCCAAATTTTTGCTGTAATGGACTATATCACGATTACATGTAATCGAAAATGTTTTCGATTACAGATTACTGTCGATTACTTGAAAAAATGTAATCAATTACAATCGATTACGATTACATATTACGATTACCCCATCCCTGCAAGAAACATACCCAGGCAGTTAGTTAATTAAGAGCTTTAAAATTGTCACCAAATATCGTTCTACGTTTTAGGGGTAAAACCTTGTTGCACTGTCAGTAAGTTGTAATTGTTTATTTACATTTTTCTACATTTACACATGATCGTCAAGAGATGGTTTTTGTCGAGCCTGCAACTTATGTTGCTGAAAGCTTGACTAAGGGATAGTGATCTAACAGTGGCGTTCACCGCTTTCTTAAAAGCTTTATATTTTAGAAGGTGAAAGACCTGCATGCTTCATACTTTGTATATATATGCCTTATATAACGAAGTTTCCGTCTGTCACATGTTCATTGTCATTGACCTCATTTTCATGGTTATTGATATGCACGTACCTTACAAGGTCCTCATGCCTGTCAGACAGTTTTCGCTTGACATCGACCTGATTTCATGGATCGTTGAACAAGGTTAGGTTTGGTAGGAAAGTCCATATCTTGGATACTATAAGCAGTAAGTCCCGAAATCCCGGTCTTAAAAACATGAAATCCCGAGATGCAGAATAAAAAGAAATTCATATCCCGAAACACCGAAATCGAAAAATATATTCCCGGATCCCGTATTGATCAATCCCCAAATCCCGAGCTTAAAAACATCCGATCCCGAAGTCCCGAAAAAGGTCCTGCCTCCCTCTAGTCTCTACCCTACTTTAATGTTTGTCCCATTTATGTGCATTATGTTTTCTAGTATGTACATCCGTGCGTTCGTTCGTTCGTTCGTTCTTTCGTGACGTCCATCCGTCTGTCCCGCTTCAGGTTAAAGTTTTTGGTCGAGGTAGTTTTTGATGAAGTTGAAGTCCAATCAACTCGAAACTTAGTAAATATAGGGCCGAAGTGGCATCTATGTTCTATGGAACCATTCATTTTTCCACATGTTTTATTTATTTTTATATATATGCAACTGGTATGACCCCTTAAATAGTAAACATTTCAAAGAAAACAGTAGACAGAATACAGAGAGGATCTATATATTAAAGTAGCATAATCGTAGTTTACATGTAGATAATATGCGTAAAATAATTGTTCTCTATAAGGAGGTATAATAGTTGTGTTTCTTTCGATCTAAACACCATGATATGGAGAACGCTCTGAATGGCTAATTATTTTTCGATTTTTGTTATCTATCATACGATTGGTTGTTTTAAACCGGAAGTCTTATCTATGACTAAAAGTCAGTCTGATGACGGAATCAATATCCGGATTACTTTTTTATCGTTTTTTCTCCCAAAATAACTCATTCTGAATAATCATAAGAACGGATGACAAATGCGACTATGCATGTTACCTATAGAACACAGAGGCACGGTGATTGATTTATCGTGGAAGGAAGAGAAGCGACACACAAAATGAGGTCTTCTCGTTTAATAGTATAGAAGATTCTGAATAATCATAAGAACGGATGACAAATGCGACTATGCATGTTACCTATAGAACACAGAGGCACGATGATTAATTTATCGTGGAAGGAAGAGAAGCGACACACAAAATGAGGTCTTCTCGTTTAATAGTATAGAATATTCTGAATAATCATAAGAACGGATGACAAATGCGACTATGCATGTCACCTATAGAACACAGAGGCACGATGATTAATTTATCGTGGAAGGAAGAGAAGCGACACACAAAATGAGGTCTTCTCGTTTAATAGTATAGATTGCTCAGTGTTTAGTTTTTGTGCTTTGGTCTGTTTGTCTTCAACTTTAAGTTAAACGTCAACTATATTTATTGTAGGGAAGGATTGTAAGCTGTACATGTCTGCCTGGCATGGTTCATCTGACCTTGAACTAATTTTCATGGTTCATTCGTCAATGTTTAGTTTTCTTGGTTAAGTCTGTTTCTTAGAAACTATAAGCAATAAGTCAACTATATTAAGTGTATTAAATGATTGTAAGGTGTTTATGTATTTCTCGTTTTGTTTATATGACTGTGACCTCATTTTCTTGGACCATGTTAAGTTTATATGATAGTTGTAGGAAAGCTTCATATTTAGGGCTATCAACATACTATCAATGGCTAGTGAAGAAGGCGAGTCATTGCAGCGTGAGCACTGTTGTTGATAGGAAGCAGCCGTTTAAAACCTCACAAATCTATATTAATCCACCAAGGGTGGTGAGAAGGGAACTGGATCGCAACCCTTGGCCGAAGATATAGGCAAGTTTGGCATATGGAATGTGTTTAATGTTTTCATGTCAGATAGTATTTACTTGGATTCATCTGATCTTGACTTTTTTTTTTAGTGTTTATTGATATTTGTGGTTAAGTCTTCTTCTCAGATACAATAAGTCAAAGGTCAACTATATTTGGAATTATGCATTGTACCTGTCAGTCTGACAGGGTTCAACTGCCGTGCACATGAATCAATGGTAATATAAATTTTAAATCTAAACTTGCCTTTTTTATTTTAAAGTTTAGATGTTTCTTGTTCGTCTTTTTGTCTTTTTCGTTTTTGGTCATGGCATTGTCAATTTATTTTAGACTTCTGAGTTTGAATGTCCCTTTGGTATCCTTTGCCTCTTATTTTATTTTATACAAGATATTTATCCTGAAATGAGATGATTAATTCACAAAGAAATATTAAGATTGTGTGGTTAATTTGGATGATTGTGTATGAGTTAATATTACCATTACATAATTAAATTTTTGCTGACTTTAAAGATCCATGTACTTTAAAACTTTTTCCACATTTGGTCAATTTTTTTCTGGTAGTTTGACATATGAATAATGGTAGAAACTGTGATACTATAAGATGTTTCTATTGATGTTCGCTTTTTGATGTTTTTACTTTGGCCATGCTATTGCCTGTTATGACTACCCTATATATTCATCCTCAACGTCTTTATCTTTGTTCCAATAATTTACTAAGGCAACAATAGGTCACCGATGTTCAAATCTCATAAATCAATTTAGAAAAAAAAATCAAGGTAACAAACAAGCATTAACAGAACCGCATGAACACCATATACGATCGAGACATGGTCCATTGAATGTGTATGCGTCAACTGTTATGCATGCATGAATGGCCATGCAGAGGCGGATTTAGGGGGAGGCAGAGGGGGCCCGGGCCCCCCCATTTGAGAAAAAAATTTGGTTGCTTATATAGGGAATCGCTGAGGCGTGACGAAATCGGGCCCCCTCTTAGGCAGCCAGTGGGCCCCCACTTATGAAAATTTCTGGATCCGCCACTGCCATGTGCTTCACCCTTAAATAAAAATAGGACGCATTCGAAACAATCACAGATAACTGCAATTGAATAACAAAATACAAGACCGCGAAATCCTGTCTCAAGTATTTTAGACTCCGAAATATCGTTTTGTTGAATTGATACTGGATGCTGACAATAAAACTTATGAAGTCTCGATTATTTTCAGTCGAATTTCCGCATAACTATGTTAGAACAGATTTTCTGTGAGGAAGTAAACCCTGATAATTATCAAAGTCCGAAAGAGTCACAATGCACGAGCGTAACGTCATGTCTGAGATATGTAAACGTCAAACGATGGAGCAGAGGGTATGTAACTAATTAGAAAGGGAAAGTTGAAAATTGGAATTTTGGAAAGAGCGCTTTTGTCATAGATATAGTTTGAAGTCGTCTATTTGTGTTAATATCGAGAAAAAATACAAATAGAGTAGACCATCTACTTAAGGTAGAATCTCTAATATCAAGTCAACTAGAATGTACGCACTCATTGAATGGTGCAAATACAAAGGTTTGTACATGGTTTGTTTAGTCAAAATTAGATTTTGGAATAAATGTTTTTTTTTAGAGAAATTGTTTTAAATAAGATTAGAAGTACTAGACCCTTTTTTTCTAACTGCAGCCCATTTTCTTTTACACCAACCAACCTCGAGTTATGAATAGGGTGCAGAAATATGGTAACCACTACAAATTTCCATGAAGATAGTAAAAATTCTTACTGTAGATTGTTCCGTTTGACTGTCTGAGTTGTTAAATTCAATAACGCCCAGAACCTACAGAAATGGGGGACGGTAATATTGTTGCCGTTTATAGGGTGAGGGCATACCCCTCTGCATGCAAAAAAACCCCATTGAAAAGATGTTGGAGGAACCAGGCTTGCAAGGCAACATTTCTGCCCCAATAAAAAATTTACTTATACATGTAATATTTTAGTGATTATCAGAATTTTCAGCAATCTCTCATGTCATCGAATCTCACAAAACCTACCTCTTGTGTTGATTTTTAATGTAATCTCGTGTTGAATCTGCATTGAATACTAGTAATTTTTAATTTGAGGTTAAGCAAACAGTAATCAATTTTCAATTATATACAGGTTTAAGTAAAATTCAGGTATACATGTAATTAGTTGTTATGACCACGACATTTGTTGGTCATTTATCTAAAAATCAGGTCAACTATACGTCCAAGTCAACAGTTTGACTGAAAGATAAGAATGGAAAGAATGCATGTATATAAAACTATCCTTGTTCATAACGTATTCCCTAAAACTACCTTACCATTTCAATTTGTAACAGTCCTATGAGTAAGGTAGTAACTGTTTACCTGTGTGGACCACCAACAGTACACTTTTGGTTTCTTGTTATGCTGCAGTTGCTACATATTTGATTTTAAAACTTGTTTTACGCTTCTATCAATTGTTTATCTATGCTGTTTACTAGAGTAGTTTTTCTACTGTCAGGTAAAGTTACTTATAGACATTAATGCTTTATATACTTCAAAGCGAAATATATACATATATAAAGACTTACTATACTTTCAATGAATAGATCACTGACATGTATTAAACTGGTGCCATAGTACAGGAATTATGAAAGGGCCAATATAGCCCGACCTAAACCATGGACTTAGGTCGGGCTATTCATGTGAAGCTCAACTGCTAGTCACACTACATGACTTCATGAAATCCTTTGACGTAAGAAATAAAATCGACTAAGCTATCATGGACTTCTCCAAAGCATTCAATACCATGTCACATAAACTACTTTTAAAATAGAATGAACAAATATGTTGTGAGAGGACAACTCAACAAATGCTTTCGAAATCCTCCTTACTCAAAGGAATATGAAAGCCGTTGTAGATAGTGACGAATTTGAAGAAACGTTTAGATGAATCCGATCTTCTACAAGAAAATTGAATATGACCTCTTCTCTTCCTCTGCCACATTAATGACCTGTCAGATGTAAGTAAATCATCGGTCCGACTTTTTGCCTTCTATACAGAACCATTAATACAAAAGGACCTCCAAAACTTAGAAGTGCGAGACAAACACTAGGGCATACGCTTCAATACAAGGAACAAAAGCCAGAAAATGTACAGTATTGACAGACAGGTACTACAACAGGTCCAACATAATTCATATCTACGCTTGCAAATACCTGAAGTCATGAAATGAACTACACATAATTCTCAAATGCAGCCTCGGAAGCGCATGCTTTTCTGAGAAGAAATCTTATACTTTGCCCAAAGGATCCCAAAACGACCGCTAATATATTATAAGTGAGATCGACTATGAATTATGGAGCCGTAATATAGGACCCATATACACAATACGATATAAAACAACTGGAAAAGATCCAACGTAGGGCAAACAGATTTATAACAGGCCAATACAGATCTAGGGAAGAGGAGTTGTTCACCGAGATGCTATCTGAGTTAGAACAGAACAATCTAGGCAAAAAGAACAAGTCAGCGATTTGACGTTATGTATAAAGTGGTTGAGGGTTTGATCCCATCTATTAATACTAACGATTTTCTGGTTAAAAGTAAACCAAAGAGAACAAGTGACATTTTGAGCTACTGCTCACGGATGTTACCTCCACCCAAATTCATTATGGTAAACAATAAGTTGTTGAATGATGAATCTAAAAACGCATCACACGGTAAAGCTGACTTATATAAAACCTGAAACAAATTTCAGAAATCCTTGTAATGTAGTTCATGAGAAAAATTTAACAAAAATTTTCAACTTGGATGTCATGTGTAAACTGTTGCAAGTGTTTGTTATACAAGTATTTGGTGAAAGACGAATCTAAAAACGCAACACACGGTATGGTATACCTGACTCGTGTGAAATGTAGTTTCCCTGATAGATGAGATGGACGGACGGATGGAATGACTTACGGATAGACAGAGGTATAACACATGTAACAGTAAACACCCATTTTTTTAAGTGGTGGTATAAAAATCATATCGAAAACATTTGATAACTTTGAAAGTGCCAAATTCAGTCAAAACAATAGGAAGACACTAAAGACACTATCCATATAAAAATTCCTTCATTGTCAAGAGCATATTACATAGGGATACTGGAAGACAGTATTGAATGCGCAAATACAGTTGAAATCTTCAAGGCAGCTATTACATTATCAAGAATTGCTAAAAATAGTAAAATCGTAATTTTAGGGCAATAAGTCCCCTATTAGGACGCCTGGCATTTTTTAAAGCTTGTACGTGTTGTGAAGTGTGGAACATTTTAAAATTTAGATTTTTCAGTCGATATTACAAAGACCAATGAAATTATTTTTTATATGACTTACGGTTGTGTCCAATAAACATATACTTCATATCCTTTCTTTTTGTATATTCAAATAAACAATTAACTCGGAATCTTATTTTATTATTTTAATTATAAATACAAAATTATATATATCATGTTTATATACGTTATGAAATCAACGCCTAGATAGATTGACTGTTGATTGTTACAATTTTTAGACACTATATACATTTATAAATATAACATTATAACATTTTATACATAAATATCACAACCTGATTATGAACACCGATCATGGATGGGTTAAGATTGCGATCATTTTGCATTTGGAACTAAAAGTTTAACATTACAGTGTATCAGAAATGAAAGGTAAAATGTTGCAAACTAGTATTCTTCAGAGATGGGTCCGATTACTTTCAATGTAATTGATTAAATTACAATTACTTTGTCATTTGTACGATTAAATTAAATTAATGATTACATCATTTCTGAAGGTGTCTGATTAAATTAATGATTACATTGGCAAAGTAATCATGATTACATCTGATTACAATGAATTTAAAAAAAACACCATTTTGTATGTTGTGAATGAATAAACCTTTGATGTATCTTGTGCATTTTTAGAATCGATTTTGTTTGATATATTATAAAATGATGACTTCAAACTTCATCTATTTAATAAACCACAAAAGTTCACTACATTCATACATGAACATTGTGTCACTGGTTATGACCCATTACACTTTATAATCATTGATCTCTGATTGTTTTTGACTTCAATTGAAAAAAAGCTTTATAAAGAGTTTGCTGTTTACCTTCTAACCTCTTCCAGACTGTATATAAGGTATTTCAAGGCGCTGTTTGTGGTAGTTAAAATATGGATGATATATAGTTATCAGTTAAAAGCAATTAAAATTTTAATATAATTGTGTAATAAAATTGTAAACATAAACAAGTACTAAAATCATTTCATTTTACATGTCCAGTCCAAATACATACAAAAATTTGCTTATTTTAAACAAAATATTTGTCCAACTTTTAATTTAGTTTGTGCTAATTAGATAAATTTCCACATGTTTGATTAATCTCTTTATCACATGTATTGTCATACAGCTATACTCAATAGGTAATTGCAATTAAAACAAACCTTAATTGGTTTCTTACCTGTCAATTTAAAATTGACAAAATCACAATATTAATGTTCCAGACTGTATGAGTATTTGGACCGTACGCGTACGGTCTGGACCGTATGCGTACTTTTTCAAAATACTCATACGGTCGGACCGTACGCGTACGGTCTGACTTACATTAAGAAGGTGGCAAAAATAATTAGATGCATATAACAGATCAATATAACTTAATTCTCAAATTGATATAAAAAAGTTTAACTGTAATTGAAAAAAAACACTTTTATATTTCATTGATTTAAAAAATTCACGCTAATTGAATTTGTTAATCTCTTGTATTTAGCATGTCGATCACTCAGTAAAATAATTAGAATTATGAACACTAAAATTGAAAATATTGGAAGTAAATATAATGTGGGAGGACAATTGTTTTAGAATATTTAGCAACTTTACGAAAAATGCAAATGCTAAGGAACATACACGAACTGCAAACATGTAAATGTAAAAAATATTAGTACGTTACTTGTGGTGGCCAGAGTAACATTGGTTGAGAGTACCAAAATTAGGATCAATATATATACAATTAAACAAATATTTAATTTCAATTGTTCATTTGTTTATTTTATCCGTGTAATTGTAATAATATTAATTAGTAAACCTAAAAATAAAGATTGTGATTAATGTTAATTTGTTTAAATTTAACCCATATGATCTAATAACATATATAGTTAGCTGGTTAGCTCGTACTGGACCATACGCGTATACTCATACGGTCCGACCGTACGCGTATGGTCGGACCGTACGAGTATACGTATACGGTCCGGACCGTACGCGTACGGTCCAATTACTCATATGGTCTGGAACATTAACAAAAGATTAAAATTCAGGGTTAAAGAAAAGTATTACTTTGAAAATATAACAGTTTAATATTATCAAATATATATATAAATGTACATCTTTAAATTATGAATACATGTACAATGATTTTCACTAAGGCCAGAGATATATAATTGTATAATGTCTCTTCTTAGGCTAATGATGACTTTTCAATAATGTAACAGTTTACTTTTTTACTGAAGTATACAAATCAATTAACATGATTTATAAAGTAAACCAAACTATTTAAAGTTGTTAAATATTTCTTAGTTAAGAATAACCAAAAACATTAAGAACAGTATAAAATTTTTTCATTGTAATCAGAATGTAATCCAAAGGTAATCAGGATTACAGGGTATTTTGAAAAGTAATTGATTAAATTAAATTACATGTAATCAGATTTTGGGCTGATTAATGATTACAATGATTACTTGAAAAATTGTAATCAATTACAGCTGATTAACGATTACAATTACAATTACCCCAAGTCTGGTATTCTTACATTGTCTATCACTGTATATAATTCAACAGCAAATTTGATATTAAATTAAATGTCTCTTTTTAGAACGTAAAGATTCAATTCATATGTACTTTTCAATTAGTTCAGCATGTTCAGTTTTCTGTAAAATATAGTTATTAGATATAAGAAGATGAGGTATGGTTTCAAATGAGATAACTCTCAACCCAATTTATGCAAGTAATCCATTCTAGGTCAAAGTACGGTTTTCAACACGGAGCCATGGCTCAAACCGAATAACAAGCCATAAAGGGCCCCATAAATACTAGTGTTAAACCATTCTAACGGGAAAACCAACGCTCTAATCTATACAAAAAGACGAGAAACGACAAACGTTTACGATCCACATCAACAAACGACAACTACTGAACATCAGATTCCTGACTTAGGACAAGTGCAAACAATTGCAGCGGGTTTACACGTTTAATGGTAAAACATTCACTATATCGATATCTGAACCAATAGTGTAACATCGAAACATTAATAGAAACACACACTATAAATATCAGTTGAAATGGCTTAACTCAACCAAAAGACGTAGTAACACAAATAAGCATACACAGAACGAATAAATATGATTTAATATACAATGCAAATACAAAATTATTAGTAATAAGGGATGAATAATAAAAGTAAAAGTATACACATATACATCAATTGAATATGTGAGTCTATAGTTCGTTAAGAATTAATTGCTTCGATGAGCGCAGCTTAATACGACCGCAGAGGTTCAACCCTGCACAGTTTGGGCAAAAATGGACACAATATTCGCGCTTGAGACAGGTCTGAATTTGGATTGTACTTTAATATTTGACACATAATAGGTTTTTGACACATCTTAACTGTAGTCAAAGAACTAAGAATTGGTAAGTTGATTTGAATTTATATATTTTTTTTTGCTTTCATGTAATACAACATACTGTTTCGAAGTGACCCCCCCCCCCCCCCCCCCCCCCCCCATTTTTGTATTACCCCTCTTGTTTTTTGCTTTTGTGCAATACAATATGCTGGTACGAATTGATCCCCTCCCCACCAAAAAATAACCTCCCTTTTTATGCTTTTGTTCTATACACTGTGCTGTTACGAATTCCCCCCCTCGCCTCCCCCCCGAAAAATAATATGTTCACCACCCAAAATTATTTTCATTACGTCCACTTTATTTGCCCTAAAACATATTTGACGATTTTTTTTTAAATTACTGCATTCATGAGAAAAAAATGTTCGTCCACAATTTATTCATGAGCCTGAATCGCCCACCTGTTATTTTTTTTGCTTAACAATGATTATTTTGCTTTTCAATATATATTAATGAGTGTCTTAAAAATTTAAATGTTCTTTGTATCTGTCTTTTCTTCAAAAGCGAAAAAAAAATCATTTTACTATGCTGTTAACAGTTTATCTTTTTCATTAATATTCAAAATAATAACCAAAAACTGCAAAATTTCCTTAAAATTACCAATTGAGTGGCAGCAACCCAACAATAGGTTATCAGATTCATCTGAAAATTTCAGAGCTGATAGAACTTTACCTTATGAACACTTTTACCCCCATGTTTAAGACAAGACGCAAAGTATGGATAAAAAAAACACGTTTTGAAAGCATGAAATTTGTTAGATATTATTTTCATTTGAAACACTAGTAGCATATACAAGATTTCATAACAATTTATCATCAGCTTAATTAGTATTACATTTTTATTTTGTGATAAAAAATCAGGTTAATATGAGAGCTACTGCTCACTAATCATACCTGCTTCTAAAATTTGTCAGCAGGCAGTTGAATAATGATAAATCTGAATATATCAAACGTTTCCGAATATTTACATGATGCCTGACACAGACACACAGAAAGCACGTATTTGCAGTTCCCTAGAAACATGTGACGTACATGTCATGAAAGACCATTATAGTGTGTTAGCATGTATAAGATTTCGGTTAACAGAGGAACAATAAGTCTGAAACCTCATCATATGGAATTAGATGTTAACATCAAGACTGATAACACGTATATTTCTGGAAGCTCTGTAGTCTATGTGAAAAATGTGATGGGATTGAATGGGACGCATGGGCATACTGTAGACAGAATTAATGCAGTTTTATAAGTCATTAAAACGTATAGTAACTAAAATGGGAAATAGGTTCTATTTTAAGTTAACTTGAATTAACTCTGGGCAATACTGGACTGTAACTGTTTTTACATCTTTTGCAAGCATAACATATACATACTATAACAGTTATGAATATAATGATACACACAGTAACTACAATAATAATGGTTTGAAGTGGTTCTTGTTTTTTACCATCATCATTTGGTTGACTGCAGCTTTTTTCTAAAAGATATAAATGCATTTATCAAATTTCAGTGGTAAAAAATTAATTGAACAGCATTTACAATTTGCATTTTAAGTCAATCATGATGTTCCGAAATTATATTCTAAAAAGGTTAAATTCGGGAAACACATGACCTGATTTCTGAATTTGATAAACTAACCTTTCCATTTTACAGGCTTAAATACCTTATAAACAACAATCCCAACGTTCAGGGGAAAAAAATGGTATTTCAATGGGCTTTTTAATGTCTGTGTCATTTTGGTCTCTTGTGGACAGTTGTCTCATTGGTAATCATACCACATCTTCTTTTTTTATATTAACAGTTTTCAAGTAGTCATTTACGTGAGAAATAAACTTTTACTTACTATTTGTGCTTATGGACAAATTCAGGTCCAGAGTTTCGGACCATTGTTTTCCATGTACACATATATACGTGTCCACATATTGCTCTGTGAGTGTGATGAACTCAACTGTAAAATGGTTATCGGTAAAATTTACCCGGAAATCCCCTTGACTGTATCTATGATCTATGGCTTTATTTGAAATTAGAACATCTTGATTGCTTCCTTTTCGGAGATACCAAGGTGCATTCAATGTATTCCCAGAACACATTAGCGTTAGTGAGCAATTCAAAATAGCGTCTTTTTCAAATGTGAGATTCAGTTGTTCTGAAAATACAACAGTTTTTCTCTGTTAGTTTCATACAATAGAGTAATAAAATTAACGGTACCAATGTTACTTCACCAGATATGCATTTCTACAATTCATATATCATTACTGATGCCCTAGGTCAACATATCTATACTATTAAACGAGAAGAGCTCATTTTGTGTGTCGCTTCTCTTCCTTCCACAATAAATTAATCATCATGCCTCTGTGTCCTAAAGGTACCATGTATTGTCGCATTTGTCATCCATTCTTATGATTATTCAGTTTGGGTTATTTTGGGAGAAAAACGAGAAAAACTGCGTCCGGAAGTTTTTCCGTCATTGGACGAAATTTCAAGTCAGACTAGACATCCGGTCTTCGTTTTTTCTGTACTTTGTACTTACCAAGCATTATGAATAACGTTTATTTGCTATCTCCATCATTTTCAAGTTTTCTATCCACGACGGTCACTGGGTTTATTAAATAGAGAGGGTCTATATAATGTGTCAATGACCGTCGTGGATCGATTAGTAAATTGAGAGTTGATATAGTAAAAAGCAAATACACTTTATTTATAGTAATGTATGTTCATAATATACACATAAATGCTAACATTATTTAAATCAATGGGAAAAATATAGGAGTTTTGGAGGAAAAAATTTAGGAGTCGGGCTAGAAAAACAATTGTCCTGTCCCAAAGTACCTATAACTTTTATTATCTTTCCTGAAATTCTCCAGTCATTTTTTTTTTTACAAAAATTCATCCTACAACACTTTACATACTTTCAACTACGTTCTGGATGCCCGCGATTTCGCGGGTGTGTTCTAGCATTTATCATCCTTGCTTAAAGTATTTCAGTTTGGGTTATTTTGGGAGGAAAACGAAAATATAGGCGTCCAATATTTTACTGAGGTGACTTTTAATATATTAGTGACCGATATAGTACTTATATATTATAATTTATAATTTAGCTGATCTGTAACAATAACATCTTCATGCCTTATATATCATGTACTGTAGTACGCCGCTAGATTAAAACTGACGAGGAAAGGTAACACACGGCCAGCAAAAGCTCTTTTTTTGAGAGCCCAGGTGGTCGTGTGGTCTAGCGGGACGGCTGCAGTGCAGGCGATTTGATGTCACGATATCACAGTAGCATGGGTTCGAATCCCGGCGAGGGAAGAACCAAAAATTTGCGAAAGCAAATTTACAGATCTAATATTGTTGGGTTGATGTTTAGACGAGTTGTATATACATTATGTACACAGCTATGTATCACCATCATTGATGGCGATCCGATGGATACATCTGTTGTAGAGTTGTCACTGACTCAGACGTACTTATAAATATAATTATTTTCTGTGACTGTATATTACATTAATTTGTAGGATCCTTTACTATAGATAATTTAGCTGATCTGTAACAATAACATCTTCATGTCTTATATATCATGTACTGTAGTACGCCGCTAGATTAAAACTGACGAGGAAAGGTAACACACGGCCAGCGAAAGCTCTTTTTTTGAGAGCCCAGGTGGTCGTGTGGTCTAGCGGGACGACTGCAGTGCAGGCGATTTGGTGTCACGATATCACAGTAGCATGGGTTCGAATCCCGGCGAGGGAAGAACCAAAAATTTGCGAAAGCAAACTTACAGATCTAACATTGTTGGGTTGATGTTTAGACGAGTTATATATATATATATATATATTTGTTCATAGTATACAGAAAAACAGAGAGAATAAAAATCAGTATTTGGATAGGGAGGGCAAAAAAAAATGTGCCCAGTCCCCAAGTTCCTTCGACTTTTGATACCTCTCCTGGAATTCTCCAGTTATAATTTATTTTACAGTTTACATACGCTCTATTTCCCCGCGATTTCGCGGGTGTGTTCTAGTATATTTGAAATTTCAAAAATCCTATAAAGACGACGAAGAGCTGCTGATAACACACACAAGAAAGAACTTAACGTATAGGGAAATTTCGATTTTGGTCATATAAAACTTATTTGTAGATCTTCCTTTGTTGAAAATTTTTGCTGTTCACAGTATATTTTTTTTTATCTATAACTAGATGCTCCAAGAAGCCTGTGTTGATCATCTGATAATTTTGTTTACAATTGATGCATGAAATAACGCAACCGTTATACTTTTGCTTTAGTTTCTGAGATATAAGTCAAAAACTGCATTTCCCCCCTATGTTCTACTTTAAGCCATGTCTGCCATGCTGGTTGGCAATCAGGGTCATCGGACACCAATTGAGGGACAGCAACCAAACTAGAGGCTCTCAAGAGCCTGTGTCGCTCACCTTGGTCTATGTGCATATTAAACAATGGACACAGATAAATTCAAGACATAATTGTGTTTTGGTGATGGTGATGTGTTTGTAGATCTTACTTTACTGAACATTCTTGTTGGTACAATTATCTCTATCTATAATGAACTTGGCCCAGTAATTACAGTGGAAAATATTTTCTAAAAATTTACAAAAATTTATGAAAAATATTTAAAATGAACTATAAAGGGCAATAACTCCTTAAGGGCATACGATACAGTTTTGATCCTGTATTTACAGTTTGATGAAAATTTCCATGTAGGCTATTTTTCGCCTGATTAAATCAAATATGTATTAAAAAGTATACCTTCATGTGCTACTTTTTGAGTTAAATGAGGTCGAAATTTTGTATATTTGCTCAAATTTCGGATTTGTGGCAGTATTTTCCCTTTCGAAAGAAAGCCATAACTTTTTTGTTTTAAAAGATAAACACAAATTGTTTTTTGTTAAATAATTTGTAATTTCTGTATTTTATAATTATTATAAAAAAATACGCATTTTTTTATTCAGAAATAGCTCATATTTATCAAATGGTCATGACTAAGGAAAAAAACGTATTTTTTTGCTGTATATTTATCAAAATTAAAAAAATTGCACTGTTTACAGTTTTATAAAATTTGGTCCACATATTCTCCCCCAAAATAGTCAATTGACCCCTGAAAAAATATTTAAAATTAACTATAAAGGGCAATAACTTCTTAAGGGTCAATTGACTATTTTGGTCATGTAAACTTATTTGTAGATCTTACTTTGCTAAACATAATTGCTGTTTACAGTTTATCTCTATCTATAATAATATTCAAGATAATAACCAAAAACAGCAAAATTTCCTTAAAATAACCAATTCAGGGGCAGCAACCCAATAACGGGTTGTCCGATTCATTTAAAATTGCAGGGCAGATAGATCTTGACCTGATAAACAATTTTACCCCTGTCAGATTTGCTCTAAATACTTTGGTTTTTGAGTTATAAGCCAAAAACTGCATTTTACCCCTATGGTCTATTTTTAGCCATGGCGACCATCTTGGTTGGTTGGCGGGGTCACGCCACACATTTTGTAAACTATATACCCCAATGATGATTGTGGCCAAGTTTGATTTAATTTGGCCCAGTAGTTTCAGAGAAAAATATTTTTGTAAAAGTTAACGACGACGGACGACGACGGACGCCGGACGCCAAGTGATGGGAAAAGCTCACTTGGCCCTTCGGGTCAGGTGAGCTAAATAATCAGAAAACTGATTTGGCTGGTTATTTCAGGGCAGGTATATCTTGACCTAATGAATACTTCAAGTTCTTTCTTTGTCTTCTTTGATCAAAATTTGAAATGGGTTAAAATAATTGAATTTATTTTCAATTCAAGATTTATTGCTTTTGAGCAATATTGTGCAAGATTGTGATACTATGCCAAAATTGAAAATTATAAAAAAAAATCTCCTCCCCAAATTTCATTTAACCCCCTTTTAGAAATTACCCCCAAACTCAATCCCAGCGTTCCCTTTGTTGTATGGTACATTGCAGTACAATTTCAGAGAGATCTGTGCACATAAACACAAGTGATTTTCTGGAAACTATTAAAATGCTTGTGCTTGGCCCCTTATTCCTAAACGATTGGGGCAATAACCCAAAAATTAAATCCAAGCCTTTCCTTTGTGGTATGATGGTACCTTGCATTACAATGTCAGAGAGATCCATACATTTACACAAATCTGACAACAAGAAAACTGCTTGTTTTGAGCCTCCTTTTTGCCCCAAACTCCTAAACGTTTAGGACAATTACCCATATACTCAACCCAGTCTTCCCTTTGTGATATGGCACGATGTGACACAATTTCAAAACAAGAATGTGTCCATAGTACACGGATGCCCCACTCCCACTATCATTTTCTATGTTCAGTGGACCGTGAAATTGGGGTCAAAACTTTAATTTGGAATTAAAATTAGAAAGATCATATCATAGGGAACATGTGTACTAAGTTTCAAGTTGATGTAACTTTAACTTCATCAAAAACTACCTTGACCAAAAACTTTAACCTGAAGCGGGACAGACGGACGAACGAACGGAAGGACGGACGGATAAACGAACAGACGGACGGACGAACGGACGCACAGACCAGAAAACATAATGCTCCTCTACTATCGTAGGTGTGACATAAAAATGGATGTCTTTCGCCTCATTTTTTCGTAAAATCTAATCACAAAGTTCGTGCGACAAAAAGTTGGAAAAAACGGTAAGCGGAAGAAGGGATCCCGTAGACCGCCCTACGTCACGATTCATGAATTATGCATATTCTATTTATAGGCTATTTATAAACGATTCTGAAAATACTTATTCTAAAAATAGAATATTCTCAACATGTACAACTGTTAAAAAAAAACCGATTCAAAATCATTAACTTTCATGTAACACGGTGAATTTGCTTTATTTATTTTGTTTATCACATGAAAAAAAGGAAAATGTACCGCATTACAGTAGCATATATCATAGTACAAATATATATTCCTTTTTAAAATACACATGATACATTTCATATAGATATGATAAACAGTAGGACTTTGTGCCTTAATTATGTTGTAAAGACCTGCAAATGTCACATGCACGTGGTCCCATGGCTTTGGATATACTATGGAGTTAATAATATTTTTATTATCCGTTTAAAAGAGTATTTTTATGTAGGCAAATTGAAAAAAGATGTAGCTTAATACACATGTTAAACATGTTACACGTACTAAGCTTTACAGGAGTGTGAGAGGGTGTTTAAACTGGTCTGCGTTTAAAGAAAAGAATCTGTAATCTGACCCCCTGTTGTCTGACCATTCTACTATAGCTGGACGTTCTATAGGAACCATTGTTACTTGTTTACAATAAAGCTACTATTAGGGCGTTCTACAGGATCCCCTGGTCGTTCTACATGATCCCCTGTTGTCTGAACCTTATATATCTACTACAAAACGTTCTATAGGATCCCTTATATTGTTTGTTTATCATGTATACACTAAAAGGCGTTCTACAGGATCCCCCTGGGCAGTCTACAGGATCCCTTGTTGTCTGAATATTATATATATATATCTACTATAGTATAGAACGTTCTATAGGAACAAGCTTTTGGTCAGGATTCTTCTGAAAAAGCTCAAACCAAATTTATGAAATATATTCTTGGTGTAAACAGAAAGTCAAGTAATATAGCTGTAATGTCAGAGATTGGTAGATTTCCTATGTATTTTACTATAATTTTATCAATGTTAAAATATTGTCATAGACTGGAACGTTTGAAAGAAGGATTATTATTTGATGCATTTATATGTTGTAAACATACAGTTACATAGTTCTAATGTAAATACATGGTATTCTAGTATAGATTATATTCAGAGAGAGATTGAATTACCAAATTTTGACCAATCAATTGGTTCTTTATGTCAATATGTTAAAAATAAACTATGTAAAAGTAATTTCACATTTTTGAATAAACTGAAGTATCAAACAATTAACTCCCAAAAAGGGAAAAAATTGTTTTAAAAAAGAAAAATATTTAGAATTACAGGACTTCAAAAAAAAGACAGTCAATTTGTAAATTAAGAATAAGCGCTCACTCTTTAAAAATTGAGACAAACAGAAATTCAAAAAAACATGTAGAAAGATCTGAGCGTCTTTGTTCTAATTGCTCACTCGGTAAAGTTGAAGATGAGCTTCATTTTTTATTAGAATGCCCTCTTTATGATATTCAAAGGGACGATTTTTTCCAAGACATTTCTAACAATTGTTATAATTTTATAACTTCAAATAAATCTTCTAAATTTTATGGCTCTTGACCCAAGAAAATGTTACTCTTATGGAAGAACTGGGCTGTTATATTGGTGACTTTTTTTAATTAAGGATATCAGATATGAACACTGACACTAAGTCAAGTAAACAATTTGAGAATAAATACATATATAATGTAATTTTATTATTCTTTTATTCACACTATATATGTGGTTTTTGGCTTGATTCTGACCAATGCTTATATTCCAAATATATATGTATATGCCTTTATTATTGTTGTTGTTACCAATTATGTAAATCAATTGTATCTGATTCTATGCCCTTTATGGGCCCTGTAATTTTTGGAAAAAATATATATAGGATCCCATATTGTTTGTTTATCATGAATATACTAAAGGGCGTGTTCTCCAGATCCCCTGTTGTCTGAACATAATATATTAACTATAGAACGTTCTATAGGATACCCTATTGTTTGTTTTTGATGTATCTACTAGGCTAAGAGAACGTTCTATAGAATCCCCTGTTGTTTGTTTATCATGTTTATACTAGAGGACACTCTACTGGATCCCTTGGTTGGTCTGTGGGATCCCCTGTTTTCTCAAAATTATATATAAACTATAGAACGTTCTATAGGATACCATATTGTTTGTTATTGATGTATCTACTAGGCTAAGAGAACGTTCTACAGGATCCCTTGTTGTTTGTTTTTCAAGTGTATACTATAGGGCGTTCTACAGGATCCCCTTGGCGGTCTACAGGATCCCGTTTTCTCAACATTATATATCTACTATAAGACGTTCTACAGGATCCCCTGTTGTTTGTTTTTCAAGTTTATACTATAGGGCGTTCTACATGACCCCCTAGGCGGTCTACAGGATCCCCTGGGGGGTCTACAGGATCCCCTGTTTTCTCAACATTATATATCTACTATAAGACGTTCTATAGGTTCCCCTATTGTTTGTTTATCAAGTATATACTATAAGACTTTCTACGGGATCCCTTGGTCGGTCTGTGGGATCCCCTGCTTTCTCTACATTATTGTTTACTATAAGACGTTCTACAGGATCCCCTGTTGTTTGTTTTTCAAGTGTATACTATAGGGCGTTCTACATGACCCCCTAGGCGGTCTACAGGATCCCATGGGCGGTCTACAGGATCCCCTGTTTTCTCAACATTATAAATCTACTAAAAGACGTTCTATAGGTTCCCCTGTTGTTTGTTTATCAAGTATGTACTAGACTTTCTACGGGATCCCTTGGTCGGTCTGTGGGATCCCCTGCTTTCTCAACATTATTGTTTACTATAAGACGTTCTACAGGGTCCCCTGTTGTTTGTTTTTCAAGTGTATACTATAGGGCGTTCTACATGACCCCCTAGGCGGTCTACAGGATCCTCTGGGCGGTCTACAGGATCCCCTGTTTTTTCAACATTATAAATCTACTAAAAGACGTTCTATAGGTTCCCCTGTTGTTTGTTCATCAAGTATGTACTATAAGACTTTCTACGGGATCCCTTGGTCGGTCTGTGGGTTCCCCTGCTTTCTCAACATTATTGTTTACTATAAGACGTTCTACAGGATCCCATGTTGTTTGTTTTTCAAGTATATACTATAGGGCGTTCTACAGAATACCTGAGCGATCTACAGGATACCCTGTTTATAAAAATTATGCATTTAAGATAATACTTTCAATAGGTTCCCCTGTTGTTTGTTTGTCATGTATATACTATAAGACTTTCTATAGGATCCCTTGGTTGGTCTACAGGATCTTCTCTTTTTTCAACATTATGTATCTACTATAAGACGTTCTCTAGGGTCCCTTGTTGTTTGTTGTTCATGTTTATACTATAGGGCGTTCTACAGTATCCCCTGGGCAGTCTGCAGGATTCCCTGTTTTCTCAACATTATTTATCTTCTATAAGACGTTCTATAGGATCCCCTGTTTTTTTTTTCAAGTGTATACTATATGGCGTTCTACAGGATCCCCTAGGTGGTCTACAGGATCCCCTGTTTTCTCAACATTATTTATCTTCTATAAGACGTTCTATAGGATCCCCTGTTGTTTGTTTTTCAAGTGTATACTATATGGCGTTCTACAGGATCCCCTAGGCGGTCTACAGGATCCCCTGTTTTCTCAACATTATATTTCTATTATAGGACGTTCTATAGGGCCCCCTGTTGTTTGTTGTTCATGTTTATACTAAAGGTCGTTCTACAGTATCCCCCTGGGCGGTCTGCAGGATCCCCTGTTTTCTCAACATTATTTATCTACTATATGGCGTTCTACATGATCCCCTGTTGTTTATTTTTCAATTATATACTATAGGGCGTTCTACAGGATCCCCTGTTGTCTTAACATCATATATCTACTATGGGGCGTTCATATGACCCCCAGTTGATCGTTTTTCAAGTCTATACTATAGGGCGTTCTACATGATCCCCTGGACGGTCTACAGGGTCCCCTGTTGTTTATGAAAATTATGCATTTAAGATAGGACCTTCTTAATATTCCCCTGTTGTTTATTTATCATGTATATACTATAAGGCTTTCTATAGAATCACTTGGTTGGTCTGCAGGATCCTCTGTTTTCTCAGCATTATATATCTACCATAAGACGTTCTATATGATCCCCTGTTGTTTGTTGTTCAGGTTTATACTATAGGGCGTTCTACAGTATCCCCTGGGCGGTCTGCAGGATCCCCTGTTTTCTCAACATTATATATCTACTATATGACGTTCTATAGGGACCCTGGTGTTTGTTTTTCATGTTTCTACTATAGGGCGTTCTACAGTATCCCCTGGGCGGTCTGCAGGATTCCCTGTTTTCTCAACATTATATATCTACTATAAGACGTTCTATATGATCCCCTGTTGTTTGTTGTTCATGTTTATACTATAGGGCGTTCTACAGTATCCCCTGGGCGGTCTGCAGGATCCCCTGTTTTCTCAACATTATTTATCTTCTACAAGACGTTCTATAGGATCCCCTGTTGTTTGTTTTTCAAGTGTATACTATATGGCGTTCTACAGGATCCCCTAGACGGTCTACAGGATCCCCCGTTTTCTCAACATTATATATCTACTATATGACGATCTACAGGGCCCCCTGTTGTTTGTCATTCATGTTTATAATATAGGGCGTTCTACAGTATCCCCTGAGCGGTCTGCGGGATCCCCAGTTTTCTCAACATTATTTATTTACTATAAGACGTTCTACAGGATCCCCTGTTGTTTGTTTTTCAAGTGTATACTATAGGGCGTTCTACAGGATCCCCTGTTTTTTCAACATGATATATATACTATAGGACGTTCTATAGGGTCCCCTGTTGTTTGTTGTTCATGTTTATATTATAGGGCGTTCTACAGTATCCCCTGGGCAGTCTGCAGGATCCCCTGTTTTCTCAACATTATTTATCTACTATAAGACGTTCTATAGGATCCCCTGTTGTTTATTTTTCAAGTATATAGTATAGGGCGTTCTACAGGATCCCCTGTTGTCTTAAAATCATATATCTACTATAAGACGTTAATAGGACCCCCTGTTGATTGTTTTTCAAGTGTATATCATAGGGCGTTCTACAGGATCCCCTACTTTCTCAAAATTATATATCTACTATAAGACGTTCTATAGGATCCTCTGTTGTTTGTTGTTCATTCACTGGGCGGTCTACACGATCCCCTGTTGTCTGAACATTATATATATACTATAAGGACGTACTATAAGACCCCTAATTGATTGTTTTTTATGTTTATACTATAGGTCGTTCTACAGGATCCCCAGGGCGGTCTACAGGATCCTTTTTTGTTAAAAATTAGGCATCTGAGAAAGGATGTTTGTTTTTCATGTGTATACTATAAGGCTTTTATGATCCCTTGGGCGGTCTGCGGGATCTCCTGTTTTCTCAACGTTATATATCTAAAATAGGATGTTCTATAGGGTCCCCTGTTGGTGTTGTTAGTGTTTATTTTAAAGGGCGTTCTACAGGATCCACTGTTGTCTGAACATTATATATCTACTATAGAAAATTCTTTATGATCCCCTATTGTTTGTTTATCGTGTATATACTAAGGGGCGTTCTACAGGATCCCCTGGGCGGTCTAAAGGATACCCTGTTGTCTGACCATTTTATATCTGCTAAAGGACGCTGTACAGATTCGACTGTTGTTTTTTTTTCATGTATATATTAGAGGGCGTTATATATATGCTCCCATGGGCGGTCGATATGATCCCCTGTGGTTAAATAGTTGTGTATCTGTACAGGGCGTTCTATAGGATCGCCAGGGCGGTCTATATGATCCCATTGTTTGGTTATCATGTATTCACTAGATTTATCTACTAGAGAGCGTTCTATGGGATCTCCTGTTGGGTCTATATGATCACCTGTTGTGTTGTAATAGTGCATCTGCTATAGGGCGTTCTATAGGTTCCCCGGGGCGGTTTATATGATCCCCTGTTGGTTGTTAATCATGAATCTATAACATGTTGTTTTATAAGATCCCCTGGGCGGTCTATAGGACCCCGTATTGTTTCATAATCGCGCATCTGTTAAATGGAATTCTTTGGGATCCCCGGGTCGGTCCATAGGATCCTCTGCATGTTGTTTGTTCAACATGTTTCTTCTAGAGGGTGTTCCATAAAATCCAAGGGTCGGTCTATAGGAGCTCTTTAGTTTTTTCATCATGTATCTATTAGAGGGCGTTATATATATGCTCCCATGGGCGGTCGATATGATCCCCTGTGGTTTAATATTTGTTTATCTGTATATGGCGTTCTATAGGATCCCCGGGGCGTTCTATAGGATCCCATTGTTTGGTTATCATGTATTCACTAGATTTATCTACTAAAGAGCGTTCTATGGGATTCCCTGTTGGGTCTATAGGATCACCTGTTGTGTTATAATCGTGTCTGCTATAGGGCGTTCTATAGGTTCTCCGGGGCGGTGAATATGATCCCTGTTGTTTGTTCAACATGTTTCTTCTAGAGGTGTTCCATAAAACCCCAGGGTCGGTCTATAGTAGCACTGTAGTTTCATCATGTATCTATTAGAGGGCGTTATATTTATGCTCCCATATGCGTTCTTTATGGTCCCTTGTGGTTTAATAATTGTGTATCTGCTATAGGGCGTTCTAAAGGATCCCCGGGGCGGTCTATAGGATCCCCTGTTGTTTGTTTATAATGTATCTATAACAGGTTGTTCTATACGATCCCCTGGGCTGTCTATAGAATCCCCTGTTGGTTGTTCATCATGTATCTATAACAGGTTGTTCTATACGATCCCCTGGGCGGTCTATAGGAGTCCATTTTGTTTAATAATCGCGCATATTCCAGTGGCGGATCCAGACATTTTCATAAGTGGGGGCCCACTGACTGACCTAAGAGGGGGCCCGCTCCAGTCACGCTTCAGTGATTCCCTATATAAGCAACCAAATTTTTTCCCAAAAAGGGGGGGGGGGCCGGCCCCCTGCCCCCCCCCCCCTAAATCCGCCTCTGCATCCTAAAGTGCGTTCTATAGGATCCCCGGGTCTGTCTATAGGATACCCTATTGTTTATACCTTGGCGGTCATGATATTCAATATACAAAGTAGGTGTCAACAATTTGTATGATCCTCAGAACTACATGTACCTAGCAGTAGGTAGCTGTGTTTTTTTAGTATAAATTTTATTTCAAAATTGCTGACGGTAACCTAGCAATGGCAAGGTCGTCTGGAAACTTGACAACAGTATGACATCCGCCTTTGCTCGCAATGCCAATTCTATTTGTTTTCGTATTCTTATATATTTGTACAGACAGGAGAAAAGAAATTGACCCGTCTTTTAATATCCCTTTCCGATATATTGATGATGTACTGTCTATTAATGATAATAGATTCAATGAGTATATATGGCAAGCCGTTTTACTATTTATTCTAACTTCAAGATAGCTCATATGATATATCAGATATTTCAAATGATATATAAAATCTCTCTCTCATATATAATATATGAGATATCTAATATACTATACAAGATATCTCATATAATATATAATATATAAGATATTAAATATAATTTACTCTTTATAAAATATCTTATCAACTTTAAAAGATAGCTTATATACTTTATAAGATATCTTATTAATTCAATAAGATATATTATACACTTAAGAAGATGTATTATAAACGAAATGAAAAAAAAAAGAAACGAACAATAACAATATGCCCCCTTTGAAAGGGATAACAAAGAACGTCCTATAGCAGATGCACGATTATTAAACAAGAGGGGATCCTAAGACCGACCCGGGGATCCTATAGACCTCCCTGGGAATCATATAGAACGCCCTATAGCAGATACACGAATATTGCACAACAGGCGATCCTATAGACCCAACAGGGGATCCCACAGAACGCTCCCTAGTAGATACGTGATTACCAAACAACGGGATCCTATAGAACACCCTATAGCAGATACACAATTATTAAACCACAGGGAATCCTACAGACCGCACAGGGGATCCTGTAGAATGCCCTCCAATAGATACATTATGAACAAACAACAGGGCTCCTATAGACCGACCTAGAGATTCTATAGACCGACCCGGGGATCTTAAAGAACGCCCTAAAGCAGATGCACGATTATTAAACAATACGGGATCATATAGACCACCCAGGGAATCATATAGAACGCCCTGTTATAGATACATGATGAACAACCAACAGGGGATCCTATAGACCGCCCCGGGGATCCTATAGAACGCCCTATAGCAGATACACGATTATTCAACAATAGGGGATCATAAATAGGACACCTTCAAGTGGATATATCTAGCAGATACACAAATAATAAACAATAGGATATAAAACGCCCTGTTATAGATACATGATGCACAACGAACAGGGGAACTTATTAACGGTCAAGAGAATCTTATAGAACGCATTATACTGGAAACATAATGAAAAAAATAACCAGGGGATCCTATAGACCGCCCCGGGATCCCATATAACACCGTATAGCAGCTACACGATTATTAAACAAGAAGTGATCATATAGACCCAACATGGCGTCATATAGAACGTTCTCTAGTAGATACATGATAAACAAACAACGGGATCCTATAGACAGTCCCGGGGATCCTATAGAATGCCCTCTAATAGATACATGACGAACAAACAACTTAGATCGACCTTTGTATTATATCGAACACCCTCTAGAAAATACATGGTGAACAAACAACAGGGGGTCCTTTAGAACGACCCAAGGATTCTATAGAACGCCCTATAGCAGATTCACGATTATAAAACAATAGGGGATCTTATAGGCCGACCGGAGATCCTATAGAAATCCCTATAGCAGATGCACAATTATTAAACAACAAGGGATCCTATAGAACGCCCTGTTATTGATGCATGATGAACAACCAACAGGGGAACATATAGACGGCCCAGAGGATCTTAAAGAACGTCTTATACTAGAAACATAATGAACAAACAGCAGGTTATTCTATAGACCGCCCCGGAGATCCTATAGAACGCCCTATAGCATGCAGATACACGACTATTAAACAACAGGGGATCCTATAAAACGCCCTCTAGTATATACGTTAAGTAGATACATGTTTAGAAAAACAGAGGAACCTATAGAAGGTCCTATCCTAGATGCATATAAATCAAACAGGGATCCTGAATAATATATAATGCTCAGACAACAGGAGATCCTGTAGAACGCCCTATAGTATAAACATGAAAAACAATCAACAGGGGATCCTATAGAACGTCCTATGATAGATATATAATGTTGAGAAAACAGGGGATCCTGCAGACCGCCCAAGGGATCATAAACGCCCTATAATATATACATAATAAACAAAGAACTAGGGAACCTATTGAATTTCCTATCTCAGATGCATATTTTTTTTAATAAAGGGGATTCTGTAGACCGCCCAGGGTTCCCGTAGAACGCCCTTATAGCATAAATATGAAAAACAAAGAACAGGGGAACCTATAGAATTTCCTATCTCATATGCATATTTTTTTAACAAAAGGGGATTCCGTAGACCACCCAGGGTATCCTGTAGAACGCCCGATAGTATAAACATAAAAACAAACAATCAACAGGGCATCCTGTAGACCGCCTAGGGGATCCGGTAGAACGCCCTTTAGTATATAAATAATAAACAAACAATATAGGGGATCCTATAGTAGATATATAATGTTCAGACAAAAGGCGATCCTGTAGACTGCCTAGGGGATCCTATTGAACGCCCTTTAGTATATAAATGATAAACAAACAACATGGGATCCTACAGGATCCCTTGGGCGGTCTACAGAATACCCTGTTGTCTTTACATTATATATGTACTATAGGACGTTCTATAAGACCCCCTGTTGATTGTTTTTCATGTTTATACTATAGGGCGTTCTTAAGGATCACCTGTTTTCTCAACATTATTTATCTACTATAAGACGTTCTGTAGAACGCCCTTTAGTATATACATGATTATCAAACAATAGGGGATACTTTAGAACGTCTTATAGTAGATATTTATTTTTAAACAAATGGGGATCCTGTAGACCGCCCAGTGGATCATGTAGAACGCCCTATAGTATAAACATAAAAAAAACAATCAACAGGGCATCCTATAGACCGCCCATAGTATCCTGTAGAAGGCCCTTTAGTATAAACATGAAAAACAATCAACAGAACGTCCTATAGTACATATATTATGTTGAAAAACAAAGATTCCTGCAGACCGCCCAAGGGATCATATAGAAAGCCCTATAGTATAAACATGAAAAACAATCAACAGGGAATCTTAAAGAACGCCATTTAGTACATATATATAACGTAAAGACAACAGGTGATCCTTTAAAACGACCTATAGTATAAACATGAAAAACAATCAACAGAGGGTCTTATAGAACGTCCTATAGTACATATATATTGTTGAAAAACAGAGATCCCTGCAGACAACCAAAAGTTTCCCGCAGACCGCCCAAGGGATCATATAGAAAGCCCTACAGTATAAACATGAAAGACAATCAACAGGGGATCTTATAGAACGCCATTTAGTACATATATAATGTAAAGACAACAGGGTATCCTGTAGACCGCCCAAGGGATCCTGTAGAACGCCCTTCAGTATATACATGATTAACAAACAATAGGGGATCCTATAGAACGTCTTATAATAGATATATTATGTTGAGAAAACAGGGGATCCTGTAGACCGCCCAGGGGATCCTGTAGAACGCCCTATAGTATATAAATGAAAAACAAACAACAGGGGATACTTTAGAACGTCTTATAGTAGATATATATTTTTAAACAAATGGGGATCCTGTAGACCGCCTAGTGGATCCTGTAGAACGCCCTATAGTATATACATGATTAACAAACTATAGGGGATCCTAAAGAACGTCTGATTATAGATATATTATGTTGAGAAAACAGGGGATCCTGTAGAACGCCCTATAGTATATAAATGAAAAACAAACAACAGGAGATACTTTAGAACGTCTTACAGTAGATATATATTTTTAAACAAATGGGGATCCTGTAAACCGCCTAGTGGATCCTGTAGAACGCCCTATAGTATAAACATAAAAAACAATCAACAGTGTAGACCGCCCAGGGGATCCGGTAGAACGCCCTTTAGTATATAAATAATAAACAAACAATATAGGGATCCTATAGAACGTCCTATAGTAGATATATAATGTAAATACAACAGGGGATCCTGTAAACCGCCCATGGTATCCTGTAGAACGCCCTTTAGTATAAACATGAAAAACAATCAACAGAACGTCCTATAGTACATATATTATGTTGAAAAACAAAGATTCCTGCAGACCACCCAAGGGATCATATTGAAATCCCTATTGTATAAACATGAAAAACAATCAACAAGGGGTCTTATATATACAACGCCTTTTAGTAAATATATAATGTAAAGACAACACGGGATCCTCAAGACCGCCCAGGGGATCCTGTAGAACGCCCTTTAGTATATACTTGATTAACAAACAATAGGGGATCCTATAGAACGTCTTATAGTAGATATGTTATGTTGAGAAAACAGGGGATCCTGTAGACCGCCCAGGGGATCCTGTAGAACGCCCTATAATATATAAATTAAAAACAAACAACAGGGGATACTTTAGAACGTCTTATAGTAGATATATATTTTTAAACAAATGGGGATCCTGTAGACCGCCTAGTGGATCCTTAGAACGCCCTATAGTATAAACATAAAAAAAACAATCAAAAGGGCAATTTGTAGACCGCCCAGAGGATCCGGTAGAACGCCTTTCAGTATATAAATAATAAACAAACAATATAGGGATCCTATAGGATCCCCTATTGTTTGTTAATCAAGTATATATTAAAGGGCGTTATACAGGATCCCCTGGACGGTCTTTATGATCCCTGTTGTCTTTACATTATATATGTACTAAATGGCGTTGTATGTATAAGACCCCCTGTTGATTGTTTTTCATGTTTATACAATAGGGCTTTCTATATGATCCCTTGGGCGGTCTGTCGGAAACATTGGGCGGTCTGCAGGAATCTTTGTTTTTCAACATAATATATGTACTATAGGACGTTCTGTTGATTGTTTTTCATGTTTATACTAAAGGGCGTTCTACAGGATACCATGGGCGGTCTTACAGGATCCCTGTTGTTTTAAATTATATATTACTATAGGACGTTTTAGAAGTCTTATAGTAGATATATTATGTGAGAAAACAGGGGATTCCGTAGACCGACCAGGGGATCCTGTAGAACGCCCTATAGTATATACTTGAAAAACAAACAACAGGGGATCCTGTAGAACGTTTGTAGTAGATACATATGTTTAGAAAGCAGTGGATTACACAGACCGACAAGGGATCCGCTAAAAGTCCTCTAGTAGATACATCAAAAACAAACAATAGGGTAACCTATAGAACGTTCTGTAGTTTATATAATGTTCAGACAAAGGGGATCCTGTAGACTGCTAGGGATCCTATTGAACGTCCTTTAGAATATACATGATAAACAAACAACATGGAATCATATAGAACGTCTTATAGTAGATAAATAATGTAAAGACAACAGGGGATCCTGTAGACCGCCCAGGGGATCCTGTAGAACGTCATATAGTAGATATATAATGTAAAAACAACAGGGGATTCTGTAGACCGCCCAGGGGATCCTGTTAGAACGTCCTATAGTAGATATATAATGTAAAGACAACAGGGGATCCTGTAGACCGCCCAGGGATCCTGTAGAACGCCCTATAGTATAAACATGGAAAAACAATCAACAGGGGGTCTTATACAACGCCATTTAGTACTAATATAATGTAAAGACAACAGGTATCCGTAGACGCCAAGGGATCCTGTAGATCGCCCTTTAGTATATACATGATTAACAAACAATAGGGGATCCTATAGAACGTCTTATAGTATATAAATGAAAAACAAACAACAGGGGATACTTTAGAACGTCTTATAGTAGATATATATTTTTAAACAAACGGGGATCCTGTAGACCGCCCAGGGGATCCTGTAGACCGCCCAGGGGATCCGGTAGAAACGCCCTTTAGTATATAAATAATAAACAAACAATATAGGGGATCCTATAGAACGTCCTAGTAGATCCGGTATAACACCCTTTAGTATATAAATAATAAACAAACAATATAGGGATCCTATAGAACGTCCTATAGTAGATATATATGTAAATACAACAGGGGATCCTGTAAACCGCCCATGGTATCCTGTAGAACGCCCTTTAGTATAAACATGAAAACAATCAACAGAACGTCCTATAGTATATATATTATGTTGAAAAACAAAGATTCCTGCAGACCACCCAAGGGATCATATTGAATCCCTATTGTATATAAACATGAAAAACAATCAAAAGGGGTCTTATATATACAACGCCTTTTAGTAATATATAATTTAAAGACAACACGGGATCCTGAAGACCGCCCAGGGATCCTGTAGAACGCCCTTTAGTATATACTTGATTAACAAACAATAGGGGATCCTATAGAACGTCTTATAGTAGATATGTTATGTTGCGAAAACAGGGGATCCTGTAGACGCCCAGGGGATCCTGTAGAACGCCCTTTAGTATATAAATTAAAAACAAACAACAGGGGATACTTTAGAACGTCTTATAGTAGATATATATTTTTAAACAAATGGGGATCCTGTAGACCCCTTGTGGATCCTTAGAACGCCCTATAGTATAAACATAAAAAAAAACAATCAATAGGGCATTGTAGACCGCCCAGAGGATCCGGTAGAACGCCTTTCAGTATATAAATAATAAACAAACAATATAGGGATCCTATAGAACGTCCTATAGTAGATATATAATTTAAAAACAACAGGGGATCCTGTAGACCGCCCATGGTATCCTGTAGAACGCCCTTTAGTATAAACATGAAAAACAATCAACAGAACGTCCTATAGTACATATAGTATGTTGAAAAACAAAGATTCCTGCAGACCGCCCAATGTTTCCTACAGACCGCCCAAAGGATCATATAGAAAGCCCTATTGTATAAACATGAAAAACAATCAACAGGGGGTCTTATACATACAACGCCATTTAGTACATATATAATGTAAAGACAACAGGGGATCATAAAGACCGTCCAGGGGATCCTGTATAACGCCCTTTAATATATACTTGATTAACAAACAATAGGGGATCCTATAGAACGTCTTATAGTAGATATATTATGTTGAGAAAACAGGGGATTCCGTAGACCGACCAGGGGATCCTGTAGAACGCCCTATAGTATATACTTAAAAACAAACAACAGGGGATCCTGTAGAACGTCTTGTAGTAGATACATAATGTTTAGAAAGCAGTGGATTACACAGACCAACCAAGGGATCCGCTAAAAAGTCCTCTAGTAGATACATCAAAAACAAACAATAGGGTAACCTATAGAACGTTCTGTAGTTTATATATAATGTTCAGACAAAAGGGGATCCTGTAGACTGCCTAGGGATCCTATTGAACGTCCTTTAGAATATACATGATAAACAAACAACATGGAATCATATAGAACGTCTTATAGTAGATAAATAGTGTCAAGACAACAGAGGATCCTGTAGACCGCCCAGGGGATCCTGTAGAACGTCATATAGTACATATATAATGTAAAGACAACAGGGGATTCTGTAGACCGCCCAGGGGATCCTGTAGAACGTCATATAGTACATATATAATGTAAAGACAACAGGGGATCCTGTAGACCGCCCAGGGGATCATGTAGACCGCCCAGGGGATCCTGTAGAACGCCCTATAGTATAAACATGAAAAACAATCAACAGGGGGTCTTATACAACGCCATTTAGTACATATATAATGAAAAGACAACAGGTATCCCGTAGACCGCCCAAGGGATCCTGTAGATCGCCGTTTAGTATATACATGATTAACAAACAATAGGGGATCCTATAGAACGTCTTATAGTATATAAATGAAAAACAAACAACAGGGGATACTTTAGAACGTCTTATAGTAGATATATATTTTTAAACAAACGGGGATCCTGTAGACCGCCCAGGGGATCCGGTAGAACGCCCTTTAGTATATAAATAATAAACAAACAATATAGGGGATCCTATAGAACGTCCTATAGTAGATCCGGTATAACACCCTTTAGTATATAAATAATAAACAAACAATATAGGGGATCCTATAGAACGTCCTATAGTAGATAAATAATGTAAAGACAACAGGGGATCCTGTAGAACGTCCTATAGCAGATATATAATGTAAAGACAACAGGGGATCCTGTAGACCGCCCAGGGGATCCTGTAGAACGTCCTATAGTAGATATATAATGTAAAGACAACAGGGGATCCTGTAGACCGCCCAGGGGATCCTGTAGAACGCCCTATAGTATAAACATGAAAAACAATCAACAGGGGGTCTTATACAACGCCATTTAGTACATATATAATGTAAAGACAACAGGTATCCCGTAGACTGCCCAAGGGATCCTGTAGATCGCCCTTTAGTATATACATGATTAACAAACAATAGGGGATCCTATAGAACGTCTTATAGTATATAAATGAAAAACAAACAACAGGGGATACTTTAGAACGTCTTATAGTAGATATATATTTTTAAACAAACGGGGATCCTGTAGACCGCCCAGGGGATCCGGTAGAACGCCCTTTAGTATATAAATAATAAATAAACAATATAGGGGATCCTATAGAACGTCCTATAGTAGATCCGGTATAACACCCTTTAGTATATAAATAATAAACAAACAATATAGGGGATCCTATAGAACGTCCTATAGTAGACATATAATGTAAAGACATCAGGGGATCCTGTAGACCGCCCAGGGGATCCTGTAGAACGTCCTATAGTAGACATATAATGTAAAGACAACAGGGGATCCTGTAGAACGCCCTATAGTATAAACATGAAAAACAATCAACAGGGGGTCTTATAGAACGTCCTTTAGTAGATATATAATGTTCAGACAACAAGGGATCCTGAAGACCGCCCAGGGGATCCCGTAGAACGCCCTTTAGTATATACTTGATTTACAAACAATAGGGGATCCTAAAGAACGTTCTATAGTAGAAATATAAGGTTCAGACAAGAGGGGATCATGTAGACCGCCCAGAAGATCCTGTAGAACGCCCTAATAGAACATGTAGCTTCATTATAAACAATAACAGGGGAAACGAAGACTAGCACCCCACCCCACCACCACTACCACTACCCCCTCACACCCCGTAAAGGAAATGTCTCGTGCCTAAGAACGTGTAAGCTACATGTTTTTTTCAATTTGCCTACATCAAAGTACTCTATTAAGCAGATACTAAAAATATCAACTCCATAGTATATTCAAAGCCATGGGATCACGTGCATGGGACATTTGCAAGTCTTTACAACATAATTGAGGCACCACTACTGTGTGTCATATATATGTGAAATATCATATATATCTTAAAAAGGAATATGTATTTGCTTAATGAGGGCACAATGATATATGCTACTGTAATGCGGAACATTTTCCTATTTAAGACACCATTTCACGTTGAACGTGAAATAATTTCTGTCATGAACGTTGCACGAAAAATGAAGACTTTAAGGTGAACCTTTTGTGACTGTGTCACTGTCCTCTTGTATATATGAACTCTCTGTTTTACTTAATATTCCCTATTTAGTGTGTACACATTTATGATATAAATAATTTACAGCTTTTAAAAAAGTATATAAAGATATTCTGAACTTTATGCAAATAAAGGAACAACATCATTGGCCTTATACGCCTTATCATTTCTTATCACGGAAACAAAATTAAATTAATTTGTAGAGAGCCGTGGTGTTTTGGTTAGTGCATCGGACTACTAACACTAAGGTTCCTGGTTCGATTCCCGTTTGAGATGAAAATTTCAGGAACTCATGCAATTTGCGAGTATGGTCTTGAGGAAACGATGATAGTCCGTCGGAAGGGGACGATAAATGGCTGACCCGTGTTAACAGAGAGCCATATCTCTTGCACGTTAAAGACACCCTTGTAGATTTCGAAAAAGAGTAGGCTTATGCCGCTACAAGGCAGAACTCGCACCCGCAACGTGGAAAGGGATTAATATAAGTTGCAAAACTTGTTTCCCAATCCACTATAAATAAATATGTTTAAACATAAATCAATTTCGTTCTTGACCATGTTGACGATCCCTGTCTGGTGTTTGATTTTTTTTTTGAAAAATACTGAGCACGCAAAATAAGCATTTGAATCACGAAGCACGTACAAAAATTACATAAGCAGAACATTTTGAACACCTATAGCTGTTTTGCACGACTGAACGTGTAATAAAAAAGTAAAAACACGTTGAACGTGAAATAAAAAAACGCGATCACGTTCCACGAAAATAACGCTTTACCACTCTCCATGAAAGTTAATGATTTTGCATCGTTTTTTTAAAGATAGTTTTACATGTTAAGAAAATTCTATTTTTAGCATTAGTATTTTCCGAATCGTTTAAAAATAGCCTATAAATAGAATATGCATAATTCATGAATCGTGACGTAGGGCGGTCTACGGGATCCCTTCTTCCGCTTACCATAATTCCATTACAATAATTGCCGGACCAATATATGGTATGGACATACAAATACGGACTGTCATACAGAAAACAGCCTATATTACATACATTATATGATCTTGATATTCATATAAACCCAATACGAAGGCTATTTTAATACTCAGCTATCCAAAAATGAATTTTGTTCCACACTAGCTCTTATATTTGAAAAATCCACAGGGGCCAAAATGCGAAACTACACACCTAACTGTGTTCATAAGTTGAAAGATTAAAGATATTAAATAAGTTTACCAAAGTTACTGAATTAGTCAGTGGATTGTTCAAAAATAATCTACTGGAATAACAATAGACTGACGCCAGAGAAATGGGTTAAGTCATTTGAATTTATTTCAAATTGAAGATTTCTTGCCTTTGTGCAACACTAAAAATTTATTATATACCCACTCCCTTTTCCCCGAAAAAAATTGTTTGAAAGAATTTGTATTTCTTGAATCTTGAAGGAAAACAATGCCCCCAAAATAAGTTTTTTTTTACATCGTCCCCTTTTCCCTCTAAAAACAAAATAGGAACAAAGATTTGCAAAATGTGGTACAATTTAAGAGACATCAAAACAATTAAACACAAGTTATTGTCTGAAAACATAAAAAAAAAAACAGATGCTCCGCAGGGAGCAGCTTTATACGATCGCAGAGGTAGAACACTGAACAGTTGGGGCAAGTATGGACACAACATTCAAGCTTGATCCTGCTCTGAATTTGGGTTTTGATTAAATAGTTGACACAGCATAGGTTTCTGACACAGAATGAATGTGGTCTAAGAATTTTAAAATGGACATTTAGCTTTTAAGGTTAAATATCTAAAATCTAAGTACATGGGTCCATCTGATGAGTTAAGCCTTTTTCAACTGATTTTTATAGTTCGTTCTTATGTTGTACTGTTATACCACTGTCCCAGGTTAGGGGGAGGGTGGGGATCCCGCTAACATGTTTTACCCCGCCACATTATTTATGTATGTGCCTGTCCCAAGTCAGGAGCCTGTAATTTTGTTTACATAAATAAGGCCGTTAGTTTTCTCGTTTGAATTGTTTTACATTGTCTTATCGGGGCCTTTTATAGCTGACTATGCGGTATGGGCTTTGCTCATTGTTGAAGGCCGTACGGTGACCTACAGTTGTTAATGTCTGTGTCATTTTGGTCTCTTTTGGATAGTTGTCTCATTGGCAATCATAACACATCTTCTTTTTTATATTAGATTCAGTATTTCAAAGAACCCCAAGAATTCAGTTTTTGATGAAATCAAATAAAGTTCATTTTTGGACCCTTTAGACCTCAATGTGGACCAATTTGATAACGGGGCCCAAATATAAAAAAAACCCCATATATTCAATTTTTGTTATAATCAAAAGTTTAATTTTGGACCCCGATTTGGACCAACTTGAAAACTGGGCTCATAATTACAAATCTAAGTACATGTTCCGATTCAGCATATCAAATAACCCCCAGATTCAAATTTTTGTTAAAAATCAAATTCAGTTAAATCTAAGACCCTTTGGACCTTAAGTTTGACAAATTTGAAAGCAGAACCAAACATTAAGAATCTAAATACACGGTCAGATTTGGTAATTAGTTAATATTTCAGTTCTATCATGTACAGCTTCTGTTTAATAATTTTATAAATTTACTGTTTGCAAAAGTATAAATTATTCTAAATAATAAGGATGTTCTGGTAACTAACAGAAAACCCTGGCCGTTTTTGGCACAACTTTTTTGATCTTTGGTCCTCGATGCTGTTCGACTTTGTGCTTGTTTCGGGTTTCAAACTTTTGTATCTGGGCGTCACTGGTGGATCTTGTGTGGATAAAATGCACTTCTGACCGTATTAAAATTTTCAACTTGTTGCCTTTTGTTGGCTATTGTTCGTGTGTTTCTTTGTCAATTGTATTCTCCAATTTATTTATATTGTAGTCCTGTGGTGTTGAGTTGTCATTTTAATGTTATATTTCACATGGCTATGAAAGGGGAGGTTTAGCATGCCACAAAACCAGGTTCAACCCGCCGTTTTTTTCTTTAAAAATGTCCTGTACCAAGTCAGGAATATGGCCATTGTTATATTATAGTTCGTTTCTGTGTGTGTTACATTTTAACGTTGCGTCGTATGTTTTCTCTTAATTTTGAGTGTAAATTCACATTGCGATAAGAAGTGTCACGGTACTTGTCTATCCCAAATTCATGTATTTGGTTTTGATGTTATATTTGTTTTTCTCGTGGGGTTTTGTCTGATGCTTGGTCCGTTTCTGTGTGTGTTACATTGTAGTGTTGTGTCTTGGTCTCCTCTTATATTTAATGCGTTTCCCTCAGTTTTAGTTTGTTACCCCGATTTTGTTTTTTGTCCATATACTACTGTTGCCTTTATTTGGCATATCAAAGAACTCCAATAATTCATTTTTTAGCCTTTTGGGACCAAATCCCACAAAAATCAATCCAAACCTTCTTTTAGTGGTTATTATCCTTGTGTTAAAATTTTATTAATTTCTATTAACTTATACTAAAGTTATTATCCGGAAATTATCCGTCTTCGGACGACCTGACGACGACGACACAGACGACGTGACAGTAAAATACACGACCAAAATTGTTTTAATATTTGCGGTTGTAAAAAAAATCTTGTTTTAGAACCTTCTGATACAATTTCAGAGCAATCAAAATACATGTAGATATATATTCCCAAGTTTTGTCTTGAAACTAGAAAAATGCTTGTTTTGGGCCCCCTTTTGGTCCCTTATTCCTATTCATTTCAATGTGGTTAATTAAAACATGTTTTTCCCCAAACATTTTTTAATTCGTTTTAATGCCAATGTTAGCGTTAACAATGTTTCAATATTATTATACAAATATTTCATCATATTCTCTCTCTCAAACAAATGAGGCTGATTTTCCAAGGTTTAAAATATCAAGGTGTTGCAATACTTTTTTCCATGTGTATATACCACCCATCATATAAACCTTACCAGACTGAGATATTAACATTGAATTTATTCCCTGCGCAAAAAGTGCTTGATCAGTTCGTAATAGTTTACTAGAAACAGACTAATAAAACTAGATGCTCTCAAAAGTCTGTGTCGCTCACGTGTATCTAATGTGGTTTTGGAAATCATATACAATTATATTCTAATCATAATAAATAGTATTATGTTACATAATAATAATTGAGGCCAAGTTTGGTTTGAATTGGCCAAGTACTTAAATGAAAAGCAGGTCACCCCATTGTAGCCTTACAATAGTTACTGAGGACCCCTTATCAATATATCTAATTGTGACCATTTGAAATTGCGTTTTTACAATTTCCTACCCTTATGTTCTATTTTAGCTATGGCTAAAACTAGAACATAGGGAATTTATTTTTAACTCAATCACATAAGTACCACTTTTAAATACTAAAAAGGGCGACAACTCAACAAGGAGAAAAGCGAAAATTGAACTTAACGTTCATTTTAGTCACAAGTAATCTAAATTCGGAAAAAAAATTTGAACCCATTTTCATGTTATAGCACAGACACTGTTTGGCAGCCGCACGCCCCACTGCAGATCCGTCCGTCCGCAGACCGTGCATCCCAAAATCACTAAAAAATTTCTTCGTAGAAAAAACCGTTAAAAAATTACTATAATGGACAATAAGTCCTTTGGGGGTTAATTAACAATGTTGGTCAGATTGTCTTATTTGTAGATCGTAATTTGATGAACAGTATTACTGTTTACAGTTTATCTCTATTAATAATAGTATTCAAAATAATAACTAAATACTGCAAAATTGTCCTAATATTACCGATTTAGGCGAAGCAACCCGACAATGGAAAGTCTGATTTGTTTGAAAATTTCCGAGCTGATATATATTGACCTGATAAACAATTTAACCCTGACAAAATGCTTTATTTTCAATGATATAGGCCAACTAGATGCTCCGCAGGGGGCAGCTTTATACGATCGCAGAGGTCGAACCCTGTACAGTTGGGGCAAATATGGACACAACATAGGTTTCTGACACAGAATAAATGTGGTCTGGGACTTAAACTTAAAAACTTTAAAATTTTTAATTGGACATTTACCTATTATGGTCCAACATCCAAAATCTAAATACATGGTTAGATTCAGCATATCATAGAACCCCAAGAATTCAATTTTTGATGAAATCAAATAATTTTCAATTTTAGACCCTTTAGACCTCAATGTGGACCAATTAGATTCAGCGTATTGGGGAACCCCATACATTCAATTTTTGTTGAATAATTTTTTACCCTTTAGACCAATTTGAAAACGGGACAATACTGTGCAATTGATATTTCTTGCTATTGCGCAAAACTGTGCAATTGAAAATTTCTTGCTATTACGCAATATTGTGCAATTAGATATTTCTTGCTTTTGCGCAATACTGTGCAATTGAATATTTCTTGCTATTGCACAATACTGTGAAATTGAAGATTTTTTGCTATTGAGCAATACTGTGTAATTGAACATTTCTTGCTATTGCACAATACTGTGCAATTGAACATTTCTTGCTATTGCGCAATACTATGCTATTGAAATTTTCTTGCTATTGCACAATACCTTAAATAATAATTTTGAACCCTGATTTGGACCAACTTGAAAATTGGGCCCATAATAAAAAATCTAAATACATGTTTAGATTCAGCATATCAAAGAACCCCAAGAATTCAATTTTTGTTAAAATCAAGCTAAGTTTAATTTTGGACCCTTTGGACCTTAATGTAGACCAATTTGAAAACGGGACCAATTATTAAGAATCTGAATACACGGTTATATTTGGCATATCAAAGAACCCCAATAATTCATTTTTTTTATGAAATCAAACAAAGTTTAATTTAGGACCCTTTTGGCTCCTTATTCCTAAACTGTTGGGACCAAAACTCCCAAAATCAATCCAAACCTTCCTTTTGTGGTCATAAACCTTGTGTTAAAATTTCATAGATTACTATTTACTGATACTAAAGTAATTGTGCGAAAACCAAGAAAAATGCTTATGTGGGCCCTTTTCTGGCCCCTAATTCCTAAACTGTTGGGACCAAAACCAATCCCAACCTTCCTTTTATGGTCATAATCCTTGTGTTTAAATTTCATAGATTTCTATTTACTTATACTAAAGTTGTAGTGCGAAAAGCAAATGTCTTCGGACGATGACAACGACGACGACGACGGAGACGACGCCAACGTCATACCAATATTCGACCATTTTTTTTTCAATTTTTGCGATCGTATCAAAACTGCATTTTACCCATATGTTCAATTTCTAGCCATGTAATAATGTAAACCATGTTGGTTGGCAAGCAGGGTCATCGGACATATCTTTTCAACTAAACAAGTACACACCCGTGATATCGCGGGTCCGTGACTGAATTAAATTATATAACTATGCCTAAGCCTTATTTTAGTAATTGGTATTGTCATCTGATAAAGTAATGTCGATTATAAGATACACAGTTTTCTCTGCTTTCAAATCTTTCTGTTTGAACCCGTCGACCTGGAACTTATCAATTATTGGTAATATTAATTATTTGGAAAACAAAAGGTCCTGGCTATCCAGGAATGGAGTATTTTTTAATCAACAGCACTGTCCTATATTAGTTATCTTAGAAAGTCTTGCTGATTGCTGAATTAAACTACAATGGGGAACAATTTGACAATGATTGAATTTAGTAGTGTCAGCCTTTTGATTATAACCCGTGTATATAGCAAAATCCTAAATACACCGTTTGGTGGTGCGCCTGTCAAATGCGGAATGTACAGATAAGGTAATAGCAGGTGAATATACTATTGGTATCGGTATCGAATTCGACCCGGAACTTGTTAATTATTGGCAATATTAATTATGTGGAAAACAAAAGGGTCTGGAGTGGTGTAATTTTTAATCTATACCATTGTCCTATATTAGTTATATATAGAGTTGAATTCTTTGATTTGTCGTTTTTACCCGATGACGGCTGACAAATTGGACCTCGTAATTTTAGTATTATAGATACCCTCATGATGATTGTGGCCAGGTTTGTTAAATTTGACACACTAGTTTCGGAGAAGAATTTTTTTGTAAAGGTTGTAAAAATTTACGAAAAATTGTTAAATATTAACTTTAAAGGTTATTTACTCCTTGAGAGTCAATCGGCTATTTTGGCCATGTTGATCTTATTTTGCTAAGCATCATTGATGTTTACATTGTATCTCTATCTTTAACACATGACATACTTATGTAAAATCTCTTTGTTCTTATTGAGCTATAATAGATATACTGCACAGTTCAAATTTATTTTCCTTAAGGGGCGGTTCCTGGATTTTGAAATGGGTGTTGTTCTATAAAATTAAAAAAATATCATCACCCAGTGTATCAATACTGAAAACAATTTTAATGATTTTATTCTAAAACATTTAAAGGAAACCAAAAATTCAGACAATTTTCCCGAAGCTGTTGAACCGCATCCAAATCATCCTGTTCACAGAGGGCTAAAAAATGGAACTTTGTTTAGACAAAGGACAATCCATTCTCCTAAATCTAGATACAGTGCTCCCTGTGAATCGAATGATGCAACCTTGGAAAAAGCAAGTTCACTACGTATTGTCTCCATCAACATTAAAGGCTTCAATTCTAACAAAAATTACTTAAACGAACTGCTAAATAAACATGACATCATTCTTTTGCAAGAATACTGGCTTTTTAAGTATGAAAAAGAACTTCGGAATAAACATCTTTCAGACTTTCTCACCATTCTCAAGATATATTGATGATGATGAACCAATGTCCCCAATGGGTCGACCGTGGGGACATTTAGTATCGCAATCTTATACAGAAAATCTTTGTCTTCAATGTTTTCTCAACTTCCAGACGGAAACAACAGAGTTCAAGCTATTGAAATATCTACAACTAAAAATCCTACTTGCCTTTTTAATGTATATCTTCCTTTCTAGAGGTACCGAAAGTGACATTCTTAAAGAAATTATCCTCAAGTATCAAGAAACCCACTTAATTATTATAGCAGGGGACTTTAACGCCTCACTTATTAGACATTACAAGGATTCCCAAGATGAACTGTTCAAACATTAAAAAATCGAATGGAACTTCCAGTTAAATACCCAACTGATTACACATATTTTCAAGGAACATCTAGATCACAGAGATTGACTACATATTGGTCAAATTTGTTGAGAACAATATAAGATTAAAAGAACTTATATTCAGGTTAAATCCTACGTGAAGGTCGCAACACCTCTGACCAGTATTCTGTGTCTGCCGATATCTCTGCATAGAACTAAGGGCTAGTAAGAAACAGTACAGAGAAAATATCACTACCAAAATTATCTGGGGAAAAGTTAATAAGGATAACTATGCTCAAAAAGTACATGAAGTACTAAAGGATAGAAAATACCTTAACATTAGAACAACATATGGAATTTAGTACGGTGACCAGACCAAATATTTTTTAGATTTAATCGTCAAACATACTATATGGCTATATTATATATCATTGGATTCGGAAAAATGAGTACTATTAAAATATCGATGTCGTCAAAAAGAAATGTGGTAACAGTTTTGCATAAAATGAGGTCAAAGATCAAATTCTGTTTTTATTTTTTTCCCCCATACTTTCAAAATTTGAAGAAATATATAACAATTTAGGTTAAATTCTAGATACAGACATTTTCTTATATCAATTATCAATGAATTATCTCGAAAATGTTAAAAAAAAAAATGAATAAGAAATCGTTTTTTCTGGAAATTGGTGTTTTTCAAATACTTGTTCTATTACACAAGATCAACACATATTCTGTTAAAATTACAATAGTTACCTTGCCGGCTGACATTCAACCTCATCAATAAATGATAAATATTATTTTTACCTGCATCCTACTGTCATGAAGGCATATTTTGCTTAAGATCATTCATGAAATTCATTAAAACTAAAAAGCATTCAATACTTCGAAAATAGTTACAATTCAACATTCCAATCAAAGAGATTTACACAACAGAATTATATCTTCTGGTTAATTGTCAAGGAACATGATTTGAAATTTTCTACATAATTCTGACCCTTTACAGGATCAAAGCCCCGGACATTTAAGGTTTTGTAGTGAACAAACACATGACTTTTTCACATGCAGATTTTCCTTTCAATGAGGACACAAGATCCTGCAAGAATTCTGCTGAAATATGCCCTTTAAAATACACGGGGTGTAATGCATCATTTTACTCTCGCCAACCGTATTCTAAAGGTGACCGGATAGGGGTTTAGCAATGTGTAATGCGGTCAAATTTTTTAGTTTGAAACGAAGTACGTAAAACATATTTACTGTTTCAGTGCCCTCTCGCAGGAAGGTAACCTGACCAAACTTACATCTTTACTAGTGGTAAACTTGAATAATTATTGTGATAAAGTGGTTTTAAAGAGATAGTTCTGATCATAAACCTTTGAAATTATCTTTCATGTCAAAACAAGGGCTTCATCATTGTCAATATTACCGAAACTCTAAAAACAACTGAAATAGTCGTGCGTGTCCTTCGAAGTCTTGTAGACAGTTTGTATACCTACTCCAAACAGAGACGAAGTTGCGTCGCATCCGGTTAGTACATGTGCAGCAGGCAATAGTTTACAAATTGTTGGGGAAAGACAGACACATAGTTATTGAATGGGTGGAAATCTCTGCCCATCATTTACACTGCTAATGTTCCACATCTGCAACCACAACTCGCTTGTATGTGACCTATTTTTTTTTTATAGTAGCGAACACAATTGTATAAGAGGTCCGTATGATTGTTCTTCCACTCTTTCACATTTCCATAAACTCCGTGTCAAAGTTTAAGGCATTGGGTATAGGCCTTCTCTTGAGTGCTGAACAAGGTACGACAGCCATGAACAGTGTTGGTATAAATAACTTTGACAATTTCGGAATTAACAAACGTTCTGACTATGTAAAGCTCAGATCAGGTGGAATCTTATGGGATTTGTCAAAGTTTTCCAATGCCATACCATCTCTTATGTAAGTTGTGAGTGATGGTATAAAGGAAGGTAGGGAAAGTGAACAAGAGACTTAAAATTCGAATTGCTTTACAAAATCCGACTTGCATGATTTTCTCATGGTGCCGTCATTTTGAAAAGGGGATAATGGAATGGGTGCGACAACACATGTTCTATGATAACATCATCTCTACATTTTGCCGAAATCAGTGCACGTCTAATCACAAGTTATGAATTTATGCGACCTGAAAGTATTTCCCCCGATTTATATTTAAGGTTTGTGTTTGACTTTGATATTGGACTATAAAAACTCCTTGTGGTCTTAAGAAAGAGCACTAGTGATAAAATGTTTAGACATGTTCAAGCCTTCCTCGACAACTGTGAGCAAAGAACCTCGCATATGTCTTGAAGCATGCATTTAAGAAGAGATATTGATAAGAAATTGAGGGTGGGATTCCATACCAAAGGGATCAGTCATGGATCATTTAGATGGTTCACAATGGCAATACCATGTTCTTCATCTCTTTTCATTGCTGTTGGCTTTGTTTCTTCTTGCGAATTTGCATAATTTGCAGCAATTCCATCCCTTTTCAGCATTACACGACTAATGGATTCTATGAAATGTCTAATAAGGGTCCATCTAACAAACGCAGACTTTTGATTTGTTATGCCTACAGTGCCACCTAATCCCCTTGCGGCTTTTATAACGGTCTTTTCTGTTGCCATGTCATAGTACTGTTAAAATGTCCATGAATCTGTCTAAAAAGCAAAGTAGCCATTTATAAAAGGTGATCGAATGTTCTCAGAAAATTGAAGCATATCGAGTATCCACCTTCGTGCGGTACGGTTGGTTACAAAAATATAATGTTACATTTGAGATGACGATCTCAAGGAAGAGACCAATTTCCCTCTCATTCTGCTCTAACATTTGACAGCTTAATGTCTACCGCTTCAAGGAACATATCCCAGTATGTAAATGTAAGTAATACATCACATCCCAATTGCGTATATGTATCTATAAGAGGCCGTATATGAGCTTCGAATAGCTCCGTCATATGAGCGTTATGAATTTTGTCTGGCTTGAATTGCTGAAATAGTGCTTCTGAGACAAATGAATTTGATATTATTGATTAATAAAGGTACAAATGTATGAAATATCATATAAATGTTAATTATTTTACATTTTGCGTTAAAAAAAATTGTGAAATTAAATTGGAACGTACTCTATTAAATGCAAAGTATTCGTAGTGTTAAACTCCGTAAATAAGCGACTTTTCCTTACTCGGTCACCGTACTACAAATTAATTACTTACTGGTTTAAATAACACATTGGATATACATGCTATCCTCGAAGAAAAATCAAAATTAATTAGAAGGAAAAAGATAAGCTGGTCACCAAAACTGTCCAATGCCGTCAGTAAATCAAACCAGATGCTCCGCAGGGCGCAGCTTTTTACGACCGCAGAGGTTGAACCCTGAACGTTGGGGCAAGTATGGACACAACATTCAAGTTGGATTCAGCTCTAAATTTGGATTGTGATTAAATAGTTGACACAGCATAGGTTTCTGACACAGAATGAATGTGGTCTAATAAACTTAAAAGTTGTTTTTTGCCTTTGAGCAATTCACTATGCTGTTGAATATTAATCCTCTCAAAAAAATATTTGAAGAAATTTTCTTTTTATTTATGAAATCTGAAATGAGAAAAATTGAACCCCCCCCCCCCCCAATTTTTTTTCACATCCCCCTTTCCCTTATTCCAAAACTGATCTCAATTCAAATTTCTAATGGAGTTTGCAACAAAAATTACTCATTTAAATACATCATAAAATATTAAAAATGTAAAAAAGTGCTTGTTATCACTGAATGGTAAAGATTGTTTTAATTTATCAGTTGGTAGTAAAAGTGAAAATACATTGTATATTGTATAAAACAATGATTTAAGTTGATTTATTACTATTCTGGACACAATTGAAAATTTCTTGCTATTGCGCAATATTGTGCAATTAGATATTTCTTGCTATTGCGCAATACTGTGCAATTGAAAATTTCTTGCTATTGCACGATACTGTGCAATTGAAGATTTCTTGTTATAGATTCAGCATATCAAAGAAGCCCAAAAATTCAATTTTTGTTAAAATCAAACTTAGTTTAATTTTGGACCCTTTGGACTTTAATGAAGACCAATTTGAAAACAGGACCAAAAATTAAGAATCTACATACACAGTTAGATTTGGCATATCAAAGAACCCCAATTATTTAATTTTTGATGAAATCAAACAAAGTTCAATTTTGGACCCCGATTTGGACCAACTTGGAAACTGGGCCAATAATCAAAAAACCTAAGTACATTTTTAGATTCAGCATATCAAAGAACCCAAAGGATTCAATTTTTGTTAAAATCAAACTAAGTTTAATTTTGGACCCTTTCGACCTTAATGTAGACCAAATTGAAAACGGGACCAAAAATTAAGAATCTACATACGCAGTTAGATTCGGTATATCAAAGAACCCCAATTATTCAATTTTTGAAGAAATCAAACAAAGTTTAGTTTTGAACCCTTTGGGTCCCTTATTCCTAAACTGTTGGGACCAAAATCAATCCCAACCTTCCTTTTATGGTCATAAACCTTGTGTTCAAATTTCATAAATTTCTATTTACTTAGACTAAAGTTATAGTGCAAAAAACAAGAAAAATGTTTATTTGGGCCCTTTTTGGCCCCTAATTCCTAAACTGTTGTGATCTCAACTCCCAAAATCAATCTAAACCTTCCTTTTGTGTTGATAAACCTTGTGTTTAAATTTCAATGATTTCTATTTACTTATACTAAAGTTATTGTGCAAAAACCAAGAATAATGCTTATTTGGGCCCCCCTTTTTTTACCCCTAATTCCTAAACAGTTGGAACCAAAACACCTAAAATCAATCCCAACCTTCCTTTTTTTTGTCATAAACTTTGTGTCAAAATATCAATGATTTCTATTTTCTTAAACTAAAGTTATATTGCAAAAACCTAGAAAATGTTTATTTGGGCCCTTTTTGGCCCCTAATTCCTAAACTGATTGGACCAAAACTCCCAAAATCAATACCCACCTTTCTTTTATGGGCATAAACCTTGTGTTTAAATTCATACATTTCTATTTACTTAAAACTAAAGTCATAGTGCTGACGCCAACGTGATACCAATATACGACCAAAAATTTTTCAATTTTTGCGGTCGTATAAAAAGGCATTCTTCCTCTGGAAAAACGCAGGATCTCCTCCTTCTAAAGATAACATATATAACATATATAGGCTTGACTCTAAACATATAGTAAGATCAAAGTGCTGACAAAAGAAATCAGCTACATGAAGAAATTATGAAAGCATCTGATAGAGACAAGAAACTATTCTTTAATTAATAAAAACCCAAAGATCCTACTCAACTCATACCTTGCAGACACCAGATAAAGAAGCTTCCACAACGGATGATATGACTGAACTCTTTCAAGAAAATTTAGCAAAAACAAAAGCGAATCTTTTTTTCGATAAAGAACATGACAGTTTGGTCAAATTAGATGCAGAAATAATAAAAAAAATTATGTGAAAATGAAGACTTAACTGTTCAACCTGTTACCTGGTAGACGGTCTAACATTAGAACATCTTATATACGGAGGTATAGCTCTAATTGACTATTTGACCCCTCTGATCAATAACATATTATATACAAAACATGTTCCTGCTGCTATGTAAAAGGGAATTCTAATTCCAGTCCAAAAAAAAAAAGAAGACAAGGATGCAACAATTCCATCAAACTATAGAGGAATAACTGTCATCTCTATCATTTGCAAAGTCTTAGGCATAGATTACCGAAGCTGTATTTGGCAAAAATTTTAGAAATGTTGGTCCTTAATACTCTTCAACTTTGTGCTCTATTTGGTCTTTTTAACTGTTTGGTGGATTCGAGCGTCACTGATGAGTCTTTTGTAGACGAAACGCGCGTCTGGCATATATACAAAATTTAGTCCTGGTATCTATGATGAGTTTATATAGAACTCTGCTTACGAGCTAGAATTAAAGACACCTTGAATAAGCAACAAAATATACTACAGAAAGGTTTCACAAAATGTGCTTCCTCAATAAACATTGCTCTTTTAATCACTGAAGCAATAAACGAAGCAAAGGATCAAAATGAAAAATCCATCTTAATCACCCTCTATGTAGAAAAAGCATTCGATGGCGTAGATCACATACATCTATTTTAGAAACTATATCACCAAGGAATTACAGGCCCAGCCTGGTGACTGATCAGAGAGCTATATAAAAATACATCGACTCAAGTAAAATCTTAAGGATGTATCTCGCAAGCTTTCACAAATGAGCAAGGAGTAAAGCAGTGGGTATTTTATATGCCATCTTTGACAAAGCATACACTAAGATTATCCTAGATACACTTGAAGCAACAAATGTTGGATTTAAGATCGGAACCAATTACTTGGGTTGTCCAACTTGCGCAGATGATATTATGTTATGTGCAACTTATGAACAGGATGCACCAACTCAACTCCGTATCATTAAAAGCTGTACAACAAATGATAGAGTTAAAATCAATAGTAAAAAGACCGAAATATCATTGATCAATTAAAAGAACATATAGCGAATAACAGACCATAAAGCTTCTGTGTATTGAAAGACAAGACCGAAATACCCCAAATGTAGTCAATAGAATCTCTACTGCTAGAGCTACCATGTATTGTCTCATGGGAGCAGGTTTACATGGAATAAACAGAGTAAATCTATTGATTTCATATAAACTGTGGAGAACATATGTCATACCAAGAATGCTATACGGCTTTGCAATTCTTATTTTATTAAGACAGACATTTTAAAATTGGAAACTTTCCAGAAAAAGACATTTAAACATCTGCTATCTCTACCTTAATGAACTGCAGACGCTGCAGTATAATTATATATTGCTTGGGACATAATCCATTGAACAACTCATCCACAAGGCAATGATTTCTCTATTTTGACAAAATTAAACCATACTGGTTGCTAAAAGCGAATTGTTATTTCACTATTTCACTTTCATTAATGATTGAACAAAAAATATTATATTGTTGACATTTCATATATCTCGTAGCTAGTGCCCCTTTAAGACGTGCGTCCATCTAGACGAAATCTGATTGATCTGCAGCTAACCCTTCCTGTTTCTTCTAAAACTTTAATATTATTTTATAAATTAGATCCAAAAATAGTCACTTTATTATCAAAGAAATAAATATTCAAAAAGTCGTAATAAATTCCATTGATTCTAAAACTAATCCAAATCAGATTTCATTTATTGAGATATTCTTAGATACATTTCTTTTTTGACAGAAATTACCAAAATTTGTTTTTATCTGATTTAAGATTTAATTTTAATTAAGAAGTTTAAAAATGTACACTTGTTAAAAGATAAAAAAATATGTGATTAATTTATGTGAGTGATGACAAAGAGTTAACAATGATGTAGTTGTTGATTGGATTTTTATAATCATCAAATATTTGAGTCTGATATGGTGAATTTTTCTGACAGACTTAACAGGCTTTTGGAGTTAATAAGAAAATGTTTATACTCTTCTGCTTCTTCCATACATAGTTTGCACTCAGCAGATTTTGTTGAATCAAAGCGGTTGTTTATACTTTGAGTTTTATACGTCCCAGTCAGTATTCTAGATGTAATTATGCCTTTATACTGCTTTTAAATTGTCTTAATTGTCCTTTAACCAGAAAAAAAAACTTGCTTGCCCCCTCATTTGCCTCTAATTCCTAAATGGATTGAGCCGTAACCCCCATAGTCACTCTTAAGCATCCCTTTGTTGTATGGCAACTTGTGGTAAAATTTCAGAGAGATTCATAGACTTAAACACAAGTTATTGTCTGAAAACTACAAAAATGCTTATATGGCCCCTTTTTTTACCCCTAATTTATATCTTTTATATAAGCTTTGGATTTTACATATTTTGGCCACGAGCATCACTGAAGAGACATTATTTGTCGAAATGCGCATCTGGTGCAGAAAAATTGGTACCTTAAATGTTATTATAAACAGTTGGGTCCATAATCCCCAAAATCAATCCCAACCTTTATAAATTTAGTGATTATTAACCTTGTGTTAAAATTTTATTGATTTCTATTTACTTATACTAAAGTTAATAATCTGAAACCAGTCGTCTTTAGATGACCCTGTGATACCAATATACGACCAAAATGTTTTAATTTTTTGCAGTTGTATAAAAATTTGATAAAGGGGCCCAAATATCAAAAATCTAAATACATGGTTAGATTCAGCATATCAAAGAACCCCATACATGTATATTCATTTTTTGTTGAAATCAAACAAATTTTAATTTTGGACACTGATTGGGACCAACTTGAAAACTGGACCCATAATCAAAAATCTAAGTACATGTTTAGATTCAGCTTATAAAAGGACCCCTAGAATTCATTTTTTGTTGAAATCAAACTAAAGTTTAATTTTGGACTTTTTGGACCTTAATGCAGACTGGAATGTTGCTACATAGAAATGGAAAGTTCACAATTGGGAAGGTGAAATCATCTCGTTTGTCGTAAAGTTTTGTTTTTAACTGACCCTCATTGTCAATTTCTAGATGTAATTCAAGATTAACTTGTAAATGCTATGATTTTATTATTGATAATTAAGGTCTTTTGTACAGACAAAAATAACTTTACTTGGAAGTTATGCAAAAGTCAGATGTTAGCAGTTATTTCTCTCAAACTTTTAGTGAATTCCTACACCAGACTCTGACTGGCATCTCATACATACAACTTTTGCAAATATGGCTTTGTTTATACATATATGAGCTAAATTAAGTTAGATATATATGGTTAGGGATAATACTGTTGTGACAAGAATTCTAAACATTTGAGGCAGAAATTGTGATACTTCATTCTTTAAAACCAGATGCTTCGCAGGGCGCAGCTATATACAACCGCAGAGGTTGAACCCTGAACAGTTTGGGCAAGTATGGAAACAACATTTAAGCTGGATTCAGCTCTAAATTTGGATTTGGACACAGAATGGATGTGGTCTAATGAACTTAAAATATTGTTTTTGCCTTTGAGCAATTCACTATGCTGTTGAATATTAATCCTCTCAAAAAAATGTTTGAAAAAATTTTCTTTTTATTTATGAAATCTGAAATGAGAAAAATTTACCCCCCCCCCCCTTTTTATTTTCACATCCCCCTTTCCCTTTTTCCAAAACTGATCTCAATTCAAATTCCTAATGGAGTTTGCAACAATAACTACTCATTTAAATACATCATAAAATATTAAAATGTAAAATAAAGTGCTTGTTATCACTGAATGGTAAAGATTGTTTTAATTTATCAGTTGGTAGTAAAAGTGAATATACATTGTATATTGTATAAAACAATGATTTAAGTTGATTCAACTACTATTCTGGACAAAGAAAGATAACTCCAATTGAAAATTTCTTGCTATTGCACAATATTGTGCAATTAGATATTTCTTGCTATTGCGCAATACTGTGCAATTGAAAATATTTGCTATTGCACAATACTGTGCAATTGAAGATTTCTTGCTATTGCGCAATACTGTGCAATTGAAAATATTTGCTATTGCACAATACTGTGCAATTGAAGATTTCTTGCTATTGCGCAATACTGTGCAATTGAAAATTGCTTGCTATTGCACAATACTGTGCAATTGAAGATTTCTTGCTATTGCTGAATACTTAAAATAACTAGATACCATTGAGATGGGAGCCATCTCTGTGGGCCCCGCTGTCAATAACTAGGGGTAAATAAGTTGTATGGATAATCTGATATGAAGCATTATTTGAAGTTATTACATAGTCTGATGTGTGATTTTATTCTAAGATTTTAAGTTAAAACTGATAAATATTCTCAACTTACTTTCATAGTATAATAGTGATATGACTCGAGAGGTAGAGCGGACACAATTTGTTAAGAACAACGAACGGATGGACAGACTGACCTTTGACCTAGGATGCATACATTATGTTTGTCAGGTATAAAGTATGAAATAATAACAGCTGTCCTCTCAAAATATAGTGTGGATCAAATTTGTTAGCGATGGACAAACCAACAGACAGACAGACCTTTGACTTAGGAAGTTGTACATACATCATGACACACCCTCTGGTGTTGGATAAAATGGATGTCAAGTATAATATTTGAAATCATAACGGTTATCTAGATATGGAGCGGACACGATCTTCACCACAGGACACGGGGTTGTCAACTGAAACCAAAGTTTTTGACCTTGACCTTTGACCTAGGATGTTGTACATACATCATGACACACCCTCTGGTGTTGGTTAATAGACATGTTAAGTATTAAGTATAAAATCATAACGATTATCTAGATATGGAGTGGACACATCTTCACCACAGGACATTGGGTTGTCAACTGAAACCCAAAGTTTTTGACCTAGGAAGTTGTACATACATCATGACACACCCTCTGGTGTTGGTTAAAATGGATGTCAAGTATAAACTTTGAAATCATAACGGTTCTCAAGATATGGAGCGTACACGATCTTCACCACAGGACACAGGGTTGTCAACTGAAACCAAAGTTTTTTACCTTGACCTTTGACCTAGGAAGTTGTACATACATCATGACACGCCCTCTGGTGGTGGTTAATAAACATGTAAAGTATAAGTATGAAATCATAATGGTTCTCTAGATATGGAGCGGACACAAAGTTAAAGTGTTACGGACGGATGGACGGACGGACAGACTGATCACTTTAGGGCGACCCGCCTAAAGGCGGGGCCCTAATTATTTTGGATCCTGATTTGAACTAACTTGAAAACTGGGCCCATAATTAAAAATGTAAGTATATGTTAAGATTCAGCATATAAAAAAAGCCCAAGAATTCAATTTTTGTTAAAATCAAACTTAAGTTTAATTTTGGACCCTTTGGACTTAAATGTAGACCAATTTGAAAACGGGACCAAAAATTAAGAATCTACATACGCAGTTAGATTTGGAAATATCAAAGAACTCCAATTATTCAATTTTTGATGAAATCAAACAATGTTTAATTTTGGACCCCGATTTGGACCAACTTGAAAACTGGGCCAATTATCAAAAATCTAAGTACATTTCTAGATTCAGCATATCAAAGAACCCCAAGGATTCAATTTTCGTTAAAAAATCAAATGAAGTTTAATTTTGGACCCTTTGGACCTTAATGTAGACCATTTTGAAAACGGGACCAAAAATTAAGAATCTACATACACAGTTAGATTCGGCATATGAAAGAACCCCGATTATTCAATTTTTGATGAAATCAAACAAAGTTCAATTTTGGACCCTTTGGACCCCTTATTCCTAAACTGTTGGGACCAAACCCAACCTTCCTTTTATGGTCATAAACCTTGTGTTTAAATTTCATAGATTTCTATTTACTTATACTAAAGTTATGGTGCGAAAACCAAGAATAATGCTTATTTGGGCCCCTTTTTGACCCTAATTCCTAAACTGTTGGGACCAAAACTCCCAAAATCAATCCCAACCTTCCTTTTGTGTTCATAAACCTTGTGTTTAAATTTCATTGATTTCTATTCACTTATACTAAAGTTATTGTATGAAAACCAAGAATAATGCTTTTTTGGGCCCTTTTTTGGCCCCTAACTCCTAAACTGTTGGAACCAAAACTCCCAAAATCAATCCCAACCTTCCTTTTGTGGTCATATTCCTTGTGTTAAAATTTCATAGATTTCTATTCACTTTTACTAAAGTTAGAGTGCGAAAACTAAAAGTATTCGGACGACAACGACGCCAACGTGATAGCAATATACGACGAAAAATTAAAATTTTTGCGGTCGTATAAAAATTGAAACAGGAATAGGGGTATAAAATGAACTGTAAAAGGAAACTTAAAAGAGTATATGCAGTGATTTCTTTTAAGGCTATAATTCTGATAAATAAGTATTGTTAGGAGAAAAAGTGTTTTAGAGAGTTTTCTATTTGAATAAATGTTTGTATAGATTGCACTTTGTTAATACAGCTGTTTCTCAAACCACACCTCTTATTGGGAGATATGTAATATTCACAGATAATTTGATTTGTTCACATAACTGGTTCCTAGATATGATCTGTATGTTTCATCCAATAGATATAACTTTGGACTGTTACCGTGAGTATAAAAACATACTATTCTGGTGAAAAATGAATTCTGAATTAGGCAAACAGTAAAGGTCCATTTAGGGGTAATATAAAATTATAGTAATTTATATAAGTTAAAACTCTAACAAATTCAGGGCATATAAATGTTGATAATATGCTGCCCTACGTTTTAACCTCAAATAAAATAATAGTGCATGTCATCTTTCTATTCTAGAATATAATTTTTCATATAACTTCATAGTAAAAGTGTCACAGTTTTAGCCACAAAGGGAATTCCTATGGGAAATTACATTCTCTATATTTACAGAATTACAACCTATAATGTGTGGTTTTTAAATTTTGGTTCATGTATATGTTTAGGAGTTTAGGTGATGTCCATTCTTTCAACTGGTAAACAGTATATTGTCTGGAGACGGCTAGGGTGTTGCCTCTGGTCATACATGCAGCAAACAAGCATAACAAAAATTAGTGCTAAGATTTAACATATTACTTTATAGCACAAATGCAATACAAGTTATTGTCAATGCCAAGAGTATCAGGATGTATTCTGGGTGTGACAGCTTACAAGAATCTATCAGCTTAAAACCCAATCCCCAATCATGTATATCAAATAATAACCTAATATTGCAAAGCATACAATAAAGTAATATGCCTGTAAAACAGGGTTGGCAAAGTATTATCTGACCGGGAAAACCTGGGAATGTGAGGCTGGACAACACTTCCAAAAGTTCATAAGGGTTCTGCAGAAGCCAGTGTCTCACATACTTTTGCTGATAATTGCAGGCTCTACAAAAATGAGGGAAAAAATCAATAAAAATATTCTTCTTGATACTATCTTTAGATTGTAAAAGCTTTTGTCCATGTTTGGTAAAAATCTATGATAGTTAATGAACTTAACAATTGTTTTAAAGAAAGATCAATAAATCACAAAGTTTTTGTTACATAAACAAACAATCTGACCAACAGGTTCCAAATATGTCTCCAAATTTATGGATTTAGGCAAATAATCGGTCTAGTTTGGAGACTTATTTGCAATTTGTTGGTTAGACTGTTTATTCATATACAGAAAACTTGGTGATTGTTTTGTATAAATCAAATTATTCCATATCAGTAAAATTTTAGTGGGTTTTCTATATGAATGAGATTTTGAATAAATTCATATTCACTTGCGGAAAAAGTATATTCACCACGCAAAACGTCGCGTGCTTTTACGTGCATAATTTTGATAAAAAATGTTTAATGTACAATTTGTTTTGGTAAATAATTGCCTTTACAAACATTTCTTTCGGAATATGGAATAAAAGAACTACTGTCTTTTGTTTCGGTAAATATGTGGTTTAATTGACTTTTAAAAACTAATATTCACTTCTTCGGCCGTTGGCCTCACTGAAAATCAGTTTTTCAAAAGTCAACCAGGTGCTCCGCAGGGCACAGCTTTATACTACCGCAGAGGTCGAACCCTGAACAGTTGGGGCAAGTATGGACAAAACATTCAAGCGTGATACAGCTCTGAATTTGGATTGTGATCAAATTTTTGACATTACATGGTGTTTTTTTTTACACAAAACAAATGTCAAGATTTTACAAATCAATTAAGATTTCTTCTTCAAACTTTTTAAATCTAAAATTAAATAGTTGATCATGACACAGCATAGGTTTCTGACACAGAACGAATGTGGTCTAATGAACTTAAAAGTTTTTTTTTGCCTTTGAGCAATTCACTATGCTGTTGAATATTAATCCTCTCAAAAAAATGTTTGAAGAAATTTTCTTTTTATTTATGAAATCTGAAATGAGAAAAATTTAACCCCCCCCCCCCTTTTTTTCACATCCCCGTTTCCCTTTTTCCAAAACTGATATCAATTCAAATTTCTAATGGAGTTTGCAACAATAACTCCTCTTTTAAATACATCATAAAATATTAAAATGTAAAATAAAGTGCTTGTTATCACTGAATGGTAAAGATTGGTTGGTAGTAAAAGTGAATATACATTGTTTATTGTATAAAACAATAAAAACAATTTCATCAGCAACATTTTATATTGGCAAATTTCCAATGAAGTTATTTACATAAAGTTATTGGCAAATAAAAATAGAAAATGACATCAGTCATGTCTGGCAAATGTCCAACATACATTATCTAAAAACATTTTAGATAAGATAAGGAAAAAAAGCTTCATCAGCAACATTTTATATTGGCAAATTTCCAATGAAGTTATTTACATAAAGTTATTGGCAAATAAAAATAGAAAATGACATCATGGTCATGCCTGGCAAATTTCCAACATATATTATCAACTACTATTCTATACAAAGAAAGATAACTCCAATTGAAAATTAATTGCTATTGCACAATATTGTGCAATTAGATATTTCTTGCTATTGTGCAATACTGTGCAATTGAAAATTTCTTGCTATTGCACAATACTTGATATGGAATCCTGATTTGGACCAACTTGAAAACTGGGCCCATAATCAAAAATCAAAGTACATATTTAGATAAAGCATATCAAATAAGCCCAAGAATTTAATTTTTGTTAAAATCAAACTTAGTTTAATTTTGGACCCTTTGGACCTTAATGTAAACCAATTTGAAAACTGGACCAAAAATTAAGAATCTACATACACAGTTAGATTTGGCATATCAAAGAACCCATTTATTCAATTTTTGATGAAATCAAACAAAGTTTAATTTTGGACCCCCATTTGGACCAACTTGAAAACTAAGCCAATAATTAACAAGAGTGCACACGCTGAAATGTCTCGCCTTCTATACTAATCATTGATATTATGTTGATAGTCGTAAGTATAAAGCTAAACTTTATTACAACTGTCACATAAACTTAACATTAACCAAGATAACTAAACAAAGACCAATGAACCTTGAAAATCAGGTCAAGGTCAGATGAACAATGCCAGGCAGACATGTACAGCTAACAATGCTTCTATACAACATATATAGTTGACCCATTACTTATAGTTTAAGAAAAATAGACCAAAACACAAAAACTTAACACTGTGCAATGAACCGTGAAAATGAGGTCACAGTCAAATAAAACCTGCGCGACTGACATAAAGATCATAAAATATTTCCATACACCAAATATAGTTGACCTATGGCATATAGTATTAGATAAAAAGACCAAAACTCAAAAACTTAACTTTGACCACTGAACCTAAAAATGAGGTCAAGGTCACATGACATCTGCCCGCTAGACATGTACACCTGACAATCATTCCATACAACAAATATAGTAGACCTATTGCATATGGTATGAGAAAAACAGACCAAAACACAAAAATTTAACTATAACCACTGAACCATGAAAATGAGGTCAAGGTCAGATGACACCTGCCAGTTGGACATGTACACCTTACAGTCCTTCCATACACTGAATATACTAGCTCTATTGCTTATAGTATCTGAGATATGGACTTGACCACCAAAACTTAACCTTGTTCACTGATCCATGAAATGAGGTCGAGGTCAAGTGAAAACTGTCTGACAGACATGAGGACCTTGCAAGGAACGCACATATCAAATATAGTTATCCTATTACTTATAATAAGAGAGAATTCAACATTACAAAAAATTTGAACTTTTTTTTCAAGTGGTCACTGAACCATGAAAATGAGGTCAAGGACATTGGACATGTGACTGACGGAAACTTCGTAACATGAAGCATCTATATATAAAGTATGAATCATCCAGGTCTTCCACCTTCTAAAATATAAAGCTTTTAAGAAGTGAGCTAACACCGCCGCCGCCGGATCATTATCCCTATGTCGAGCTTTCTGCAACAAAAGTTACAGGCTCGACAAAAATCTAAGTACATTTTTAAATTCAGCATATCAAAGAACCCCAAGGATTCATTTTTTGTTAAAATCAAACTAAGTTTAATTTTGGACCCTTTGGAAACTTTATGTAGACCAATTTGAAAACGGGACCAAAAATTAAGAATCTACATACATAGTTAGATTCGGCATATCAAAGAACCCCAATTATTCAATTTTTGATGAAATCACAAAAAGTTCAATTTTGGACCCTTTGGGCCCCTAATTCATAAACTGTTGTGACCTCAACTCCAAAAATCAATCCCAACCTTCCTTTTGTGGTCATAAACCTTGTGTTAAAATTTCATTGATTTCTATTTACTTATACTAAAGTTATTGTGCGAAAACCAAGAATAATGCTTATTTGGGCCTTTTTTTGGCCCTTATTTCCTAAACTGTTGGAACCAAAACTCCAAAAATCAATCCCAACCTTCCTTTTGTGGTCATAAACCTTGTGTCAAAATTTCATAGATTTCTATTCACTTTAACTAAAGTTATAGTGCGAAAACCAAGAAAATGCTTATTTGGGCCCTTTTTGGCCCCTAATTTCTAAAATGTTGGGACCAAAACTCCCAAAATCAATCCCAACCTTCCTTTTGTGGTCATAAACCTCAGGGGTTAAAAAATCCACTAGCCCGACGCCCAGGACTAGACCATTTACGCCTCGGGCAATTTAAATGTGTAATCCGATATGCCCGACGGACTAGTAACAAAAAATTCTTGACGTTTTTAAAATAGAAAGTGAAAAATCCCTTCATCACTATTCTATGTTAGCCAATTCGATTCAATGAAATCATCTGGGATTCCAAGAATTTGAACTGGTTTGTACAGATCCTGTTGTACATATTTTAAAAATAGAACAAATAACTCTGGCATGTCTGGTGGCCTGGTATCATGTGTTGATTGCAATTATCATACTTTAAATATCGATTTCTCATACCATGGCTTGGGGTATTGTACATTGCTTATCGTGCCGAGATTTTCAATTAACGGTATTTGGGGGTATGATGTATTGATTGGTATTGACCTGTCTTGTTGCACAGCTCTTCAGCACGAAACCATGCAACAAAATATTTTTTTAATATTTTAGTACGGGAACCCCAGGAACTTCGTCAGTTTCAAAACGAAAAACGGTAGATGAGAGGAGTAACGAAGCTGAAAATTCATCCCCCAAAAATGCTAAATACGACAGGGAAAAGCCGCGGAAAAAATCAATAGTGTCCAGGACAGAAGGGCTGCCAAGTCTTTAGCGCGAGACTCACACATGTTCATGCTTATTTGGCGTCATTTTCCTTTGATCGATTGTTTTTTCTCTTTGATCTTTACAATTTGGCCAAAAAATCACACATTCACTACCTGAAAAGTTGGCAGAACTGGGACACAATGATTTTCCTGGCAAGGTTGGCTGTTGCTGATGAAAAAAACGAAAATGCTCTGTGAATATTGCCGTTAGTTGCCCCAAGCACGCAAAATAAAAGTCTGCTTTGAATGTTGGAACAACTAAGTTAGGTTAAGCACCAAAAGAATAAATAACAGATCAACAAAAATTATTAAATACAGTGTATAATGTCTCCTTTAAAACAAAGGACACCCACTTTGTATTATGCAGCAAACTCTTGATTTTTAAGGCATACTAGGGCTAGCAGGTCAGTTTTGGTGGACTAGCAGTTCTTCCAACAGGGCTAGTAAAATCCTGCTGCCAATAAGTCCTGGGCTAGTTAGCTGTAACCAAATTTTTAACCCCTGAACCTTGTGTTAAAATTTCATTGATTTCTATTCACTTTTACTAAAGTTAGAGTGCGAAAACTAAAAGTATTCGGACGACGACGACGACGCAGACGACGACGCCAACGTGATAGCAATATACGACCAAAAATCAAAATTTTTGCGGTCGTATAATAAAACTATTTACCTCATCAAAAGACAGGGATTGTAGAATATTTAAACAAATATCAAAACTTGTGTTTTAACAATCATTTTTTGTCAAATAGGCAATTCAAGGGGAGATAACTCTTGTCGTTAAAAAAACATACTGAGATGATAGGGAAAATTTTAACTTAAAAAAATTATTTGTAGCAAGAATCAAAAACGTTACACTATTTTCTTCTTATTCTTCGTAAAACATATTATAAAACCTAACTTCTCTCGATTTATTTCAAAATTTTATTTCATAATTGTTTTTATGCACACTAATGTTTTTTCATGAACAATTAAACCAAAGTAAGGCAACTTTCAACGACTCATAGCTTGGATATAAAGATATGATTTCACGTCCCCTCACGCATTCATGATGTCCTCAATCAGAACCGATCCCCAAACGCATGAAATAATGAAAATATGAGGTTTTCAGATTTATTAACATGTTAAGACGTCTATCAACACCGCACGGCGTACACGTCACCCAAAACGACATTCATACTTATTGAGCGAAAAAAAAAGTAAATTGAACTTGTAGGTCTGTTAATAGAACCATTTCAAAATTCAAATGTCACTTTTATCGGCAATTTCTCGTAGGGCAACTGATTTTGTAGGAGTTCAACTCCACGTACAACAGTAAATGATACATGTATCTCTTCGTTAAAGTATTTACCAGAGCATAGCATTCTCCGATTTTCAATATTTTGATCAGTTGAATAAAAAAATTGCGATTTAGAAATGTACATACCTTTTGAAGCTGTGACAATTACTCCACTCAAGCACAACCGGAAAATCCTCTCACGGTTTTCATTGCAGAACCGAATGTTCTGCGTGTGTAGATTACCAGCCGTGCAGAGTTAAATCAAATGTTTGTGGGTGTTTATTTTTTATTTCTGTGAAAAGGATTCAGATAACTTGTAAGTCATCCTTAAAAATTAAGATTGGAGGGTCTGAGACAGAGACATTAATTAGGATTGAAGAAACAAACATAAATTCTTTTTATGCCTTGGCCTTACCTTGAAAAAAGGTACCAGTACACACAATCTTCCATACTCCAAAATGTACAACTAAACTGAACAGCATTTTTGAAGATTTCTGTAATTGGTCATTCTATTAAAAGAAACTGAATATTTACTCTACAATGTTAACTCACTAAATAACAGCATTCATTATATACATGTACATTGTATGACATGGGTTAAAAATATGAAAATCATATTTAAAAGCCACATCAAGCCAAAAAAAAAATATGTGTCTCGTTTCCTATTACATCTTTGAAAAAAAAGAGTAGTTACATGCAGGGTTTTTTTTCTTTTCATTTTACCATTTTTTTTAAATTGATTCTATGGGAGGGACATTCTGACATTAAAACTTGCTTATATAAATAGAAAATGACCAAATTTTTTTTAAGGGTACCGGTAGGCTATTTTCAGCTTTAAAAGAAAGGGAGAATATAGGGTAATAGGAAACACACATATCCTTTTTTATGGCCTCAGAGTCTGAACTACTTGCAATTGTAATAGAAATACTATTGTAGTATGTGATCATGCTTACACTTCTGGAGAACATGAAATCACCCTGGCCCTTGATTAGGTTAGTCTTGCTCATTATTTAGTTTTTTTGTTCAATGTTTTTAGTTGTCTGCAAGTATTTCAGGTGTCTGTCTTTCCCAAATTCTTTTTCTACATGACCTTTTTCTATCTCCCTTCAACATGACAATTAAGTGTCTCTTTGGTTTTTTTCTATCTCTTTTTTTTCCTAGGCCTTGGAAAATTAATTGTTGGTTTCCCCTAACATGGTAAAAGCAGGCAGGCTATTTTTTTTTTGTAACCATGTATTATTTTATATCTATATCTATATGTTTTGTTTCTATCAGGGAACTATAATCTTACATATTTCCAACACTTTTAGTTGTCTCTGCACTTCACATTTATTTGGGGGAGATTTAAAAATGTTTTGATCTCCTTCATCACTGATGAATCTTATATAACATGAGTAAAGTGCACTATGTTTTGTCTTAAAGGGAATCATTTCCCACCAGCCATTAACAGCTGGAAGGCACTGACTGCATGGGTATTAGCAGCCCTACATGCTTTTTCAACCTTATTATCTGTGCATTGGAATTCAATGAACTTGTTCCCAAAATCAGGGGTTTCATTATCTTTCATGTTGACTGGTACTTTCAACGTTTCTAGGTGGTGCTTTTCAATTTATTCCATGAATATCTTAAATAAAAATTTCTACATTTAGGACGTACTTGTCAATAGCATAGGAGGGTAAAAGTACCGGGTACCGCCTCCTAATGAATGGCCTGCAAAATTAACAACATCTCCGACAAAAATCCCTCCTTCAACTTGGAATGGTTGCAACTCAAGACTCACTTAATTCAAACTGTTTTTAAGGATATCTTGTAGATTTTATATATTTTTCATTGACTGCATTAGTGTTAAACTGTATTGTATATTTTTAAGGGTACATGCATTAATAAAAAAAAAAATTAATTGTTGGTTTCCCCTTACTTTGGAAAATTTATAAAGACCCGGCAGGCAGGCTTTTTTTTTTTTTTTTTGTAACCATGCGTTATTTTATACGAGGGTGGTAAAGGGTTATTTTCGTGCAACGTGATAGTCGTTTTTTATTTCACGTTCAACGTTATTTTACTTTTTTATTTGACGATCAGTCGTGCAAGACGGGTGCCTCGTTCAACGTGTTCTGCTTATTTAATTTTACGTGCATCGTGATTTTCAAAGTCTTATTTTGCGTGCTCGGTATTTTTCAAATAAAATTAAAACACTTGTCAGGGATCGTCAAGAAATACTTTTGTAAAAGCCCTAAACCAATTATATCACAAATGTGTATACTAAATCGGGAATATCAAGTAAAACAACGAGTTTATATATATACAGAGCTCCAGATAAGCTGCGTATTTGCGTGATCACGCAATACAAATAATAAAAAACCCAATGCAATTGCCCATTGCAGGGTTCAATAACCCAATTAATTCAAAGGAAAACCCAATTATATTCCAAAACCATGAGTTCTCAACCCTTTTATTGGCTACCATTTGCGTTATTTACCCTTATCTGTTTACAGTCGTCGCGTAAACTATTTTTATAATATTTATAATTGGAAATTTCCTTTCGTTCTAAAAATAGACCCCTGCATCAAGTAGCTGAAATGGGTCCCTGTTAGAGTTTTCCGTTGCTCAATAGGTACACGTGTTTTAAAAAACATTTCGATCTTCTCTGCGTTTATCCAATAAGCGTGTGTCATGAAGTCATATTTTTTCGCATTGCTCGGGATTTATCATAACATTCATTGAATTAAAACAAAAGCGAATGTACGCTAAAAATATTGAATAAAAGCATGTTTGAAAAGCTTAGGGAAAGTTATGATGATAACAAGACTCAGCCAGTGTTTTTAGGAAGCGTCCATCAAACACACAGGCGTGTGTGTCTGTGAACCTTAACGAGAACATTGCTAATAAAGGCAGGGTTTCCTTAAAAACGAAATCAGTTGGAAAGATGAAAGGCCAAATCAATTATGACATGATAAAGCATCAGATTTATGAAAATTGGAATAAAACAAAAACATTCAAGTATAATTAGAGTTTATATACTATTTTTTCTTTCTTAATTTTACGGTTAATTAATGAATACACACACAGGCACTGGTCTCAGAATTTATTATATAAAGGTATAATTAAGACGAGTGCCTGTGAATACACATATCCGGTTTTTTTAAAGTTTATATGAGCAAATACAAAACTGGCAGAAGGTTTGAAACGGAACACAAATTAAACCTACAATTGCTTCTCAGTCAATAAACCAAATAAAACAGCTAGCAAATAACCCTAACCCTAAACCAAATAAAACAGCTAAACAAAGAAAGAAACATATTTAAGATGGAAAAAAATATGGGGTTGATATTGCCTAAATATTCAATATTGTGTTGATGAAAAGACCCAATACATTAAGGAGCTTGGTGGTGAAAAACCCAATTTGATATTAACATGAGGGGTGAATTGGAATTGATAATGCAATTAAAAAACTTTATCACCCAATTATATAAGAAAATGGTGGGTAAAAAACCCAATTTGTGAATTCTTATCTGGAGCTCTGTATATACAAGAAGACAGTGACTCAGTCACAAAAGGTTCACATAAAAGTATTTATTTTTCGTGCAACGTTAATTACAGAAATTATTTCACGTTCAACGTGAAATTATGTCTTATTTCACGTTTTTTTCATGCAAGCACCCCCCCCCCCCCCTTTACCACCCTCTTATACATGTGTGACGAAGATATATTCCCATGAAGAAACTCAACTAACAAACAGCAAATTGTGATCGTTTAAAAAATATTGAAATTTAAATAAGAACTTTCTGGGGAAAAACACAGATCTTTGTTCAAATGAGGAAACTACGATAAACAAACTGCAAATTGTGGTCATTTGAGAAATAATGTTGAAATTGAAATGCAGACTGACAAGAATAAATAATTATGATGGTCAATATGAGGTTTTATTTTAAATAATTAACGAATAAGTTACCCATCTGATGACAATAAGCAGATAACCTGTAATCAAAACTTTGAACACCTGTTAACTTCTAAACGTTAATTAGATGAGGGTCATAAACTTGTCTGAGACATGTAAATTATAGCAATTTAATGCAAAAATTGGTAACTATGTGACTAAATTGATATAAAAAATTTCAAGTTTTTGAAAATCTTCCTAAATGACGAGCTTTCCCGAAGTCTGGGATAAGTATGCATTATGTTAACACCAACAGGATGAGTAATGTTGAGATTCCACACTGTAAGATACTCTATTGACTGCACTGTTAAAGACCTCACAGAAGCTTCAAGACAAGAAACAAGAGAAACTGTAAAACAAGTTAAATTTCTTATGATTTCACTAGACATTTAACCCGTGTAAATATATTTAAGGAATAACAGTAATGTAGTTGAAGAGAACTTTGACGTTCGCAAATGCAGTTTTACTGGCGACGTGTAGCGGAAACAGTAAAACGGAGATTTGCGACCGTCAAATCAAAATTGACGGTGGCAACTCTTCAACTACAGAACTGTTATTCCGATTCAAATGCATTTCAAAAACAAATAATACGATAAAACTTGGAAAAATGTCTAAATTTGACAAATAAAAAAAAATTCGCAAAAGTTCATGAATGATATTGGCGCAAAGACGTCATACAAATGAAATTTTACAAGCTGGAGGTTATCACATTACCTGTACGCTTCAAATTTGGATAAAATAACTTTAAAACGGCGAATTCGAGGTAGGTGTTGTTTTATTTTGGATTATATAGTAGTAATCGAACATTTGTTGATTCAATCATTTCAAAATGGTTGTCCCTCCTTAGTTACGCCTGGTCAACTGTGGATTTGATGGCAACATTTAGCCAATGAAAACCAGGTGCTCCAGAGGGCGCAGCTTTATACGACCGCAGAGTTCGAACCCTGAACAGTTGGGGCAAGTATGGACAAAACATTCAAGCGTGATACAGCTCTGAATTTGGATTGTGATCAAATTTTTGACATTACAAATGTCAAGATTTTACAAATCAATTAAAGATTTCTTCTTCAAACTTTTTAAATCTAAAATTAAATAGTTGACACAGCATAGGTTTCTGACACAGAATGAATGTGGTCTAATGAACTTAAAAGTTTTTTTTTGCCTTTGAGCAATTCACTATGCTGTTGAATATTAATCCTCTCAAAAAAAGAAATTTTCTTTTTATTTATGAAATCTGAAATGAGAAAAATATAACCCCCCCCCTTTTTTTTTCACATCCCCGTTTCCCTTTTTCCAAAACTGATATCAATTCAAATTTCTAATGGAGTTTGCAACAATAACTACTCTTTTAAATACATCATAAAATATCAAAATGTAAAATAAAGTGCTTGTTATCTCTGAATGGTAAAGATTGGTTGGTAGTAAAAGTGAATATACATTGTTTATTGTATAAAACAATAAAAAAAACTTCATCAGCAACATTTTATATTTGCAAATTTCCAATGAAGTTATTTACATAAAGTTATTGGCAAATAAAAATAGAAAATGACATCATAGTCATGTCAGGCAAATGTCCAACATACATTGTCATTATCTAAAAACATTTTAGATAAGATAAGGAAAAAAAGGTTCATCAGCAACATTTTATATTGGCAAATTTCCAATGAAGTTATTTACATAAAGTTATTGGCAAATAAAAATAGAAAATGACATCATAGTCATGTCTGGCAAATTTCCAACATATATTATCAACTACTATTCTATACAAAGAAAGATAACTCCAATTGAAAATTAATTGCTATTGCACAATATTGTGCAATTAGATATTTCTTGCTATTGTGCAATACTGTGCAATTGAAAATTTCTTGCTATTGCACAATACTTGATATGGAATCCTGATTTGGACCAACTTGAAAACTGGGCCCATAATCAAAAATCAAAGTACATATTTAGATAAAGCATATCAAATAAGCCCAAGAATTTAATTTTTGTTAAAATCAAACTTAGTTTAATTTTGGACCCTTTGAACCTTAATGAAGACCAATTTGAAAACTGGACCAAAAATTAAGAATCTACATAAACAGTTAGATTTGGCATATCAAAGAACCCATTTATTCAATTTTTGATGAAAACAAAGTTTAATTTTGGACCCCCATTTGAACCAACTTGAAAACTAGGCCAATAATTAAAAATCTAAGTACATTTTTAAATTCAGCATATCAAAGAACCCCAAGGATTCAATTTTTGTTAAAATCAAACTAAGTTTAATTTTGGACCCTTTGGACCTTAATGTAGACCAATTTGAAAACAGGACCAAAAATTAAGAATCTACATACACAGTTAGATTAGGCATATCAAAGAACCCCAATTATTCAATTTTTGATGAAATCACACAAAGTTCAATTTTGGACCCTTTGGGCCCCTTATTCCTAAACTGTTGGGACCAAAACTCCCAAAATCAATACCAACCTTCCTTTTATGGTCATAAACCTTGTGTTTAAATTTCATAGATTTCTATTTACTTATACTAAAGTTATGGTGCAAAAACCAAAAATAATGCTTATGTGGGCCCCTTTTTGGCCCCTAATTCATAAACTGTTGTGACCTCAACTCCAAAAATCTATCCCAACCTTCCTTTTGTGGTCATAAACCTTGTGTTAAAATTTCATTGATTTCTATTTACTTATACTAAAGTTATTGTGCGAAAACCAAGAATAATGCTTATTTGGGCCCTTTTTTGGCCCTTAATTCCTAAACTGTTGTAACCAAAACTCCCAAAATCAATCCAAACCTTCCTTTTGTGGTTATAAACCTTGTGTCAAAATTTCATAGATTTCTATTCACTTAAACTAAAGTTATAGTGCGAAAACCAAGAAAATGCTTATTTGGGTCCTTTTTGGCCCCTAATTCCTAAAATGTTGGGACCAAAACTCCCAAAATCAATCCCAACCTTCCTTTTGTGGTCATAAACCTTGTGTTAAAATTTCATTGATTTCTATTCACTTTTACTAAAGTTAGAGTGCGAAAACTAAAAGTATTCGGACGACGACGACGCCGTGATAGCAATATACGACCAAAAAAATTAAAATTTTTGCGGTCATATAAAAATTGTTATATTACAAATTGCATTAGAATATAATATATCGGTACCCAACATTTATGAATCAAATTCATCATCTTAAGGCATAGAAGTTGATATATATTTAAAAATTTAGAGCATTGTTTATATAAATTTAAAGTCCTTTTTTAAAATGCAAAATTACATACTTGTACATGACGACAGACATCCCACTGAAAGTGAAATTTTTAGGGGAATTAGAATGCTTTACAAATGTCTAGCCAAATTTGTGATAACTTAATTGAAACTGTATCAGAAGCCCTTAAAAGTACAGTTTGCCGTTGCAATTTTTTTTGGGTGAATTTGACATGTTCTGCTTTTGTCCTTTTAATGGGCCTCTATAGATACAGTGTTCTACCCAGGTTGTTTTAGAACTGGTGTGCTGAGCTGTGCTTTGGGGCACACCACAGCAGTATCCAATCAAATATCAGAGCTATCGTTTTGAAATTTCAAACTAACGGTATTATTCTGTACAATTCCAGTCATGTGGTCGACTGGTTGGTTGATCTGAGAGATCGTTTATTCACCTAATGAAGTCAAATATTGGAGGGGCCAGTTGAAGGAGCTCAGGCTCGACATAAACCTTAACCAGAGTGAATTTAATTTTTCCTGGCAGAAAAACTAAGTCCATTTATAAGTAAAATACGAAAAAAAAAAGATTTTTTTTTACAAATTTACTTCTGGATACTATTTTATGATCAGAAACAAGCTTCTATCCAAGTTTGGTAGAAATCAAGGACAGTTCAAGAAAGTTATTAAAATTTCAAAAACTGTCTGACAGAATGTAGGATCGCTACATGTATGTCTTGCTTTTTCGACAAAACTACCTAGACCAAAAACTTTAACCTGAAGCCATCAGATGTACAAACCAACCCACAGACCAGAAAACATAATGCCCATAAATAGGGCATAAAAATAAATGGAGAATGTGTCCCCATGGACACAGATGATGGGGACACAGATGATGCCTCCACTTGCATTCAACATTGTAAGGGACATAACTCAAGAACAATAAAAGTGACAAATTTGTAATTTCTGAGTTATGTGGTAACCAGATGCTCCGCAGGGTGTAGCTTTATACGACCGCAGAGGTTGAACCCTGAACGGTTGGGGCAAGTATGGACACAACACTCAAGCTGGATTCAGCTCTAAATTTGGATTGTGATTAAATAGTTGACACAGCATAGGTTTCTGACACAGAATTAATGTGTTCTAATGAACTTAAAATTTTTGTTTTCTCTTAGAGCAATTCACTATGCTGTTGAACATTAATCCTCTCAAAAAAATGTTTGAAGAAATTTTCTTTTTTATTTATGAAATTTCAAATGAGAAAAATTGAACCCAATTTTTTTAATCACATCCCCCTTTCCCTTATTCCAAAATTAATCTCAATTAAAATTTCTAATGGAGTTTGCAACAATAACTACTCATTTAAATACATCATAAAATATTAAGATGTAAAAAAACTGCTTGTTATCACTGAATGGTAAAGATTATTTTAATTTATCAGTTGGTAGTAAAAAGTGAATATACATTGTATATTGTATATAACAAAGATTTAAGTTGATTCTGGACAAAGAAAGATAACTCCAATTAAAAAAAAATCTTGCTATTGCACAATATTTTGCAATTAGATATTTCTTGCTTACTATTCTGGACAAAGAAAGATAACTCTAATTAAAAAAAAAATTGCTATTTCACAATATTGTGCAATTAGATATTTCTTGTCATTGCGCAATACTGTGCAATTGAAAAGACTTGCTATTGCACAATACTTAATATAATAATTTTAGATCCTGATTTGGACCAACTTGAAAACTGGGCCCATAATAAAAAATCTAAGTACATTTTTGGATTCAGCATATCAAAGAACCCCAAGATTTCAATTTTTGTTAAAATCAGACTAAGTTTAATTTTGGACCCTTTGGACTTTAGTGTAGACCAATTTGAAAACAGGACCAAAAATGAAGAATTTACATACACAGTTAGATTTGGTATATCAAAGAACCCCATTTATTCAATTTTTGATGAAATCAAACAAAGTTTAATTTTGGACCCCGATTTGGACCAACTTGAAAACTGGGCCAATAATCAAGAATCTAAGTACATTTTTAGATTCAGCATATCAAAGAACCTAACTGATTCATTTTTATACGCCCGGGACGGGACGTATTATGGTATACCGTTGTCCGTCCGTCCGTCTGTCCGTCCGTCCGTCCGTCCGTCCGTCTGTCCGTCCGTCCGTCCGTCCGTCGTCCACACTTCGGACAATAACTCAAAAACACCTACACCAATTTCCATGAAACTTAAGTGAATTGTTTATGTCTATTGACGTAAGCTCCCTTTCGTTTTTTTTTAATTTCAGATTTTAAGTTTTGGATTTATGGGGCTTTATTCATAAAAAAGGGGGGATTTTCAACACTTCGGACAATAACTCAAAAAAGCTTTCACCAATGTCCATGAAACTTTGGTGAATTGTTTATATCTATTGATGTAAGCTCCCTTCCGGTTTTTTTTAATTTCAGATTTTAAGTTTTGGATTTATGGGGCTTTATTCATAAAAAAGGGGGGATTTTCAACACTTCGGACAATAACTCAAAAAGGCTTTCACCATTGTCCATGAAACTTTGGTGAATTGTTTATATCTATTGATGTAAGCTCCCTTCTGGTTTTTTTTAATTTCAGATTTTAAGTTATGGATTTATGGGGCTTTATTCATAAAAAAAGGGGGATTTTTAACACTTCGGACAATAACTCAAAAAGGATTTCACCAATGTCCATGAAACTTTGGTGAATTGTTTATATCTATTGATGTAAGCTCCCTTTCAATTTTTATAAATTTCAGATTTTAAGTTTTGGATTTATGGGGCTTTATTCATAAAAAAATGGGTGATTTTTAACACTTCGGACAATAACTCAAAAAGGCTTTCACCAATGTCCATGAAACTTTGGTGAATTGTTTATATCTATTGATGTAAGCTCCCTTTCAATTTTTATAAATTTCAGATTTTACATTTCCGTGTTATGAATTTTTATGCTTAAAAAAGGGGGGATTTTTCCAATTTTGGGACAATAACTAACACTTTCACAAAATTTTATGTATGGATGAAAAATTAGCGACAACAAACTTAGTTAAATTTGAGGTAGCCTTAATAGTGCCAATTTTTTTGTGCATTTTTATTTATTATTTGGGGGGGGGGGGGGGGTATTTGACAGGGCTCACACTATTTCTAGTTGATCATATAAATTCATTTCAAGCATAAAAGACAAGTTAAAAGAGCAACGGGCGTATCATGCGCTAAAGCGCAGCACTTTATTTGTCAAAATCTAAGTTTAATTTTGGACCCTTTGGACCTTAATGTAGACCAATTTGAAAACGGGACCAAAAGTTAAGAATCTACATACACAGTCATGACAGTTAGATTCGGCATATCAAAGAACCCCAATTATTCAATTTTGATGAAATCAAACAAAGTTTAATTTTGGACCCTTTGGGCCCCTTATTATGTTGGGACCAAAACTCCCAAAATCAATACCAACCTTCCTTTTATGGTCATAAACCTTGTGTTTAAATTTCATAGATTTCTATTTACTTATACTAACGTTATGGTGCGAAAACCAAGAAAAATGCTTATTTGGGTCCCTTTTTGGCCCCTAATTCCTAAACTGTTGGGACCTAAACTCCCAAAATCAATACCAACCTTCCTTTTGTAGTCATTAACATTGTGTTTAAATTTCATTGATTACTATTTACTTAAACTAAAGTTATTGTGCGAAAACCAAGAATAATGCTTATTTGGGCCCTTTTTTGGCCCCTAATTCCTAAACTGTTGAAACCAAAACTCCCAAAATCAATCCCAACCGTTCTTTTGTGGTCATAAACCTTGTGTCAAAATTTCATAGATTTCTATTAACTTAAACTAAAGTTATAGTGCGAAAACCAAAAAAATGCTTATTTGGGCTCTTTTTGGCCCCTAATTCCTAAAATGTTGGGACCAAAACTCCCAAAATCAATACCAACCTTCCTTTTGTGGTCATAAACTTTTGTAAAATAAAGGGCAATAACTCCTAAAGTGGTCAACTGACCATTTTGATCATGTTGACTTATTTGTAGATCTTACTTTGCTGAACATTATTGCTGTTTACAGTTTATCTCTATCTATAATAATATTCAAGATAATAACCAACCAGATGCTCCGCAGGGCGCAGCTTTATACGACCGCAGAGGTTGAACCCTGAACGGTTGGGGCAAGTATGGACACAATATTCAAGCTGGATTCAGCTCCAAATTTGGATTGTGATTAAATAGTTGACACAGCATAGGTTTCTGACACAGAATGAATGTGGTCTAATGAACTTAAAAAAAAAATTTTGCCTTTGAGCAATTCACTATGCTGTTGAATATTAATCCTCTCAAAAAAATGTTTGAAGACATTTTCTTTTTATTTATGAAATCTGAAATGAAAAAAATTGACCCCCCAATTTTTTTTTCACATCCCCCTTTCCCTTATTTCAAAACTGATCTCAATTCAAATTTCTAATGAAGTTTGCAACAATAACTACTCATTTAAATACATCATAAAATATTAAAATGTAAAAAAGTGCTTGTTATCACTGAATGGTAAAGATTGTTTTAATCTATCAGTTGGTAGTAAAAGTGAATATACATTGTATATTGTATAAAACAATGATTTAAGTTGATTCAACTACTTTTCTGGACAAAGAAAGATAACTCCAATTGAAATCCAATTGGAATTTCTTGCTATTGCACAATATTGTGCAACTAGATATTTCTTGCTATTGTGCAATACTGTGCAATTGAAAATATTTGCTATTGCACAATACTGTGCAATTGAAGATTTCTTGCTATTGCACAATACTGTGCAATTGAAGATTTCTTGCTATTACTGAATACTGTGCAATTGAAAATTTCTTGCTATTGCACAATACTTAATATAATAATTTTGGATCCTGATTTGGACCAACTTGAAAACTGGGCCCATAATCAACCAGATGCTCTGCAGGGCGTAGCTTTATACGACCGCAGAGGTTGAACCCTGAACGGTTGGGGCAAGTATGGACACAACATTCAAGCTGGATTCAGCTCTAAATTTGGATTGTGATTAAATAGTTGACACAGCATAGGTTTCCGACACAGAATGAATGTGTTCTAATGAACTTAAAATTTTTGTTTTCTCTTAGAGCAATTCACTATGCTGTTGAATATTAATCCTCTCAAAAAAATGTTTGAAGAAATTTTCTTTTTTATTTATGAAATTTCAAATGAGAAAAATTGAACCCAATTTTTTTAATCACATCCCCCTTTCCCTTATTCCAAAACTAATCTCAATTCAAATTACTAATGGAGTTTGCAACAATAACTACTCATTTAAATACATCATAAAATACTAAAATGTAACAAAAGGTGCTTGTTATCACTGAATGGTAAAGATTGTTTTAATTTATCAGTTGGTAGTAAAAGTGAATATACATTGTATATTGTATAAAACAATGATTTAAGTTGACTCAACTACTATTCTGGACAAAGAAAGATAACTCCAATCAATTGAAAATTTCTTGCTATTGCACAATATTGTGCAATTAGATATTTCTGGCTATTGCGCAATACTGTGCAATTGAAAATATTTGCTATTGCACAATACTGTGCAATTGAAGATTTCTTGCTATTGCGCAATACTGGGCAATTGAAAATTTCTTGCTATTGCACAATACTGTGCAATTGAAGATTTCTTGCTATTGCTGAATACTGTGCAATTGAAAATTTCTTGCTATTGCACAATACTTAATGTAATAATTTTGGATCCTGATTTGAACCAACTTGAAAACTGGGCCCATAATCAAAAATCTAAGTACATGATTAAATTCAGCATATCAAAAAAGCCAAAGAATTCAATTTTTATTAAAATCAAACTTAGTTTAATTTTGGACCCTTTGGTATTTAATGTAGACCAATTTGAAAACAGGACTAAAAATTAAGAATCTACATAGATTTGGCATATCAAAGAACCCCAATTATTCAATTTTTGATGAAATCAAACAAAGTTTAATTTTGGACCCCAATTTGGACCAACTTGAAAACTGGGCCAATAATCAAAAATCTAAGTACATTTTTAGATTCAGCATATCAAAGAACCCCAAGGATTCAATTTTTGTTAAAATCAAACTAAGTTTAATTTTGGACCCTTTGGACCTTAATGTACAAAAAATGTAGACCAATTGGAAAATGGGACCAAAAATTAAGAATCTACATTTGTACATACACAGTTAGATCCGGCATATCAAAGAACCCCAATTATTCAATTTTTGATGAAATCAAACAAAGTTCAATTTTGGCCCCTTTGGGCCCCTTATTACTAAAAACCTGTTGGGACCAAAACTCCCAAAATCAAACCCAACCTTCCTTTTATGGTCATAAACCTTGTGTTTAAATTTCAAAGATTTCTATTTACTTATACTAAAGTTATTGTGCGAAAACCAAGAATAATGCTTACTTGGGCCCCTTTTTGGCCCCTACTTCCTAAACTGTTCAGACCTCAACTCCCAAAATCAATCCCAACCTTCCTTTTGTGATCATAAACCTTGTGTTTAAATTTCATTGATTTCTATTTACTTATACTAAAGTTATTGTGCAAAAACCAAGAATAATGCTTATTTGGGGCCTTTTTTGGCCCCTAATTCCTAAACTGTTTGAACTAAAACTCCCAAAATCAATCCCAACCTTCCTTTTGTGGTCATAAACCTTGTGTCAAAATTTCATACATTTCTATTTATTTAAACTAAAGTTATAGTGCGAAAAACCAAGAAAATGCTTATTTGGGCCCTTTTTGGCCCCTAATTCCTAAAATTTTGGGACCAAAACTCCCAAAATCAATCCCAACCTTCCTTTTGTGGTTATAAACCTTGTGTTAAAATTTCATCGATTTCTATTCACTTTTAGTAAAGTAATTAGAGTGCGAAAACTAAAATTATTCGGACGCCTACGACGAGTCACGACGCCAACGTGATAGCAATATACTATTAAAATTTTTGCGGTCGCATTAAAATTGTTCACCCTTTGGTAGGTACACGATCTGCAACAAACTGGGAAACCCGACACCATGTATGTAGCTCTATATGGCATAGGCTGTTATATAATCAAAGTTGCATTTTCAATTTTGTAAAATACAGTGTAATTTAAATTCGCTTCGATTAATCTCACATTTTTGACGGTCACCATGAATAAGCAATTATAATATTATTACAAACGTTAAGTTCTGAATTTGCAGTATTTTAAGTTTCTGCATTAAGCTAAAATTCTACTATTTTTTTGAAAATTAAACTGTTACTCGTTAGAACTGTCTTAGTGAATCAAAACTAATGTCTTCCCTGTAGAAGTCACTCTTGTCAAAAAAAGACTGCAATTGTAATTCAAATATATGGTGCGTGCGTGGAATTATGCACTGTTTCCAATAAATTTAACAATTTACGAGTCGAGGGTTAGGACATGAGTAACATAATCAGGCCTCTACAATAACTTTTTTTTTCAACTTGTCCAGTAGGACAAGTACATACCAAAACTTACTTGTCCGAATGAAATTGGTACTTGTCCAAATTTTTTAAATTAAAAATAACCTTTTTACATCTTAAGTTGATTAAAGGAACAAAACGAATTTAAACAATAGAACAGAATTTGATGTATTTCTTTTGAAATACTTTTCAAAAATATGAGTCAAGTACAACTGCATCTAGTTATGTCACAGGAATTAGGTTCTAGTTCTCATCAATGATAGCCTCGTCAGACTCTGCACATGAGGCACCATCTGATAGGCCTGTACACTCATTGGATTTGTATCCTGGTTTTTTTTTTTAAGTTGAAAATTTTTTATTCAAATGCAATCAATAAAAAGAAGATAAGGTCTGATAGCCAATGAGACAAATCTCTGCAAGAGACCAAATGACAAAGAAATTAACAACTATAGGTCACCATATTGCAAGTATTGTTTTTTTTGCTACTTATGATCAAATCTGATTTTGTGAATTTTATCATGTTTATGGTAAATTATAATACAAAAAAATATTTTGTGAAAAAAATACCTGTATGGTATTTATTATAAGGAACAGAATAAGGTAGCAAAATGCGGTACTGATTTGTCTTGGTACCGAAATGTCTCCTGCCTTGCCAAACTGTCTATCAATCATGTCTACTAAATATGTCTCATACCGTGCCAAACTGTCTATTAAACTTGGAGCTAAACCTGTCGAGGTGACGAACTGTCCTGTAAAGTTGCCTTATTTACAAAGCGCATCATTGATTCGGATCAGAAAGACTGGTTTCCAAAAATAGTTTACCTTTTACTTTTAAAAAGTAACATACAGTAAAAGAACCAGTAAAAAATTATTGATTGCAAGTAAACATGTTGAAGAAAAAGGTTTTGCATTTTGAATAAACAGAATACAGAAACATGTCAAATTAATATTTGTTTTCTTGTTTGATGTTTATAATTACTTTGTTCATCAAAGTTGGATTAAATCTATTTTCTGCAGAATAATTGTACTTGTCCCGACGGACAAGCTTGATACAGCTTTTACTTGTCCGACCTTTTTTCCCTCTGGTACCGGACAATCGGACAAGCGTTATTGTCCAGGCCTGATAATATATGGTACATGTACATTTAATTGGTATCTAGTCATGATATAAAATTATCAAAGTATATAGTTTATAGTTGGGTATCTGAACAGTGTTTATAAGGGGCGCGAACTTCAGCAAAAACATCATTGGTGTACTTCGTCAATAGTCTTGGTTCCTAAAGGCTTGACATACATTTAACCCAACTAAGTTTACTTGCACCATCTGTCTGAACAGTCACAAATACCCATCAAAATAATAAAAAAAAATCTCTCTTTAATAGACACTCAATGCTTTCAACTTTTAATTTTATATATCTAGTGGATGCCAGGCAATACAATTTTTTCAACTGTACAGGTTTTTCTGTACTCAAAGAGTAGTTTTTCGATACCACCCTTTACCTAGATACATTGTAGCTCCATTTGTAGAATTAAAGGATTGATGGGTGTGTTCAGAAACAGTGATTTTCAACACATTTTGGGATCAAAAATGGCCCCAATTCAAAAGGGGAATATGCTTTTTCCCCAAAAAAATCCCAACTAAAAAATACTGGAGATATTTAGCAGTCAAGGGACTTACTGAAATAAGTGATTTTTAAATCACTTATTTAAAAGTAGCAAATTCAAAGTTTTGTCACAAATTGGGATTTTGTATTTTTTTTCAAAATTTTAAACACATAGGTTTAAATATATATATAATATCTTTTAGTTAGTAAAATTTAAAAAAAATGAACTTTTTGCTTCTTTTAAGTAAAAATGTAGCAAGGTTTATGCCTTTGGTGCTATCATTTAGCTGAAAATTCTATTTTAGTTGAAAAAATGCTATAATAATGGCTTTACATAATTAACTGATACTTTTTTAACAGATTTTTCCCACCAGTGGGAGTATTTTTCCTGTAAAGTTCAAGGTTTCATCGTTCAGATTATGTAATACAAGAGGCTGTCACAACGACAGCAAACCGGATTTATTAACATTTATTTGTGTCCTGGCAATATCACAAGAACCATTACTGATGAATGGTGAAAGTGAAAATCCTCCATATCAAATTTGACCTCCATTTTGTCATCAGTATCAACATATTAAAATTTGAAAAGCTTAGATTGAATGGTTCATGAGTAAATGCAACAACGTGAATGGAAACGCCATTTTACGATCTTTCAAGAACCATAACTCCTGAACGGTAAAAGTCAAAATCGTCATTATTGAACTTGACCTCTATTTTGTCATCAGTATCAACATATTAAAATTTCAAAAGCTTTGCTCCTGAACGGTAAAAGTCAAAATCGTCATTATTGAACTTGACCTCCATTTTGTCATCAGTAACAGCATATTAAAATTTCGAAAGCTTTGGTAGAACAGTTCATGCGTAAATGCACGGACACGACTGGAAACTCCATTTTTCAATCTTTCAACAACCATTACTCCTGAACGGTAAAAGTCAAAATTGTCATTATTGAACTTGACCTCCATTCTGTCATCAGTAACAACATATTAAAATTTGGGAAGCTTTGGTAGAACAGTTCATGTGTAAATGCACGGACACGACTGGAAACTCCATTTTTCAATCTTTCAAGAACCATATAACTCCTGAACGGTAAAAGTCAAAATCGCCATTATTGAACTTGACCTTCGTATAGTTGTCAGTAATAACATATTAAAATTTTAAAAGCTTTGGTTGAACGGTTCATGAGTTAATGCACGGACAACATTTGATTGCCACCCGCCCGCCCGCCGTACATCCCCAAATCAATAACCGACATTTTTGTCACAAAAATCCGGTTAAAAATTCTACTGTTCGCGATAAAAATTTCACTGTTTGGGGGTGTTGAAATTAGTGGGGGGTATTAAAATAAGGATACTTAAATAAGTGATTTTTGGGAAGGAAATTGAGGTATGATACTTAAACAAGTGATTTTAATGTCATTATCCTAGATGCAGTACAAGGTCATCACCTGAAATGACCTGGTCCTCCTAGACAACAAAGATGTTGGTTCTGATAAGTTTAGAAACATAATTAGTCCCTGGATCATTTGTATTCTATATTTAAAGCTACAATAAGATTAAATCACTTCTTCTAGTGATTAATTTGTACTACTTAAATAGGTGATTATTAAAGAAAGACAACTCTTACTTCCAACTTTTATGGAAATAATGTTACTTAAACCAGTGATTAAAGAAAATCACTCATTTAAGTAAGTCCCCTGACTGTTTAGTAGTGTCGTATCATGGTTTTTTATTTACAAATCTCTTGATTCTTGTTTTGAAATTCATGCAGTTATCCCTTCTTATACACCTTATCGCTATTTATTCGCCATTACTGGATATCACACAGGTTCCCGTAAAATTTTGATGTCATCAGGGCTCACACTACTTCAGAATTATAGGGAGAAGTGACTTCTCTTTTTGAAACTGATAGGGAGAAGTGGTGAGATTTGAAAGAGAAGTGCTCATTCGCGCGGTGCTCTGCAATGTTTGGATTTTACAATAGTATAAAGGGCAATATGTAAATAATTTTCTTTTTATATTGTTCAATTCATATCTAAGTAAATCAAAGTGATGGAAATCACTCATGGAAAGATTAGAAGAGTAGTTTGAATTATTTCATATTAAGGTATGGTTGGGGAAAATGAACATTAATAAAGCACATACTATTGCTGAACATTGAAATTACAGCAGGTCTTTAGAAGGAAACTTGCTTTTCCAGTATGAGGATAAAATGAGCTCAAATTAAATATGGGTCTCTTAATTTGAAATATTTTATTTAAACTGCAGTTTATATCTTATTTAAATTATGTTTCTGGTTCTGAACATGTTTCAGAAAAACAAAAAAAATGCAAAAATGCTTCTAGTAAATGTTACCAACTATCCTTGTAAGACACAAGTCTGGACCAACAGCTTAAAACTTTAAAGTGTCACCAAAAAAAAATGAAAAATGTTGTTTTGGGGCATTTTGTAAGTTGAAACAGAGGTTATATGGCATTGAAGATTAAAAGTTTTAGAGTGCCTTTTGATCAATTTTAAAAGTATTTTTCAACACAGGGCATTGAAAATGTACTTTTTCAACGTAAACCAATTAAAAAACCTATCTAATCGAAATGTGGATTCTTTCTTGATTGCAAAAATATATATTCACTTCTAATAAAAATTCAAATGACTAAAATCGACATAATGATTGATGGGAAATAAACTAATAAACAATGGTTTATTATAATTAAAAGTTTTAAAATTTTTAAACTGTTTCAAGCCAATTCCTGATAAAAAAAAGTATAATAAATTTAATTGTTTAATAATTACAGATGATTATTGGAAATTTTATCAAGTAAACTATAGGCTTTACTTGAATACCTTTTCTTTAATCATATTTATATTCATATTTCCTTTTTTTAAGATCTTGTTAATCCATATCATTTATCTTTAGATATAATTTACAGAATCACTTTATGTAATGTAGATCAAAAGTAATTGGCAATAAATAAATCTATCATCCATATAAATATCAAACATCATATGTGTATTCAATTATGAGGTTAAATACTTGTATATTAAGAATTATATGTATAAATGAGTGGTCTGTATAATTATGTAAGACTGAGGTTGATAGGTAATGTGGTCAATTTGATTGGCAGTTTAGGAGGTGGGGCATTGTAATTAAAGGTCCACCTTGTCTCTGATTGTTTAGTGATAATGACAGTTGTCAATCAAACTAGTTGAATCAATACCCAGTTACCTAATCAAAATGTTTTTTTAAAAAGCCTGCACATCAACACACCTTAATGACATACATTCTTGAATGAACTGCTCCAATAATATACCATTTTTTTCAGTTTATATGTGTACTATATGCACATACATGAGAACCATAGGGAACTATATTTCAGTGTGAATACATTTAGTAACAGTAGCTAACCTGTCCTGTTGTTAGGGAGGCCAGTGCCTAAGTAAAGATTTAGAACAAGTTCTAATCTTTCCAAAAAATTACAATTAAAGTTACATTTGAAATTAAAAGTTGTTTAAGTTTTACTAAAGTTCTTGTGAAAAACTACCAACTAAATATCTAGCACTAAAAAAAAAAATAATTTAAAAATGTAAAGAAATTATTATATATATATCAATTACAATTTAATTTAAAATTATCTTGTGTATGAAATTCAGTGTTTCTAATAAAAAAATATAAAAGTTATTAAGCTGGGCCATAATATATTGATATTAGTATGATAGTCTCAGAGTTAAGCAACTTTAATCAATAGTTTGAAACAATCCATAAAAAATATAGGGAATTATATACACCAATCAATTAGATCATGTAGATGTAACCAAAAGTCTCTTTATGCGTGAGGAATGCGTAATTTTTCCCTTTGGAATCAATATTCTTCTCAGAATCTGTCAGCTGTTCCATCCATGCGTCCGTAGTAATTATTGTAAAAGTACGGATTTCGGTCATAGCTGCTCCGGTTCAGATCCGTAGTTTAGAAATCGGTCAATGGCGGACGAATGCAAGAAAATTTACAAAAATAAACGATGTTTGTCAAGTTATTTGGAAAGGAACATGAGGTTTTTAATGCAATAAATGGATTAAAAATTTACTGGAGGCAACTTTTATCACGTTTAAATGAAGTAATAAACTTATTTTGCCGCCGAAATTTAGGTTGATGTACGTTTTCGAGTAACAAGCACCAGAACTTGCAAATGCACGAAGTGATAAAAAGTTGTATTTTTATCAAATAACCTGCTACACACTGCGAAGACAATGCTTCAACCTCTTTTCTAAAGATAATGAATCGTTTATGTCTGAATTTCTTTAATTATCAATAAAAAACTGATGTTTCATCAACTTGGTAAAAATTGAAAATGTCCGATGACGGAAGCGACTGAAAGCGAGTATCGTCATGGACAGGGAGACTTGTTTTCGCTTTTGGGGGTCGGGGAAAGCGAAGTGACGGTCGGGAAGGCGACTTCTTCGCCCAAGTCGCCTGGTAGCGTGAGCCCTGGTCATAAAACAAAATATCTGACGCCACAATGGAAGAGTGATTGCTGTATGTGTCAAAAGTTCAAGCGGCTGGGTCAGCCGGGATTAGCGATAAGGTGTATTGTAAATAAAATATTCTTATTCTATTGTACCTAATTTTCAAAATATTCTTCATTTCTTGAGTGACATGTCCACCCTCCACACACTTTTTTGTCTTAGACTTAGATGGTGGTGTGCTCTCTGTAAAATTGGACTAATATATATATTATATTTTCCACAAAGCCATTTATTGTTATTGCATGGGCCCTTTCCCCTAAGCCAAGCTATAGGAAAATAATGGTGAGAGTTGGAACCGCACCCTCCCCCTTTTTTTGAATGTTTATTTTTTTGTATGTAAGTAAACGTTTAATGGTGTTAATGCATATTCAATCCTTCTTTGTATCCATGCCTGGGTATAAATAGGAGTGTAAAAATTATGTTTCGGGCGCCAAAATCGAAGGTCCCGAGTCCTTTTAGGCAGCAACCATTTAATTTCCTGTGGGGGTTGCTGCCTAAGAGCCAAACTGCAGAACAGCAACTCTTGTGGTCCTTATGTTTTCTCTTCATTTGTGGACCATATTGTCTGCAGATAGTAAAAAAAATCTACGATCTATGGTTCTGCTGCTAGTAACGAGCCTAGAGAGAGAATCAGATTTACAAAGAATTATTATAGATGAGGGGGGATAGGAGGGGTCTTTATCCTGAAATCCCGGACTTGAAAAAACGAAATCCCGAGGTCCCGAATTTAAATAAAGCAAATCTCGACATCCCGAAATCCGAAAAAAGGATTCCCGGATCCCGAAAGGGTCAATCCCGAAATCCCGAGCTTAAAAACACCCGATCCCGGAGTCCCGATAAAGGTCCTATCCCCCCTCATAGATGACAAATTTTGAAATTACTAATGTCACTAATGACAAAAAAATGATTAACACTATGTGAAAAACTAAACATAAAAAATCATGATTGATGCAAACCTTCTATTTACACATTATTGTCTGGCCTTTTCAACGCGTTCAAACTTAAAAAAGTTTCTACTTTGTTGTTCTTTTTACTCAGATGAAAACAGGTCTCCTACTTTTGCGCTTATTTATTTTATGTCTTGTTTTTCATTGGTCTATCCAATTGTGGTATATCACCACCGGTATCGGAACTGTTCGCCCTAATAACATGTTCGCCCTAGGTCCGTTCACTCTGAGTTCGTTCGCCCTACTATAAAAATATTAATATTTAGGGCATTGAAGTTGAATAAACTTATTCAGATATTTCTATGGTATATAAGAAGAAGATGCTTTATTTCCATAAAATGGGCTCACAAGGAGCATAATATAATATCATTGTGATATAATATTCTTTTACAAATATAATAAACAACACATAGTTACAAACACAAATAAGAAACAACAGTTATCACATATTAGTATATATATAAAACCTTTGTCTCAGGCACACCTCTGGAAAGTAACAAAAAAGAATACTGTGAGTAGGCTAAATATATCTAGCTGAACTGCAAGAGGCACCAAGGGACGGTGCTATATATGGCATGGTGGGTGCATATATTTAAAATGTGTATCGGGACATTAATGATATGGTAAGATATTGTAAGAAGTTGCACATAAATGGTATGTCATCCTCGTGCCTGGTGCAGAGGAGTCACTATTTAAAGTGACACAACTGCAAGAGGCACCAAGGGACAATGCTAATTGACATGCCAATGTGCACAAATTACAAAAAAGATAAAATATTACCAGTTTAATAAAAAAAAAAATAATAACGCAAACAAGAAGGTAATAGAACTTGTACGATGTGTTCTGTACCCCACCATGCCAACCTTGTGCCTAGTGCAGAAAGCCTGATTAAATATTTATCTTTTAAGTTATATTTTATCTTCATCAATTAACTCACAGACAGATATCAAAATATCAAGATTCTCTACATTAAGAAGCCATATCAGTTTTGGGCTAGGAATCAAATGCTTAAAGTTTGGGCATAGTAAGTTAATAGTGGAATTCAAATAATTTCTCTTATCTTGTGATGATGTACATGACATTTTTTTTTTTACATATCCTCATATACAAAATTTGATTTAGGATACTCTCCGACACTAAAACATAATCAACTGTACTAGCTCCATTAGGTGTATAACATGTTAGACCACCAAAGGTGTCACCAAGAACTCGACCATTTAGAATCCTTATTTGGTTACTAATACACAAGTCAAGCAGGTCCCTGCCCCTTGAGTCAAGTTTATCATCTTTGCTCCTTCTTTCAAGAAATTGTTTATCGCTGAAATAGGACTGATATAATGGAGAAAGATTATTACTGTCATGTATGATGAAATCTGTATCAGAAGCCACTCTGGCATTAAAGTCCCCACACAATAATATATTACCCTGTTTTTGGTAGGAAGCAATATCCTTTTCGTTATATATATCATGTATATTCTTGAAATTTATGGAAACATTGAAATATTTTTTTAAAAGTTTATGGCTTGTTTAGGATCAATAATTGTTCAATGACAAAATAATTCGGATCACTGATTATTGTGATACTTGTCTTTTGGTGGATTAATAATAAACAAGAGGCTGTCACAACGACAGCAAACCGGATTTATTAACATTTATATAATTATTTGTGTCCTGGCAATATCACAAGAACCATTACTGATGAATGGTGAAAGTGAAAACCGTCAATATCAAATTTGACCTCCATTTTGTCATCAGTATCAACATATTAAAATTTGAAAAGCTTAAATTGAATGGTTCATGAGTAAATGCAATAAAGTGAATGGAAACGCCATTTTTACGATCTTTCAAGAACCATAACTCCTGAACGGTAAAAGTCAAAATCGTCATTATTGAACCTGACCTCCATTTAGTCATCAGTAACAACATATTAAAATTTGGGAAGCTTTGGTAGAACAGTTCATGTGTAAATACATGGACACGACTGGAAACTCCATTTTTCAATCTTTCAAGAACCATAACTCCTGAACGGTAAAAGTCAAAGTCGTCATTATTGAACTTGACCTCCATTTTGTCATCAGTAACAACATATTAAAATTTGGGAAGCTTTGGTAGAACAGTTCATGCGTAAATGCACGGACACGACTGGAAAAACCATTTTTCAATCTTTCAAGAACCATAACTCCTGAACGGTAAAAGTCAAAATCGCCATTATTGAACTTGACCTTCATTTAGTTGTCAGTAACAACATATTAAAATTTTAAAAGCTTTGGTTGAACGGTTCATGAGTTAATGCACGGACAACATTTGATTGCCGCCCGCCCGCCCGACTGCCCGGCCGCCCGCCGTACATCCCCAAATCAATAACCGACATTTTTGTCACAAAAATCCGGTTAAAAATACGTTTTGTTGAGATAGATAAAATATTCAGCTTGAAATCAATAAAAACAATGATGTTTAAACTGTAAATTATGAAACGGACTTACAAGTTCAGTTTAAGTTTATTTATACTCTTAAGACTAGTCATACTGCATCATCATACATTCGTGATTGACTGAATACACTTATTTTGTTAACAAATATCAATAAAGATAAATACATTGTATTCCAGTATTCTACTCTGCAAATCAAAGGGAAAATGATAAATTGATTGCTGCAATATAAATATTCTGTAAATTTTTCAACAAACTTTAACGTATTTTGTTCAAATACTTAAAAAAAATGCGACTAGACAACAATTAGAAAAAAAATAAATATCAGGGCGAATGGTCCCTGAGCGAGGGTCCTACTAAAAAGCGCCCGGGAGCGCCCGGGTGAAGAAAAAGCGCCCGAGGAAAAGAAAAAGCGCCCGGAGAAGAAGAAAACAGCGCCCACGGAAAAGAAAAATCGCCTGGGGCTTTTATAGATCTTGTTTTGGCATGAGACAACTTTGTGTCGATAAAAAAAGTTATGCACATTGATTTTTTTTAAATTTCAGAGAAGTATTTTGCAAATTCAGAAAAAAGACATTTGTAATAAAGCAGAAAAACAAGTATGAATGTTTCAATTTTAACAATTATATATGAATACTATAACAATGGATCGATCACAGTTTATGCTAAAGATAGTAAGACATGTAAAACTTTTTCAAAAACGATATATAATTAGTTTTCAAAGGTACCAGGATTATAATTTGGTACGCCAGACGCGCGTTTCGTCTACATAAGACTCATCATTGACGCTCATATCAAAATATTTATCAAGCCAAACAAGTAAGAAGTTGAAGAGCATTGCGAATCCAAAATTCCAAAAAGTTGTGCCAAATACGGCTAATTAAGGTAATCTATTCCTGGGATATAAAAATGTAAAATGTAAAATCAACAGTGTGTACAATTATCGCTTGTTAAAAACGAAAATGGATGTACAGTAAAATAATGAAATATTAAAATTCCATAAGCGTTCATTTCAAATTTTTGAACAAAAAGTTTTATTATTTTCTCTCTATTATTTATATAATATATCACAAATCTCATCTCTGTCAATCGTAATAAAGCTGATGTGTATATGTACGTGTATTCATCTGACTGGTCATGGGGGAAAAACCTATTTACCCATTTATATTAAGGACAAAGCAAGCAATTATTATTTTTCTTTATTCAGGAAAAAAGTTATTGTTATAACATACATGTATTATTATTTTATTCTCCCGGGCGATTTTTCTTTTCCCCGGGCGCTGTTTTTTTCCCCAGGGCGCTTTTTGTTTTCTCCGGGCGCTTTTTCTTCACCCGGGCGCTGCTTTTTAGTAGGACCGCTGAGCGAACAGGTATCAGGGCAAACAGGTACCAGGGCGAACATGAATCAGGGCGAACGGACTGTTATGCAACTATGATTATCGTCCTTGTTCTATAAATATAATATATGAAATATGGGCATAGTCTAGAGTCTGTCTACGCGGCCTAGCCAAGATCAGATGTGCATTTCATATTGGGTCTATGTTATAGGCTTCTAAAGACAAGAAGATAAAGCAATACATCTTTGAACTGAAGAACAGAATGTAGGGTTTCACAATGAATATCAAATTTCATGTATAGGTGTTACCGTAACTTTTGAAAAAAAAACCACAGGCACTTGTTTCTATCCATTGGAAGACCCACTATCATCGTATATTTACGAGTCGTAAATATACGTTGATAGTCGGTACCACGATTTCCCGAGAAATACAAGAAAAACGTGATATCCCCAAAACAATTGATATTTCCCGAGAAAAAGTTTTTTTATGGTTTAATCACCGGTCATAATCTGACACGTTTAATCAAAATTATAAGGTAACAAACAAAAGGTGTGAAATAAGCCATAAATAAGTTTAGTTTGTGATGACAGTAATTAAAATCACATATAGTTGGGTTTTTTTTAAATATTTTCAGAACATTAAAGTAGAAAGTCCCTGACTTAAGCGACTGCATGATGTCAAAAATATAATGATTATAATTCAATAAATCTCAATTTATCTAGTTTAATGAGCTATATTTCCTAAATTGTAAAATGAATATATAACGTAACGGTACCCAAATTGCACCGAGTACCCAAATTGCACCTATTTATCAAAAATAGCAGCGAAAATCTAACAAGATTTCCTAGAGACTAAAACAATGGTATTTTTATGATTTGATACTATGCACGTCTTTCAACATAGGTAAACATATTTATATATACACAAAACGTTCACAATATTTATCAACAGATGAAGTGTTTACTGAAAAAGCAAAATGTACTGAAACGTCGCCATGCGACGTCATCAAAACGTCATCTTTTTAAAATTAACAAATACAATACGTTTCAAGTATCCATTTCTTAAAAAATGAAGAGTAAGCATGGACAAATATCCAATTGTTCAAAATATTTGAAAAAAATAAACAAAAGCTCTGTTATTCGACTTTTGATGATGCGAATTTAAGTATGGATGCAATTTGGTTACTCCTCATTACAGAATCTGGGATGGTTTGGAGGTAAGTTCAGACCAATTTTTCTATGATTCCTTGTGGATTGAAAATCAAATTGGTGTACCTTTATAATAAAGAAGGATACGGCTACAAAATAAACACAAAAAGGAAATTTTTGTCTTGATCATAAAAAAACTTAGTTGAAAAAACTGTCAAAATAGGTGCAATTTGGGTACCGTCACGTTATGCATCAACAAGTAAATATTTAACATCTCTCTCTTAAATATTCAAACAATTCTATACTTATCCTTTGTGTCTTTTTGTCCTTTGACTTTCTGTCCGCCAACGTACATTTGTCAGCTAGGTCAAGTTTTTACACACTAAAAAGTGTTTTTCTTGAGGTTTATTTTTAGAAATATCTTATTAATTATGGATCAAAATTTAAGAATTCACGTTTTCACAAGTTTAAGAATGTCACGTTTTCGCAAGTTTTTGAATTTTTATTTTTGTTTTCAATAAAATTCATATATTGATAGGTGACTTCTTATTTTATATTTAATTCCTTTGAGAAATAAAAAAAGTTACTAGCATTTTTTTTTGGTCCTGTCATTCTGAGACATATATAGTAGTCTCAGTGTCATTGTCGATGTTGGCCCTGTCATTATCCGCGTTGGATAGGTCATGTTTTCTGACGTTTTAAAAAAAAGAAATCTATTTATTTCTTCTTACATCGACATATAAAATGATAAAATCTTAAATTATATTTATATTGAGAAATGAAAAAAGTTATTAGCATTTTTCTTTTAGTCCTGTTATTCGGTCCTGCCATTCGATGGATATAACACGATATAAAAATCAATTTTATGAAGATTGCGTGTACTTTTATTAAATATGCACATGAATATGAACGCCTTAAACCTTATTAGTGTATGCTGTTACACTAATTTAAGCAGTACAACACCTATAACACCATTAAAAATCTTTTTCTCGGGATATATCAATTTGTTTTGGGGATATAACGTTTTTCTCGTATTTCTCGGGAAATCGTGGTACCCGTTGATAGTGGGTCTTCCAATGGATAGAAATAAGTGCCTGTGAAAAAAACATTAAAATACACTCTGAAAATGGGCAAAATTTCACGTTATGTTGTTTCATTTAAAATTTCGCTGTTTTTATCAATTGATAGTTAATAAGTGAACTTAATTTGAACTACATTATTGGTTCACTGTTATAGACAATTTATTCATCTTTCTTTTACGGGTTGTTGCATCAAAAAATCTTCAGTGGTTACAAAGTTATGATAAAAAGTTGAATACTATACGTTCGTTATGAAATTTTGTACTTTTGTTTTTAGCTTGCTCAGTGTAGTGATAAAACAAAAAAATGAATCAAATTTATGCTATTATGTGTTTTGTTTTCCCTTCTAGTATATACATTATCAAAAACTACCTCATTTATCAAAATTGCAGTACCCTAGCTGGAGATATATGCCATCAAAGTTGGATATGGACCATAATTTGGTATTCGGCCTTTGGTTTCTTTTTGTATCCTTATTTATAAGTTCTAAAACTTTAACTTTTATTCTGTGGGTTGTGTTGGTGTTAGAATAGTATTAATGGAACAATTGAGTTTTTCAATTAAAAATTAATACATTTTGATTCACCGTTTACGTGACAGGAAACCAAACAGGAAACCAATCTTTATTTTCTTTATTTTGCACAATATATTTCAAAAGACACAATGAACACCATTACTAGTCTTACTTGCTTCATGTTAATATTTAAAATCTATTTTCAATGTTAAATTAAAGTTTTTTTTAAACGCGACAGGAAACCATAAGAAACCGAAAGCATTTTTTTAGTTTTATTTTATTAGCTCACCTGGCCCGAAGGGCCGAGTGAGCTTTTCCCATCACTTTGCGTCCGGCGTCCGTCGTCCGTCGTCCGTCGTCGTCCGTCGTCGTCGTCCGTCGTCGTTAACTTTTACAAAAATCTTCTCCTCTGAAACTACTGGGCCAAATTACACCAAACTTAGCCACAATCATCATTGGGGTAACTAGTTTAAAAAATGTGTGGCGTGACCCGGCCAACCAACCAAGATGGCCGCCATGGCTAAAAATAGAACATAGGGGTAAAATGCAGATTTTGGGTTATAACTCAAAAACCAAAGCATTTAGAGCAAATCTGACATGGGGTAAAATTGTTTATCAGGTCAAGATCTATCTGCCCTGAAATTTTCAGATGAATCGGACAACCCGTTGTTGGGTTGCTGCCCCTGAATTGATAATTTTAAGGAAATTTTGCTGTTTTTGGTTATTATCTTGAATATTATTATAGATAGAGATAAACTGTAAACAGCAATAATGTTCAGCAAAGTAAGATCTACAAATAAGTCAACATGACCAAAATGGTCAGTTGACCACTTTAGGAGTTATTGCCCTTTTTAGTCCATTTTTAACCATTTTTCGAAAATCTTAATTATCTTTTACAAAAATCTTCTCCTATGAAACTACTGGGACAAATTAATCCAAACTTGGCCACAATCATCATTGGAGTATCTAGTTTAAAAAATGTGTGGCGTAACCCGGCCAACCAACCAAGATGGCCGCCATGGCTAAAAATAGAACATAGGGTAAAATGCAGTTTTTGGCTTATAACTCAAAAACCAAAGCATTTAGAGCAAATCTGTCAGGGGTAAAATTGTTCATCAGGTCAAGATCTATCAGCCCTGAAATTTTCAGATGAATCGGATAATGGGTTGTTAGGTTGCTGCCCCTGAATTGGTAATTTTGAGGAAATTTTGCTGTTTTTTTTTGTTATCTTGAATATTATTATAGATAGAGATAAACTGTAAACAGCAATAATGTACAGCAAAGTAAGAACTAAAAATAAGTCACTATGACCAAAATAGTCAATTGACCCCCTAAGGAGTTATTGCCCTTCATAGTCAATTTTTAACAATTTTCTTAAAATTTGAAGATTTTCAATAACATTTTCCACAGAAAGTACTGTTATAGGTAGAGATAATTGTAAGCAGCAAGAATGTTTAGTAAAGTAAGATCTACAAACACATCACCATCACCAAAACACAATTTTGTCATGAATCCATCTGTGTCCATTGTTTAATATTCACATAGACCAAGGTGAGCGACACAGGCTCTTTAGAGCCTCTAGTTGCAAAATCTGCTTAAAATAATCTGAACAGTATACTTTTTCTTAAAATCCATCTTAAATGTAACAGTATTATAAAACTCCTAAATATGTGCTTGTTTTGAAAACAATTAGTACAATTTATTCAGAAATTTCCATATTTTCTTCATTGATACAGGATACCATAATCGTTGTAAATTGATGTTTTAGTCAAAAAAATGTATTTATATTTGGTTTTGAAATTCCAGTTATATACAATTTATTCCAAATCATTGGCAATGTAAAATTCTTTAAATCCAGTAAAGAAAAAAAACTTTTAACTTGTAATTAAAATCTTTAAAATAGGCACCATGTGATATTTGTGACCTGTACACCATCTACATGGTTTCCACATTTTAACCTACTTTAGTGGGCTAAAATCAATAAAGTACTTCCTTTCAAGTCATGCATGGTAAAAGTTTACTTCTCCTTTGACAAGTTAATTGTGTTTCTGAAAAGTGTTTGCAGAACATGAATAAAAAAAAATAATTAGAAATTGTGACAAAGATACCAACTGTGTACATTCCAAGTGTAACGGTATATTAACATGTATTATTTTATTAAATTATCTTTATTCACCTCAAATATCCAGTAAAATTTACTGCTGAAGCAAAATCAATCCAACGAGCATTGGCACAATGATAAGAGACGTAATGTCGATTGAATTTTCCAAGGACCCTTTACATCGTTATTTGGAAACGAAGTGTGTTATAACGTCTGTCATATCTGAAATCGATTTTGTCAAGTCATTGGGCATTTATTTTCACACAAGATCGTATGTAACATTATGCACATAGGAAAAATAATAGACCCCCGGCACAGTCTCTTTGAAAATTGTATTTTCCTTTTTTAAACAAGACGAAACAAGTCTACCGATTATGTTTGCTAACATCCCGTTGGAAACAAAAACAATGTTTAGACCTAGTATTTCATATATCTGGCCGTAAGGGCGTGATCACATGTTAGTCACATGTTTCACGTATGACCGGAAATGATTAGAACTTAACGACAAAAACAATTTTAATAAAAAAAAGGAAATAACTGGACTTCTGTTTCATGTGAAATGTAACGCATAACGATAACGTCATTTTCTAACTTAATTATTATGAAGAACAAAACTAGAATGTAAATCATCTCTGATTTACCTGTTTGAACATCTCGCGAGAGTTCATATTTGCATATTGTCATAAAGAATTCTATTACAACAAAGCAGATTACATCATCTAAAATTTGCGTTACGAAATAGGAAACCAAAGTAACGCTTGTGTTCTTACACCTGCTACAGAAATACTTATAGTTCTCGGCATTTTCTTCTGACTATTCTTATTGGTCGATGTTCTTTAATATTTGAAAGCAAAAGTTACGAATTTGCCGGTGACGATTATCTATAAATCAGTCAGCGTTATGCACTTCGGAAGCGAAAAGTAACGTGAGAAACGACACAAAAATACGGTCGTAAAATCTTGGAAATTTGTTAATTTCAATTTTTTTCTAGGGTTGAGTAGCATACACTTGTATGTTGATAAAAATAAAGGCATCTTTAGATGTAGTTACAACTTTTCTTACAGTAATACACATTTTTATCACTTTTCTATCGTTATAGGAAATGAGCCCAATAGCAAATTATGGTCCATATACAAATAAAGTGAAAAAATGTCTTGTCCGTAGACATGCATTGCCTATTAAACTGGAAGCATAATTACATTAATGTTGCATTGCTAAGTTCCTGTTCTTTTGTAGATATGAAAACACTACTAACATTTTTTTCTACCATCTATTAATAGAGGAAAAATTTCAAAAATATGTCAGAATGTCTTGTCCGTAGACACATGTCTTGTCCGTAGACACATGTCTTGTCCGTAGACACATGTCTTGTCCGTAGACATGTCTTTTTATCAATGTTGCTTGGCTTTATGGGTCTAAATTAGGCCTATGTGTTGTTTAAACTTAGAAATATCTTATTTTTAATAAATAAATGGTAATTTAAGTGTTCTCAATTTTTGTAAAATTACTTTACAGGAGTGGATTTTAAAAAGTGGCAGATTATCAGTCATAAAAAGCATACCTTATTTTACTTCAATATTGTTTATTCCAGTTGCTGCATACCTTAAAAGATTAACTAAATCAATTGAAGGAAAAGTATATCTCTCTCTCCAACTTTATCTTTTGATTTTTAGTATTAACAGCATATGAGGAAGTGTCTACGGACAAGACACTTGTACATAACAAGTATTAAATTCAATTATTTGTCTGCTATGGAACTTAAACCTTATTTATAGGTGATGAAAGTTATCTATTCAAATTAAAACTCAGTATTTTCAACATAATAAAATTGAAAATGGAAATGGGGAATGTGTCAAAGAGACAACAACCCGACCAAATAAAAAACAACAGCAGAGGGTCACCAACAGGTCTTCAATGTAGCGAGAAATTCCCGCACCCGAAGGCGTCCTTCAGCTGGCCCCTAAACAAATATATACTAGTCCAGTGATAATGAACGCCATACTAATTTCCAAATTGTACACAAGAAACTAAAATTAAAATAATACAAGACTAACAAAGGCCAGAGGCTCCTGACTTGGGACAGGCGCAAAAATGCGGCGGGGTTAAACATGTTTGTGAGATCTCAACCCTCCCCCTATACCTCTAACCAATGTAGAAAAGTAAACGCATAACAATACGCACATTAAAATTCAGTTCAAGAGAAAATATAGTCACAATCAATTCTAACAATTTTTTTTTTAACTGAAATTGTCTTGTCCGTAGACATTACCACAATATATTTGTGTCCAATTTCCTAGAGTTCAGCCTAATTTGATAGGTAAAATGTATGTTATTTTTTCAAGAGAACACATTCAACTATGTCAAAATTGAGTTTTCATAATAGTTTGATTGTTTTAAACAGTCAGATGAATGGATTTCAGTTAAACATATATGTGTCTTCATTTTGGCTTAATCAATAAATTATTGAGATATGTAAAGAATTATAGGTACATTTTTATATTTTCTAAAATTTAAAAAACACAGCTTAAAATTTAATTGGTAACTTTTAATCTTAACTTTAACAATCATCTTTGAAAGCATTTAATTGAATATCAATAAAATGTCTTGTCCGTAGACATTATCAAAATGTATTTGTTTTCATTTTCTTCGAAGTTGAGCATCATTTGATAGATAAACCTGATAAAATGTATGTTTTTTTTTCAAGAGAACACTTTCAGCTATATCAAAATTAGGTTTTAATAATACATTTCATTAAATATGAATACAGTGTCTTGTCCGTAGACAAAACATATAAATTGTATTGCTAAGTTTGATTGTTTATTGTAAGAATATGCATCAAGTTATTTTAATGTTCCATACACCAAAAGAAAGGTTTTTTTTGGAAGTTTTGTTATTTATAGATAAAGTTTAGATACAGTTTTATCAGATAAGATTAATAATCAAAGAAAGCTACTGTTGTTTGAAATAACTGATAGTTGATATTCAATAATTCTAAACATATTTTGTTGTCTTTCAGTCTTTGTCATTGACCAAAAATCTGACACTGGTGACCATGTCTTGAAGGCAACCATTAAAGAAAATTATACAGTTTTTAAACACCATTTATTTAATAAAAATATTAAATATTTCTTCTAAAAACTGCATATAATTATGTAAATGCTTCCAGTGTTAGCCTAACCATGGCAGTTTTTCATAATTTAAACCATTTTTGAACCAAAATATCAAGCGAGTTTTTCCCTGAGGTGATACTCATTTTTGACTTCATGTGAAACACAAAATGCACAGATGATTGTGGCTAGGCCGTACGGCAAATATTGCATAAATCTAAACAAATTACAACAGAAATGGTTTCAACAGTTTTATAATACCAAATCATGACACAATCATACATGAAAAGTCTTAAAAAACCTTCGATCAGAAATCACCATTTTGGGCTAAAAACATTGATTTTAACCAAAAATCGATGGAAACTGTGAAAAAAATTTGAAAATCGAAATTTTGGCACTATGTTAGCCAATCAAATGTCAAAAACGAATTCAGATGACTAAAATAACTACAAAGAACGTTTCCGATGTAAAATTTTCAATCCAGAGTTAGAATTTATTGGAAGAATTATATCCCCTTTAATGATAAAATCACAACAAAATGCAAAAATCAAACCCGATATATTTGAGATTCATATATGGCTGTTTTCAAACGTTTTATTTTGAAGGCAGCTTTAAAGTTTAAAGTACATCATTAAAACAATTACTTACAATTATTTGCGAAGTGAAAAAATGAAATCAAACAGTTGTTTTAAGGAAAATCTATTTATCTATCATCGAAATTAGCTCAAAATCACACCCGCCCCCCAGAAAAAAAAATGAAATAAATTTTTACATAAAATGTATTGATGTTAGATTTGTTATTACATCATTGAATTAATATTATAAATGGCCTAAACTGTTCAATAAATGATTTCTTTGTTTTTACTTGATTACTTTTGTTTTTTATTTAAAAGTATTAGAACATGTAGAATGGTAAATACAATTTCTGAAAAATTTATTTTTGAAAATATTTGATTTTGTTTTAATTTAACAAAAAACAGACAATTTTGATAGAAGTCTTCTTAATGTATAGTTAAATGTCTCTGCAATGTACATGCATATTGATGCCTTCACCAAACGATTAGTGGACGACCATTTGATATTCTGGGGGGGGGGGGGGGGGGGGGGGGGGCAGGAGGATTTGTTTTTGATCGGTTATTTATTTTTGTAAACTAAGAGGACAGATTATTCATTTACTGCACTATTGAAGCAAGATTTTTCATTTCCATTAAAGCAAGGGACTGATTATTCATTTTCACAACTATATTTATGATATTCGAAAACATACAATTTTTAAATGATTTGTTTATTATAAATAATACATGTATAGTCAAGACATTAATATGTACCATTTTAATCAGAACTAATCATCATCCTATGCAGAAATGAATCTTTTATATTCCCAACTGCATATACATGTATTGCAGCAGCATACATACATAGTATTAAAGATTGGTTGTCAGGCCTCTTTTAAAAGTATTGGCAAACATATATTGCCGAGCGGAGCGAGGCAATTTAAAAAAAAAGATTTTGGAGCCACTGAAGGCCCAAGAAGCTATAGAACAAATGATGTAAAATCATGCTTTCTGAGTGTTCCGAAGACCCTTTCATAATTTGAAAATGCAAGTTTTGTATTAATAACTTTTTGACAATATTTTGGTCTCAAAGCAAAATGTATAAATTCAGTGTAAGACTTAAGTTTCTAGGGACAACATCAAAAGACCAATGTGCATGATAAAGTAAAATTGGAATTCACATAGTTAAGTCTGTGGCTGCCGTTTTTTTTTAAACTCATGATCAAATTCATAACAAAATTACTGGATTACAAAAGGAATGCAACACTAACAGAATACAGAAGGGCAATCAATGAACAAAAGACAAATAAATAAGAAATATTGATCCCGAAAAATCAGGGATACGTCTGAGGGAAAACAGAATTTGCTTCTTGCAAGGCACTCGCTGTGAACACAATTTGATATGGAGACAAGTGTTTAGTTTGAAATTTCCTACATGAAGCATTTAAAATATGTTATAATAAAAGTGAGGTAAGGTTTCCTGAGACCTCAAGTTAAATAAAACCAATTTTCAGACATATCAAGTATATTTAAATAATATTTATACTTTTATTATTAAAAAAATATGGAAAGTGTTTCGCGATTTTTTTGGGGGGAAAAGATGAATTTACGAAGAATCTGGTGCCATCTCATACTTTCGATTAGACCTGCTGAGTTATTTATTTTCAATACATTGCCAGTCAGTTAATTTATTTTCAAACTACCACAGAACAAACCATTTATTTTTATGATTATCATGGCTGAGTTATCTATTTTCAAAATCCTCCTGCCCCACCCGAATATCAAATGGTCGTCCCTTATGTAAGGGGACATAATTTAACTTAATGCATACATGAGAAATAGACAAACAGTCAACTTAGAGCTGTATTCTAGTACATGTATTGTCAAAAAGATTTTAGAATGATAGTTAACTGCAATCTAAAGACTCTTGTTGTATTGCCCTCATAATCTGGAAATGTTTAAAGTAATATAAGGCATGCTGTAAAATGTGGAATGGACTTTAATATCATTTTTCATTAATTGGTGCTTAAACTGTTTCTTTCAGTCAGATTAACCATAAAAAGAGTTGGCAATCAAGTAATTCCTCCTAAATCACCATGTTTGACTTCTGTGTTGAGTTAAAACATCATATATTTGGGTTTTGTTCACTCTTTAAGTAAAAATGGTAAGATGAAAAAAAAGTGAAAATCTGTCAGATGGGGTAGGGGTGTAATGTTTCATTTTTTTTGGGTAAGAAATGAGTGCAGACTAGTATTCTTTATTGTAATATGTTCCAAAGTATGAGGTCTATGCATCATTGGTGTCATGACTGGTTTCAAGTTTGTTATGTCTTGGTTAAGGTGGCACGGTAGTATTTGCATTCCAGAATTTAGATTGCTCTTTTGTGTACCCTACTTAGGTCAATGTATCTAAACAGTGTGGTTGGACAAAAAATACAGTCATCTGAACATACTTTCCCAAACTGAGGGATGAATCAGGTGTAGAAAAATATGAAATAATTTTACATACAGATGAAAATGAATTTTTGAGAATGTTTTTAAATTTTGTATTCACTGCACCATAAAAAACCTAAAAGTACTAAGTGGCCTTAGGTTTTTAAAAATAGTAAAAAAAGTAAACGATCATGATACATATTCAAATTCATTTCTGAATAGTAAAATGAAAGTTCTTCAGTTAACTGTGAATGTATAATTTTTGCAGTGTTAGAAAGTGGTGAAAATTCTAAAAAGGCTATCATTATCCCTTATGGTCCAGGCAATACTACCGTGCCACGTGCCTTAAGGCATTGTAAGGAGGATATATATTTTTACACTAAATTAATAAAGGATTTTTTTTTACCTATGCAATTTGTAAGTTGATCAATAAAAAGTTGATTAAGGGCAACTATGATATAAACAAGCCTTAAATTCCACCCCTGAGAGTAAAAATTGCTGATTCAGCAAATTTTGCCTGATCTGTGGGTAATAATGTAAAATTTCACCTAGAAAGTAAAACTTCCTTATTTTTAAGTAACTTGCAATACATTTTTAATTATAAATGCTCACTTTAACTTTTCGCAGTGTCTGACACATGTGCAACCACTGAAATTTGAGACGCAACATTCATAGGTTGCATATATATACATCCTATTATTTTCACTGAAATAAATAAATTGCATAATTTCTTATTTTTTTCAACACAACTTCCTAAGTACAGCTATACTAGTTTCTTTCAGGTTAAGTTTGTAGTTCTGAGGTAACATGACACCAGTAGGAGCTTTTAGGGAACCAGTAAATGGTTAAGGGGTCCTTACTTATTCATTTAGCTCTCATATTGGTCTGAAATAGAGATAGAAATAGGGGTTTCTATACATTGACTAGACATTATTTTTGACAAAGAATGTATTTATGATGTTATATCAGCAAGATTAAATGGTTTATTCATTTTCCATGCAAATACCATTCATTGTTAAGATTTTCTGACAATGAAAAGCACAATAAAGACAAATCGATTATGTAAGGGGACATAATTTAACTTGGTGCTTAAACTGTTTCTTTCAGTCAGATTAACCATAAATAGAGTTGGCAATCCAGTAATTCCTCCTGAATCACCATGTTTGACTTCTGTGTTGAGTTAAAACATCATATATTTGGGTTTTGTTCACTCTTTAAGTAAAAATGGTAAGATGAAAAAAAGTGAAAATCTGTCAGATGGGGTAGGGGTGTAATGTTTCATTTATTTTGGGTAAGAAATGAGTGCAGACTAGTATTCTTTATTGTAATATGTTCCAAAGTATGAGGTCTATGCATCATTGGTGTCATGACTGGTTTCAAGTTTGTTATGTCTTGGTTAAGGTGGCACAGTAGTATTTGCATTCCAGAATTTAGATTGCTCTTTTGTGTACCCTACTTAGGTCAATGTATCTAAACAGTGTGGTTGGACAAAAAATACAGTCATCTGAACATACTTTCCCAAACTGAGGGATGAATCAGGTGTAGAAAAATATGAAATAATTTTACATACAGATGAAAATGAATTTTTATACGACCGCAAAATTTGAAAAATTTTTCGTCGTATATTGCTATCACGTTGGCGTCGTCGTCTGCGTCTGCGTCGTCGTCGTCTTCGTCGTCGTCGTCCGAATACTTTTAGTTTTCGCACTCTAACTTTAGTAAAAGTGAATGGAAATCTATGAAATTTTAACACAAGGTTTATGACCACAAAAGGAAGGTTGGTATTGATTTTGGGAGTTTTGGTCCCAACATTTTAGGAATTAGGGGCCAAAAAGGGCCCAAATAAGCATTTTCTTGGTTTTCGCACTATAACTTTAGTTTAAGTTAATAGAAATCTATGAAATTTTGACACAAGGTTTATGACCAAAAAAGAACGATTGGGATTGATTTTGGGAGTTTTGGTTTCAACAGTTTAGGAATTAGGGGCCAAAAAAGGGCCCAAATAAGCATTATTCTTGGTTTTCGCACAATAACTTTAGTTTAAGTAAATAGAAATCAATGAAATTTAAACACAATGTTAATGACTACAAAAGGAAGGTTGGTATTGATTTTGGGAGTTTAGGTCCCAACAGTTTAGGAATTAGGGGCCAAAAAGGGACCCAAATAAGCATTTTTCTTGGTTTTCGCACCATAACGTTAGTATAAGTAAATAGAAATCTATGAAATTTAAACACAAGGTTTATGACCATAAAAGGAAGGTTGGTATTGATTTTGGGAGTTTTGGTCCCAACAGAATAACGGGCCCAAAGGGTCCAAAATTAAACTTTGTTTGATTTCATCAAAATTGAATAATTGGGGTTCTTTGATATGCCGAATATAACTGTCATGACTGTGTATGTAGATTCTTAACTTTTGGTCCCGTTTTCAAATTGGTCTACATTAAGGTCCAAAGGGTCCAAAATTAAACTTAGTTTGATTTTAACAAAAAATGAATCAGTTAGGTTCTTTGATATGCTGAATCTAAAAATGTACTTAGATTCTTGATTATTGGTCCAGTTTTCAAGTTGGTCCAAATCGGGGTCCAAAATTAAACTTTGTTTGATTTCATCAAAAATTGAATAAATGGGGTTCTTTGATATACCAAATCTAACTGTGTATGTAGATTCTTCATTTTTAACTGGATTTTTGTGACAAAAATGTCGGTTATTGATTTGGGGATGTACGGCGGGCGGGCGGTCGGTCGGTCGGTCGGGTGGTCGGTCGGTCGGGTGGTCGGTCGGTCGGTCGGGCGGGCAGTCGGGCGGGCGGGCGGGCAGGAATCAAATGTTGTCCGTGCATTAACTCATGAACCGTTCAACCAAAGCTTTTAAAATTTTAATATGTTGTTACTGACAACTAAATGAAGGTCAAGTTCAATAATGGCGATTTTGACTTTTACCGTTCAGGAGTTATGGTTCTTGAAAGATTGAAAGATGGAGTTTACAGTCGTGTCCGTGCATTTACGCATGAACTGTTCTACCTAAGCTTCCCAGATTTTAATATGTTGTTACTGATGACAAAATGGAGGTCAAATTCAATAATGGCGATTTTGACTTTTACCGTTCAGGAGTTATGGTTCTTGAAAGATTGATAAATGGAGTTTCCAGTCGTGTCCGTGCATTTACGCATGAACTGTTCTACCTAAGCTTCCCAAATTTTAATATGTTGTTACTGATGACAAAATGAAGGTCAAGTTCAATAATGACGATTTTGACTTTTACCGTTCAGGAGTTATGGTTCTTGAAAGATTGAAAAATGGTGTTTCCAGTCGTGTCCGTGCATTTTCTCATGAACCATTCAACCAAAGCTTTTGAAATTTTTATATGTTGTTACTGATGGCAAATTAAAAGTCAAGTTCAATTATGACGATTTTGACTTTTACTGTTCAGGAGTTATGGTTCTTGAAAGATTGTGAAATGCCGTTTCCATTCACGTTGTTGCATTTACTCATGAACCATTCAATCTAAGCTTTTCAAATTTTAAGATGTTGATACTGATGACAAAATGGAGGTCAAATTTGATATTGACGATTTTCACTTTCACCATTCATCAGTAATGGTTCTTGTGATATTGCCAGGACACAAATAAATATTAATAAATCCGGTTTGCTGTCGTTGTGACAGCCTCTTGTTGGTCCTGTTTTCAAATTGGTCTACACTAAAGTCCAAAGGGTCCAAAATTAAACTTAGTCTGATTTTAACAAAAATTGAAATCTTGGGGTTCTTTGATATGCTGAATCCAAAAATGTACTTAGATTTTTTATTATGGGCCCAGTTTTCAAGTTGGTCCAAATCAGGATCTAAAATTATTATATTAAGTATTGTGCAATAGCAAGTCTTTTCAATTGCACAGTATTGCGCAATGGCAAGAAATATCTAATTGCACAATATTGTGAAATAGCAAATTTTTTTTTTAATTAGAGTTATCTTTCTTTGTCCAGAATAGTAAGCAAGAAATATCTAATTGCAAAATATTGTGCAATAGCAAGATTTTTTTTTAATTGGAGTTATCTTTCTTTGTCCAGAATCAACTTAAATCTTTGTTATATACAATATACAATGTATATTCACTTTTTACTACCAACTGATAAATTAAAATAATCTTTACCATTCAGTGATAACAAGCAGTTTTTTTACATCTTAATATTTTATGATGTATTTAAATGAGTAGTTATTGTTGCAAACTCCATTAGAAATTTTAATTGAGATTAGTTTTGGAATAAGGGAAAGGGGGATGTGATTAAAAAAATTGGGTTCAATTTTTCTCATTTGAAATTTCATGAATAAAAAAGAAAATTTCTTCAAACATTTTTTTGAGAGGATTAATATTCAACAGCATAGTGAATTGCTCAAAGAGAAAACAAAAATTTTAAGTTCATTAGAACACATTCATTCTGTGTCAGAAACCTATGCTGTGTCAACTATTTAATCACAATCCAAATTTAGAGCTGAATCCAGCTTGAATGTTGTGTCCATACTTGCCCCAACCGTTCAGGGTTCAACCTCTGCGGTCGTATAAAGCTACGCCCTGCGGAGCATCTGGTTGAGAATGTTTTTAAATTTTGTATTCACTGCACCATAAAAAACCTAAAAGTACTAAGTGGCCTTAGGTTTTTAAAAATAGTAAAAAAAGTAAACGATCATGATACATATTCAAATTCATTTCTGAATAGTAAAATGAAAGTACTTCAGTTAACTGTGAATGTATAATTTTTTGCAGTGTCAGAAAAGTGGTGAAAATTCTAAAAAGGCTATCATTATCCCTTATGGTCCAGGCAATACTACCGTGCCACCTTAAGGCATTGTAAGGAGGATATATATTTTTACACTAAGCATTTTGCTAAGGGAGCTACCATTTGATTTTTATGGGGGGGGGGGGGGGGGGGGTGCTAGGATGAAAAATTTTGTCCTGCATTTTTTTTTAGCTGTAATCTCTGTCCTGCCTTTTTATTTTTCACTCTGTTTGGTCCTGCCTTTTTTTTTTTAGTTTATCCTGACTTTTTTTTACCTAAATTGTCGTCCTGACTTTTTTTTTTTGTAAGTGTCTCATCCTGCCTTTTTTTTTTACTCAAAACTCCTGTCCTGCCTATTTTTTTCATCCTAGCCCCCCCCATAAAAATCAAATGGTAGCTCCCTAAATTAATAAAGGATTTTTTTTTACCTATGCAATTTGTAAGTTGATCAATAAAAAGTTGATTAAGGGCAACTATGATAAAAACAAGCCTTAAATTCCACCCCTGAGGATAAAAATTGCTGATTCAGCAAATTTTGCCTGATCTGTGGGTAATAATGTAAAAATTCACCTAGAAAGTAAAACTTCCTTATTTTTATACGACCGCAAAAATTTAAAGTTTTTGGTCGTATATTGCTATCACGTTGGCATCGTCGTCGTCCTGCGTCGTCTTGCGTTGTCGTCCGAATACTTTTAGTTTTCGCACTCTAACTTTCGTAAAAGTGAATAGAAATCAATGAAATTTTAACACAAGGTTTATGACCACAAAAGGAAGGTTGGGATTGATTTTGGGAGTTTTGGTCCCAACATTTTAGGAATTAGGGGCCAAAAAGGGCCCAAATAAGCATTTTCTTGGTTTTCGCACTATAACTTTAGTTTAAGTTAATAGAAATCTATGAAATTTTGACACAAGGTTTATGACCACAAAAGAACGGTTGGGATTGATTTTGGGAGTTTTGGTTTCAACAGTTTAGGAATTAGGGGCCAAAAAAGGGCTCAAATAAGCATTATTCTTGGTTTTCGCACAATAACTTTAGTTAAAGTAAATAGAAATGAATGAAATTTAAACACAATGTTAATGACTACAAAAGGAAGGTTGGTATTGATTTTGGGAGTTTAGGTCCCAACAGTTTAGGAATTAGGGGCCAAAAAGGGACCCTAATAAGCATTTTTCTTGGTTTTCGCACCATAACGTTAGTATAAGTAAATAGAAATCTATGAAATTTAAACACAAGGTTTATGACCATAAAAGGAAGGTTGGTATTGATTTTGGGAGTTTTGGTCCCAACAGAATAAGGGGCCCAAAGGGTCCAAAATTAAACTTTGTTTGATTTCATCAAAATTGAATAATTGGGGTTCTTTGATATGCCGAATCTAACTGTCATGACTGTATGTAGATTCTTAACTTTTGGTCCCGTTTTCAAATTGGTCTACATTAAGGTCCAAAGGGTCCAAAATTAAACTTAGTTTGATTTTGACAAAAAATGAATCAGTTAGGTTCTTTGATATGCTGAATCTAAAAATGTACTTAGATTCTTGATTATTGGTCCAGTTTTCAAGTTGGTCCAAATCGGGGTCCAAAATTAAACTTTGTTTGATTTCATCAAAAATTGAATAAATGTGGTTCTTTGATATACCAAATCTAACTGTGTATGCAGATTCTTCATTTTTGGTCCTGTTTTCAAATTGGTCTACACTAAAGTCCAAAGGGTCCAAAATTAAACTTAGTCTGATTTTAACAAAAATTGAAATCTTGGGGTTCTTTGATATGCTGAATCCAAAAATGTACTTAGATTTTTGATTATGGGCCCAGCTTTCAAGTTGGTCCAAATCAGAATCTAAAATTATTATATTAAGTATTGTGCAATAGCAAGTCTTTTCAATTGCACAGTATTGCGCAATGGCAAGAAATATCTAATTGCACAATATTGTGAAATAGCAAATTTTTTTTTAATTAGAGTTATCTTTCTTTGTCCAGAATAGTAAGCAAGAAATATCTAATTGCAAAATATTGTGCAATAGCAAGATTTTTTTTAATTGGAGTTATCTTTCTTTGTCCAGAATCAACTTAAATCTTTGTTATATAGAATATACAATGTATATTCACTTTTTACTACCAACTGATAAATTGAAATAATCTTTACCATTCAGTGATAACAAGCAGTTTTTTTACATCTTAATATTTTATGATGTATTTAAATGAGTAGTTATTGTTGCAAACTCCATTAGAAATTTTAATTGAGATTAGTTTTGGAATAAGGGAAAGGGGGATGTGATTAAAAAAATTGGGTTCAATTTTTCTCATTTGAAATTTCATAAATAAAAAAGAAAATTTCTTCAAACATTTTTTTGAGAGGATTAATATTCAACAGCATAGTGAATTGCTCTAAGAGAAAACAAAAATTTTAAGTTCATTAGAACACATTCATTCTGTGTCAGAAACCTATGCTATGTCAACTATTTAATCACAATCCAAATTTAGAGCTGAATCCAGCTTTAATGTTGTGTCCATACTTGCCCCAACCGTTCAGGGTTCAACCTCTGTGGTCGTATAAAGCTACGCCCTGCGGAGCATCTGGTTGATATTTGCGGGGGGAAAAAAAGGACAATAGAGATATGTCTTCGCAGCTAGTTGATGTGGTGCATTGGTATTTTCCCGTTTGGGTATATATCGTTGGTTTTCCTGTTTGAAGTTTGTACACTAATGATTATGGGGTTCATTATAGCTTGCTGTTTGGAATTGATCAAAGCCCTGTGTAAAAGGCCGTACTTTGACCTGTTTGTTATTAACAGGTTGGGAACAATACCCCCCCCCCCCCTTTCAGACAAGGGGTCATTTTACTTTTGTAGAAAAGAAAATAGAAATACCAAGGATTTGTAAAGTGCTACTGTACAAAACCTTTGATAACTTAGAATTTTTTACTCAAAAAGAGGTTATATATATACAACATATTTTTAACAACTATTCTAGAGGGGTCCACTTATTTTGAATAATATTAAACTGTTAAAGTAAATGTGTTAACATGGTTAAATTCCAGAAATATTACAAAATTCTTGGACCATTTAATACCAGATAAATATATAGTTCTTTGGGAAAATATGAGCCCTTTTGTACTAAAAAGGTTTTTTTTTTACAAAAAAATATATTATAAAGTTATATTGACCCCTCATTAAAAGGGATATTTATAACATTAAGGGCCGGTTGTTCCCAACCTGATTATGACTTGGATGGAGAATTGTCTCATTGTCAGTCACACATACAAAGACCAGATTTAATTATTCAATTATTTCTTGGTAAACAGGGAAAAAAATACTTCATAAATTAAAGAAATGTCAAAGTACAAGTGATAAATCAAGTTTTAATACTGTCAAATCCTGTACTATTTTATGTTTACAAAAAAAAATTATAATCGCTCGCCTTTACTTTTCAAGCTTCGCCTCAAAAATTAGCAAATTAAATATTTTTTTATTAAAATTTTCAAATCGCTCGCTCGCCCCAATTTTTGGAGTCCAAAAATCTGTAGAACAAGAAATTAAATTGGTGTGGCCTAAGTTTGATTTTAACAAAAATTAAATTATTGGGCTTATTTGATATGCTTTATCTAAACATGTACTTTGATTTTTGATTATGGGCCCAGTTTTCAAGTTGGTCCAAATCAGGATTCCATATTAAGTATTGTGCAATAACAAGAAATTTTCAATTGCACAGTATTGCACAATAGCAAGAAATACCCTAATTGCACAATATTGTGCAATAGCAATTAATTTTCAATTGGAGTTATCTTCCTTTGTATAGTAGTTGATAATATATGTTGGAAATTTGCCAGACATGACTATGATGTCATTTTCTATTTTTATTTGCCAATAACTTTATGTAAATAACTTCATTGGAAATTTGCCAATATAAAATGTTGCTGATGAAGCTGTTTTTCCTTATCTTATCTAAAATGTTTTTAGATAATGTATGTTGGACATTTGCCAGACATGACTATGATGTCATTTTTAACCGGATTTTTGTGACAAAAATGTCGGTTATTGATTTGGGGATGTACGGCGGGCGGGCGGGCGGGCGGGGGCGGGCGGGCGGGCGGGCGGGCGGCAATCAATGTTGTCCGTGCATTAACTCATGAACCGTTCAACCAAAGCTTTTAAAATTTTAATATGTTGTTACTGACAACTAAATGAAGGTCAAGTTCAATAAAAGCGATTTTGACTTTTACCGTTCAGGAGTTATGGTTCTTGAAAGATTGAAAAATGGTTTTTCCAGTCGTGTCCGTGCATTTACGCATGAACTGTTCTACCAAAGCTTCCCAAATTTTAATATGTTGTTACTGATGACAAAATGGAGGTCAAGTTCAATAATGACGATTTTGACTTTTACCGTTCAGGAGTTATGGTTCTTGAAAGATTGAAAAATGGAGTTTCAAGTCGTGTCCGTGTATTTACACATGAACTGTTCTACCAAAGCTTGCCAAATTTTAATATGTTGTTACTGATGACAAAATGGAGGTCAAGTTCAATAATGACGATTTTGACTTTTACCGTTCAGGAGTTATGGTTCTTGAAAGATTGAAAAATGGTGTTTCCAGTCGTGTCCGTGCATTTTCTCATGAACCATTCAACCAAAGCTTTTGAAATTTTTATATGTTGTTACTGATGACAAAATAGAGGTCAAGTTCAATAATGACGATTTTGACTTTTACCGTTCAGGAGTTATGGTTCTTGAAAGATCGTAAAATGGTGTTTCCATTCACTTTATTGCATTTACTCATGAACCATTTAATCTAAGCTTTTCAAATTTTAATATGTTGATACTGATGACAAAATGGAGGTCAAATTTGATATTGACGATTTTCACTTTCACCATTCATCAATAATGGTTCTTGTGATATTGCCAGGACACAAATAAATGTTAACAAATCCGGTTTGCTGTCGTTTGACAGCCTCTTGTCTATTTTTATTATACGACCGCAAAATTTAAAAAAATTTTGGTCGTATATTGGTATGACGTTGGCGTTGTCATCGTCCTGTGTCGTCTTGCGTCGTTGTCTTCGTCCGAATACTTTTAGTTTTCGCACTGCAACTTCAGTAAAAGTGAATAGAAATCTATGAAATTTTAACACAAGGTTTATGACCACAAAAGGTCCAAAATTAAACTTTAGTTTGATTTTAACAAAAATTGAATCCTTAAGGTTCTTTGATATGCTGAATCTGAAAATGTACTTAGATTTTTGATTATTGGCCCAGTTTTTAAGTTGGTCCAAATCGGGGTCCAAAATTAAACTTTGTTTGATTTCATCAAAAATTGAATAATTGGGGTTCTTTGATATGCCAAATCTAACTGTGTATGTTGTTTCTTTAATTTTTAGTCCCGTTTTCAAATTAGTCTACATTAAAGTCCAAAGGGTCCAAAATTAAACAAAGTTTGATTTTAACAAAAATTGAATTCTTGGGCTTTTTTGATATGCTGAATCTAAACATGTACTTAGATTTTTGATTATGGGCCCAGTTTTTAAGTAGGTTCAAAACAGGAATCAAAATTATTATATTAAGTATTGTGCAATAGGACGAAATCTTCAATTGCACAGTATTGCGCAATGGCAAGAAATTTTCAATTGCACAGTATTGTGCAATAGTAAGAAATCTTCAATTGCACAGTATTGTGCAATAGCAAATATTTTCAATTGCACAGTAATTTTTCTCATTTCAGATTTCATAAATAAAAAGAAAATTTCTTCAAACATTTTTTTGAGAGGATTAATATTCAACAGCATAGTGAATTGCTCAAAGGCAAACAAAATATTTTAAGTTCATTAGACCACATTCATTCTGTGTCCAAAACCTATGCTGTGTCAACTATTTAATCACAATCCAAATTTAGAGCTGAACCAGCTTGAATGTTGTGTCCATACTTGCCCCAACCGTTCAGGGTTCAACCTCTGCAGTCGTATAAAGCTGCGCCCTGTGTAGCATCTGGTTATGTAACTTGCAATACATTTTGAATTATAAATGCTCACTTTAACTTTGCGCAGTGTCTGACACATGTGCAACCACTGAAATTTGAGACGCGACATTCTTAGGTTGCATATACATCCTATTATTTTCACTGAAATAAATAAATTGCATAATTTTTTTCTTTTTTTCAACACAACTTCCCAAGTACAACTATAGGTGTAATACCACCAAATCATGGTACGTCACATCCGGTTGCATAACTGTGTATGTAGATTCTTAATTTTTTGGTCCAGTTTTCAAATTGGTCTACATTAAGGTCCAAAGGGTCCAAAATTAAACTAAGTTTGATTTTAACAAAAATTAAATTCTTGGGCTTATTTGATATGCTTTATCTAAACATGTACTTTGATTTTTGATTATGGGCCCAGTTTTCAAGTTGGTCCAAATCAGGATTCCATATCAAGTATTGTGCAATAGCAAGAAATTTTCAATTGCACAGTATTGCACAATAGCAAAAATATCTAATTGCACAATATTGTGCAATAGCAATTAATTTTCAATTGGAGTTATCTTTCTTTGTATAGAATAGTAGTTGATAATATATGTTGGAAATTTGCCAGACATGACTATGATGTCATTTTCTATTTTTATTTGCCAATAACTTTATGTAAATAACTTCATTGGAAATTTGCCAATATAAAATGTTGCTGATGAAGCTTTTTTTCCTTATCTTATCTAAAATGTTTTTAGATAATGTATGTTGGACATTTGCCAGACATGACTATGATGTCATTTTCTATTTTTATTTGCCAATAACTTCATTGGAAATTTGCCAATATTAAATGTTGCTAAAGAAGTTTTTTTTATTGTTTTATACAATAAACAATGTATATTCACTTTTACTACCAACCGATCTTTACCATTCAGTGATAACAAGCACTTTATTTTACATTTTAATATTTTATGATGTATTTAAAAGAGTAGTTATTGTTGCAAACTCCATTAGAAATTTGAATTGATATCAGTTTTGGAAAAAGGGAAACGGGGATGTGAAAAAAAAAGGAGGGGGTTAAATTTTTCTCATTTCAGATTTCATAAATAAAGAGAAAATTTCTTCAAACATTTTTTTGAGAGGATTAATATTCAACAGCATAGTGAATTGCTCAAAGGCAAAAAAAATGTTTTAAGTTCATTAGACCACATTCATTCTGTGTCAGAAACCTATGCTGTGTCAACTATTTAATTTTAGATTTAAATAAGTTTGAAGAAGAAATCTTTGATTGATTTGTAAAATCCTGACATTTGTTTTGTGTAAAAAAAAACATGTAATGTCAAAAATTTGATCACAATCCAAATTCAGAGCTGTATCACGCTTGAATGTTTTGTCCATACTTGCCCCAACTGTTCAGGGTTCGACTTCTGCGGTCGTATAAAGCTGCGCCCTGCGGAGCACCTGGTTGTACCAGCATTCCAAGGGACATAACCCTTTTTAAAAACATTTTGAGGTATTTTTTTATTACTTTTTCTCCCCATTTTCTAATGTAAAATACAAGAAAGTGGAATTTTGTGTAAATCTATTAGAATTAAACTGTTATGAGTAAATAAAAAGACTTTAATACCAGTAACAATTAATGATTGACTGAAAGGGAACCGTTATTTGTCACACTAGGGGAACAGACCAAAAACTCAAGTTACACATAAGGGCTTATAGAAACTTCCGTGTAGACTGTTAACATTTATAGAGACAGTTCTTTCAGCTAAAACACTTTAATTATTGATTTAACAGTACATTTATTTCATTTTTGTAGGAAAGTAATCACATTTGTTTTATTTTTTAGACAAAAGATATCAAGTTTTGATGAAAAAGGAAGTAAGGAAGAAAAATGGACCAAAACAGACCTTCAAATGAACTCTAAAAGGTGCAATAAAATTGTTTATCATCTTAAAATTGTCTTTTGTATTCTATTTAATTGTTTGAATGCATACATCATGAGTTTATGATCAGATATTAGTCAACACTGCATTTTATTATGATACACTGAAATTAGGATTTTTCGAAGAAATTAGACTGAAATTGCCGTAGGATATGGCCTTACATTATAGTGATTTTCTCTGAAACAATAGCTCTGACTGAGACAAAACTTGACAGTTATGCTTGAAATAACTTGCAATTGGAGGAAAAAAATTAAATGAAGTTTATTTGACATTTAGGTGTTCTTTTAGGGAAACTCCATGTGCACTCGTGACCTTATTGTAGTTTCATTTTTAAAAGTTATTAATAAACCAGTTCATGCATTGTTAACATGGACTATTCGGAATGGATTTAGACACAGAAAGCATGTATGAGGTAAAATTGCCTTCAAATGGGGGTTTACTGGTGTTTTCTGAGTCAAATGGGTGGACAGACGAGGCTGTATTTAGTTTACTGTGTTAAATTTTAAATTGCCCTTACAGTTTTGTTTATACACCATGTGAATTTTTTATTTCAGTGTTAACCATGTTCTGAAGAGCATTCTGTTGAAAAATCTTATATGTGAATTGGTCGGCAGATGACACTTCAGCATTAAAGTATGTATCAACTATCGTCATGTTATTTTTTGTTTTGACCGCAAAAGTTTACAATTTTCCAGTGTGCCGTCTACATTTTGCACAGACAATACATCATTTAAACACTTATTTGCCCTGGATTTATACACATCAGAATCCAGTTTCACATACTTAAACTTTATAATTCTTACCAATTTATTTTTTGTACCAGCATTCCAAGGGACATAACCCCTTTTAAAAACATTTTGAGGTATTTTTTTATTACTTTTTCTCCCCATTTTCTAATGTAAAATACAAGAAAGTGGAATTTTGTGTAAATCTATTAGAATTAAACTGTTATGAGTAAATAACAAGACTTTAATACCAGTAACAATTAATGATTGACTAAAAGGGAACCGTTATTTGTCACACTAGGGGAACAGACCAAAAACTCAAGTTACACATAAGGGCTTATAGAAACTTCCGTGTAGACTGTTAACATTTATAGAGACAGTTCTTTCAGCTAAAACACTTTAATTATTGATTTAACAGTACATTTATTTCATTTTTGTAGGAAAGTAATCACATTTGTTTTATTTTTTAGACAAAAGATATCAAGTTTTGATGAAAAAGGAAGTAAGGAAGAAAAATGGACCAAAACAGACCAAAACAGACCTTCAAATGAACTCTAAAAGGTGCAATAAAATTGTTTATCATCTTAAAATTGTCTTTTGTATTCTATTTAATTGTTTGAATGCATACATCATGAGTTTATGATCAGATATTAGTCAACACTGCATTTTATTATGATACACTGAAATTAGGATTTTTCGAAGAAATTAGACTGAAATTGCCGTAGGATATGGCCTTACATTATAGTGATTTTCTCTGAAACAATAGCTCTGACTGAGACAAAACTTGACAGTTATGCTTGAAATAACTTGCAATTGGAGGGGAAAAAATTAAATTAAGTTTATTTGACATTTAGGTGTTCTTTAGGTGTAATACCACCAAATCATGGTACGTCACATCTGGTTGCATACGAAAGTAGGCCTAAAAAAATATTCCCTTGAATTTGACAGTTGTAGAAAATTAACCCTGCATTTCAGTGCACTTGAATTTTTCTGAGTCGTAAATATGTATGTTGGATGTCTGAAAGCAGCATTCTTTTTTTATTTGATGGTCTTATAAAATATTTTGGACCGTTAAGGTTACATAGTTACCAAAGCAGGTAACCAGTAAATAACAGTGTAAAAATTGGGTTGTTTACTTCCGGTGCTGGTTACTTTCTTATATGCAATGGAATGTAGTGTGAAATTTTCACTGTATCACTGGAAAGGATTAAACTTTATACATGCAAAGTATTTCTTTGGTTGAAATAAAGGTAAATACTATACAATTTTTTTAAAAGTGCCAATTTAACAAAGACTAATAGGGAAAAATCAATGGTGGTATTACACCTATTTAGGGAAACTCCATGTGCACTCATGACCTTATTGTACTTTCATTTTAAAAAGTTATTAATAAACCAGTTCATGCATTGTTAACATGGACTATTCGGAATGGATTTAGACACAGAAAGCATGTATGAGGTAAAATTGCCTTGAAATGGGGGTTTACTGGTGTTTTCTAAGTCAAATGGGTGGACAGACGAGGCTGTATTTAGTTTACTGTGTTAAATTTTAAATTGCCCTTACAGTTTTGTTTATACACCATGTGAATTTTTATTTATTTCAGTGTTAACCATGTTCTGAAGAGCATTCTGTTGAAAAATCTTATATGTGAATTGGTCAGCAGATGACACTTCAGCATTAAAGTATGTATCAACTATCGTCATGTTATTTTTTGTTTTGACCGCAAAAGTTTACAATTTTCCAGTGTGCCGTCTACATTTTGCACAGACAATACATCATTTAAACACTTATTTGCCCTGGATTTATACACATCAGAGTCCAGTTTCACATACTTAAACTTTATAATTCTTACCAATTTATTTTTTATACGACCGCAAAAATTTTAATTTTTTGGTCGTATATTGCTATCACGTTGGCGTCATCGTCTGCGTTGTCGTCGTCGTCGTCGTCCGAATACTTTTAGTTTTCGCACTCTAACTTTAGTAAAAGTGAATAGAAATCAATGAAATTTTAACACAAGGTTTATAACCACAAAAGGAAGGTTGGGATTGATTTTGGGAGTTTTGGTCCCAATATTTTAGGAATTAGGGGCCAAAAAGGGCCCAAATAAGCATTTTCTTGGTTTTCGCACTATAACTTTAGTTTAAGTGAATAGAAATCTATGAAATTTTGACAAAAGGTTTATGACCACAAAAGGACGGTTGGGATTGATTTTGGGAGTTTTGGTTCCAACAGTTTAGGAATTAAGGGCCAAAAAAGGGCCCAAATAAGCATTATTCTTGGTTTTCGCACAATAACTTTAGTATAAGTAAATAGAAATCAATGAAATTTAAACACAAGGTTTATGACCACAAAAGGAAGGTTGGGATTGATTTTTGGAGTTGAGGTCACAACAGTTTATGAATTAGGGGCCAAAAAGGGGCCCAAATAAGCATTATTTTTGGTTTTTGCACCATAACTTTAGTATAAGTAAATAGAAATCTATGAAATTTAAACACAAGGTTTATGACCATAAAAGGAAGGTTGGGTTTGATTTTGGGAGTTTTGGTCCCAACAGTTTAGGAATAAGGGGCCCAAAGGGTCCAAAATTGAACTTTGTGTGATTTCATCAAAAATTGAATAATTGGGGTTCTTTGATATGCCGAATCTAACTATGTATGTATATTCTTAATTTTTGGTCCCGTTTTCAAATTGGTCTACATTAAGGTCCAAAGGGTCCAAAATTAAACTTAGTTTGATTTTAACAAAAATTGAATCTTTGGGGTTCTTTGATATGCTGAATTTAAAAATGTACTTAGATTTTTAATTATTGGCCTAGTTTTCAAGTTGGTCCAAATGGGGGTCCAAAATTAAACTTTGTTTGATTTCATCAAAAATTGAATAAATGGGTTCTTTGATATGCCAAATCTAACTGTGTATGTAGATTCTTAATTTTTTGGTCCAGTTTTCAAATTGGTCTACATTAAGGTCCAAAGGGTCCAAAATTAAACTAAGTTTGATTTTAACAAAAATTAAATTCTTGGGCTTATTTGATATGCTTTATCTAAACATGTACTTTGATTTTTGATTATGGGCCCAGTTTTCAAGTTGGTCCAAATCAGGATTCCATATCAAGTATTGTGCAATAGCAAGAAATTTTCAATTGCACAGTATTGCACAATAGCAAGAAATATCTAATTGCACAATATTGTGCAATAGCAATTAATTTTCAATTGGAGTTATCTTTCTTTGTATAGAATAGTAGTTGATAATATATGTTGGAAATTTGCCAGACATGACTATGATGTCATTTTCTATTTTTATTTGCCAATAACTTTATGTAAATAACTTCATTGGAAATTTGCCAATATAAAATGTTGCTGATGAAGCTTTTTTTCCTTATCTTATCTAAAATGTTTTTAGATAATGTATGTTGGACATTTGCCAGACATGACTATGATGTCATTTTCTATTTTTATTTGCCAATAACTTCATTGGAAATTTGCCAATATTAAATGTTGCTAAAGAAGTTTTTTTTATTGTTTTATACAATAAACAATGTATATTCACTTTTACTACCAACCGATCTTTACCATTCAGTGATAACAAGCACTTTATTTTACATTTTAATATTTTATGATGTATTTAAAAGAGTAGTTATTGTTGCAAACTCCATTAGAAATTTGAATTGATATCAGTTTTGGAAAAAGGGAAACGGGGATGTGAAAAAAAAAGGAGGGGGTTAAATTTTTCTCATTTCAGATTTCATAAATAAAGAGAAAATTTCTTCAAACATTTTTTTGAGAGGATTAATATTCAACAGCATAGTGAATTGCTCAAAGGCAAAAAAAATGTTTTAAGTTCATTAGACCACATTCATTCTGTGTCAGAAACCTATGCTGTGTCAACTATTTAATTTTAGATTTAAATAAGTTTGAAGAAGAAATCTTTGATTGATTTGTAAAATCCTGACATTTGTTTTGTGTAAAAAAAAAACATGTAATGTCAAAAATTTGATCACAATCCAAATTCAGAGCTGTATCACGCTTGAATGTTTTGTCCATACTTGCCCCAACTGTTCAGGGTTCGACTTCTGCGGTCGTATAAAGCTGCGCCCTGCGGAGCACCTGGTTGTACCAGCATTCCAAGGGACATAACCCTTTTTAAAAACATTTTGAGGTATTTTTTTATTACTTTTTCTCCCCATTTTCTAATGTAAAATACAAGAAAGTGGAATTTTGTGTAAATCTATTAGAATTAAACTGTTATGAGTAAATAAAAAGACTTTAATACCAGTAACAATTAATGATTGACTGAAAGGGAACCGTTATTTGTCACACTAGGGGAACAGACCAAAAACTCAAGTTACACATAAGGGCTTATAGAAACTTCCGTGTAGACTGTTAACATTTATAGAGACAGTTCTTTCAGCTAAAACACTTTAATTATTGATTTAACAGTACATTTATTTCATTTTTGTAGGAAAGTAATCACATTTGTTTTATTTTTTAGACAAAAGATATCAAGTTTTGATGAAAAAGGAAGTAAGGAAGAAAAATGGACCAAAACAGACCTTCAAATGAACTCTAAAAGGTGCAATAAAATTGTTTATCATCTTAAAATTGTCTTTTGTATTCTATTTAATTGTTTGAATGCATACATCATGAGTTTATGATCAGATATTAGTCAACACTGCATTTTATTATGATACACTGAAATTAGGATTTTTCGAAGAAATTAGACTGAAATTGCCGTAGGATATGGCCTTACATTATAGTGATTTTCTCTGAAACAATAGCTCTGACTGAGACAAAACTTGACAGTTATGCTTGAAATAACTTGCAATTGGAGGAAAAAATTAAATGAAGTTTATTTGACATTTAGGTGTTCTTTTAGGGAAACTCCATGTGCACTCGTGACCTTATTGTAGTTTCATTTTTAAAAGTTATTAATAAACCAGTTCATGCATTGTTAACATGGACTATTCGGAATGGATTTAGACACAGAAAGCATGTATGAGGTAAAATTGCCTTCAAATGGGGGTTTACTGGTGTTTTCTGAGTCAAATGGGTGGACAGACGAGGCTGTATTTAGTTTACTGTGTTAAATTTTAAATTGCCCTTACAGTTTTGTTTATACACCATGTGAATTTTTTATTTCAGTGTTAACCATGTTCTGAAGAGCATTCTGTTGAAAAATCTTATATGTGAATTGGTCGGCAGATGACACTTCAGCATTAAAGTATGTATCAACTATCGTCATGTTATTTTTTGTTTTGACCGCAAAAGTTTACAATTTTCCAGTGTGCCGTCTACATTTTGCACAGACAATACATCATTTAAACACTTATTTGCCCTGGATTTATACACATCAGAATCCAGTTTCACATACTTAAACTTTATAATTCTTACCAATTTATTTTTTGTACCAGCATTCCAAGGGACATAACCCCTTTTAAAAACATTTTGAGGTATTTTTTTATTACTTTTTCTCCCCATTTTCTAATGTAAAATACAAGAAAGTGGAATTTTGTGTAAATCTATTAGAATTAAACTGTTATGAGTAAATAACAAGACTTTAATACCAGTAACAATTAATGATTGACTAAAAGGGAACCGTTATTTGTCACACTAGGGGAACAGACCAAAAACTCAAGTTACACATAAGGGCTTATAGAAACTTCCGTGTAGACTGTTAACATTTATAGAGACAGTTCTTTCAGCTAAAACACTTTAATTATTGATTTAACAGTACATTTATTTCATTTTTGTAGGAAAGTAATCACATTTGTTTTATTTTTTAGACAAAAGATATCAAGTTTTGATGAAAAAGGAAGTAAGGAAGAAAAATGGACCAAAACAGACCAAAACAGACCTTCAAATGAACTCTAAAAGGTGCAATAAAATTGTTTATCATCTTAAAATTGTCTTTTGTATTCTATTTAATTGTTTGAATGCATACATCATGAGTTTATGATCAGATATTAGTCAACACTGCATTTTATTATGATACACTGAAATTAGGATTTTTCGAAGAAATTAGACTGAAATTGCCGTAGGATATGGCCTTACATTATAGTGATTTTCTCTGAAACAATAGCTCTGACTGAGACAAAACTTGACAGTTATGCTTGAAATAACTTGCAATTGGAGGAAAAAAATTAAATGAAGTTTATTTGACATTTAGGTGTTCTTTTAGGGAAACTCCATGTGCACTCGTGACCTTATTGTAGTTTCATTTTTAAAAGTTATTAATAAACCAGTTCATGCATTGTTAACATGGACTATTCGGAATGGATTTAGACACAGAAAGCATGTATGAGGTAAAATTGCCTTCAAATGGGGGTTTACTGGTGTTTTCTGAGTCAAATGGGTGGACAGACGAGGCTGTATTTAGTTTACTGTGTTAAATTTTAAATTTCCCTTACAGTTTTGTTTATACACCATGTGAATTTTTTATTTCAGTGTTAACCATGTTCTGAAGAGCATTCTGTTGAAAAATCTTATATGTGAATTGGTCGGCAGATGACACTTCAGCATTAAAGTATGTATCAACTATCGTCATGTTATTTTTTGTTTTGACCGCAAAAGTTTACAATTTTCCAGTGTGCCGTCTACATTTTGCACAGACAATACATCATTTAAACACTTATTTGCCCTGGATTTATACACATCAGAATCCAGTTTCACATACTTAAACTTTATAATTCTTACCAATTTATTTTTTGTACCAGCATTCCAAGGGACATAACCCCTTTTAAAAACATTTTGAGGTATTTTTTTATTACTTTTTCTCCCCATTTTCTAATGTAAAATACAAGAAAGTGGAATTTTGTGTAAATCTATTAGAATTAAACTGTTATGAGTAAATAACAAGACTTTAATACCAGTAACAATTAATGATTGACTAAAAGGGAACCGTTATTTGTCACACTAGGGGAACAGACCAAAAACTCAAGTTACACATAAGGGCTTATAGAAACTTCCGTGTAGACTGTTAACATTTATAGAGACAGTTCTTTCAGCTAAAACACTTTAATTATTGATTTAACAGTACATTTTATTTCATTTTTGTAGGAAAGTAATCACATTTGTTTTATTTTTTAGACAAAAGATATCAAGTTTTGATGAAAAAGGAAGTAAGGAAGAAAAATGGACCAAAACAGACCAAAACAGACCTTCAAATGAACTCTAAAAGGTGCAATAAAATTGTTTATCATCTTAAAATTGTCTTTTGTATTCTATTTAATTGTTTGAATGCATACATCATGAGTTTATGATCAGATATTAGTCAACACTGCATTTTATTATGATACACTGAAATTAGGATTTTTCGAAGAAATTAGACTGAAATTGCCGTAGGATATGGCCTTACATTATAGTGATTTTCTCTGAAACAATAGCTCTGACTGAGACAAAACTTGACAGTTATGCTTGAAATAACTTGCAATTGGAGGGGAAAAAATTAAATTAAGTTTATTTGACATTTAGGTGTTCTTTAGGTGTAATACCACCAAATCATGGTACGTCACATCTGGTTGCATACGAAAGTAGGCCTAAAAAAATATTCCCTTGAATTTGACAGTTGTAGAAAATTAACCCTGCATTTCAGTGCACTTGAATTTTTCTGAGTCGTAAATATGTATGTTGGATGTCTGAAAGCAGCATTCTTTTTTTATTTGATGGTCTTATAAAATATTTTGGAGCGTTAAGGTTACATAGTTACCAAAGCAGGTAACCAGTAAATAACAGTGTAAAAATTGGGTTGTTTACTTCCGGTGCTGGTTACTTTCTTATATGCAATGGAATGTAGTGTGAAATTTTCACTGTATCACTGGAAAGGATTAAACTTTATACATGCAAAGTATTTCTTTGGTTGAAATAAAGGTAAATACTATACAATTTTTTTAAAAGTGCCAATTTAACAAAGACTAATAGGGAAAAATCAATGGTGGTATTACACCTATTTAGGGAAACTCCATGTGCACTCATGACCTTATTGTACTTTCATTTTAAAAAGTTATTAATAAACCAGTTCATGCATTGTTAACATGGACTATTCGGAATGGATTTAGACACAGAAAGCATGTATGAGGTAAAATTGCCTTGAAATGGGGGTTTACTGGTGTTTTCTAAGTCAAATGGGTGGACAGACGAGGCTGTATTTAGTTTACTGTGTTAAATTTTAAATTGCCCTTACAGTTTTGTTTATACACCATGTGAATTTTTATTTATTTCAGTGTTAACCATGTTCTGAAGAGCATTCTGTTGAAAAATCTTATATGTGAATTGGTCAGCAGATGACACTTCAGCATTAAAGTATGTATCAACTATCGTCATGTTATTTTTTGTTTTGACCGCAAAAGTTTACAATTTTCCAGTGTGCCGTCTACATTTTGCACAGACAATACATCATTTAAACACTTATTTGCCCTGGATTTATACACATCAGAGTCCAGTTTCACATACTTAAACTTTATAATTCTTACCAATTTATTTTTTATACGACCGCAAAAATTTTAATTTTTTGGTCGTATATTGCTATCACGTTGGCGTCATCGTCTGCGTTGTCGTCGTCGTCGTCGTCCGAATACTTTTAGTTTTCGCACTCTAACTTTAGTAAAAGTGAATAGAAATCAATGAAATTTTAACACAAGGTTTATAACCACAAAAGGAAGGTTGGGATTGATTTTGGGAGTTTTGGTCCCAATATTTTAGGAATTAGGGGCCAAAAAGGGCCCAAATAAGCATTTTCTTGGTTTTCGCACTATAACTTTAGTTTAAGTGAATAGAAATCTATGAAATTTTGACAAAAGGTTTATGACCACAAAAGGACGGTTGGGATTGATTTTGGGAGTTTTGGTTCCAACAGTTTAGGAATTAAGGGCCAAAAAAGGGCCCAAATAAGCATTATTCTTGGTTTTCGCACAATAACTTTAGTATAAGTAAATAGAAATCAATGAAATTTAAACACAAGGTTTATGACCACAAAAGGAAGGTTGGGATTGATTTTTGGAGTTGAGGTCACAACAGTTTATGAATTAGGGGCCAAAAAGGGGCCCAAATAAGCATTATTTTTGGTTTTTGCACCATAACTTTAGTATAAGTAAATAGAAATCTATGAAATTTAAACACAAGGTTTATGACCATAAAAGGAAGGTTGGGTTTGATTTTGGGAGTTTTGGTCCCAACAGTTTAGGAATAAGGGGCCCAAAGGGTCCAAAATTGAACTTTGTGTGATTTCATCAAAAATTGAATAATTGGGGTTCTTTGATATGCCGAATCTAACTATGTATGTATATTCTTAATTTTTGGTCCCGTTTTCAAATTGGTCTACATTAAGGTCCAAAGGGTCCAAAATTAAACTTAGTTTGATTTTAACAAAAATTGAATCTTTGGGGTTCTTTGATATGCTGAATTTAAAAATGTACTTAGATTTTTAATTATTGGCCTAGTTTTCAAGTTGGTCCAAATGGGGGTCCAAAATTAAACTTTGTTTGATTTCATCAAAAATTGAATAAATGGGTTCTTTGATATGCCAAATCTAACTGTGTATGTAGATTCTTAATTTTTTGGTCCAGTTTTCAAATTGGTCTACATTAAGGTCCAAAGGGTCCAAAATTAAACTAAGTTTGATTTTAACAAAAATTAAATTCTTGGGCTTATTTGATATGCTTTATCTAAACATGTACTTTGATTTTTGATTATGGGCCCAGTTTTCAAGTTGGTCCAAATCAGGATTCCATATCAAGTATTGTGCAATAGCAAGAAATTTTCAATTGCACAGTATTGCACAATAGCAAGAAATATCTAATTGCACAATATTGTGCAATAGCAATTAATTTTCAATTGGAGTTATCTTTCTTTGTATAGAATAGTAGTTGATAATATATGTTGGAAATTTGCCAGACATGACTATGATGTCATTTTCTATTTTTATTTGCCAATAACTTTATGTAAATAACTTCATTGGAAATTTGCCAATATAAAATGTTGCTGATGAAGCTTTTTTTCCTTATCTTATCTAAAATGTTTTTAGATAATGTATGTTGGACATTTGCCAGACATGACTATGATGTCATTTTCTATTTTTATTTGCCAATAACTTCATTGGAAATTTGCCAATATTAAATGTTGCTAAAGAAGTTTTTTTTATTGTTTTATACAATAAACAATGTATATTCACTTTTACTACCAACCGATCTTTACCATTCAGTGATAACAAGCACTTTATTTTACATTTTAATATTTTATGATGTATTTAAAAGAGTAGTTATTGTTGCAAACTCCATTAGAAATTTGAATTGATATCAGTTTTGGAAAAAGGGAAACGGGGATGTGAAAAAAAAAGGAGGGGGTTAAATTTTTCTCATTTCAGATTTCATAAATAAAGAGAAAATTTCTTCAAACATTTTTTTGAGAGGATTAATATTCAACAGCATAGTGAATTGCTCAAAGGCAAAAAAAATGTTTTAAGTTCATTAGACCACATTCATTCTGTGTCAGAAACCTATGCTGTGTCAACTATTTAATTTTAGATTTAAATAAGTTTGAAGAAGAAATCTTTGATTGATTTGTAAAATCCTGACATTTGTTTTGTGTAAAAAAAAACATGTAATGTCAAAAATTTGATCACAATCCAAATTCAGAGCTGTATCACGCTTGAATGTTTTGTCCATACTTGCCCCAACTGTTCAGGGTTCGACTTCTGCGGTCGTATAAAGCTGCGCCCTGCGGAGCACCTGGTTGTACCAGCATTCCAAGGGACATAACCCTTTTTAAAAACATTTTGAGGTATTTTTTTATTACTTTTTCTCCCCATTTTCTAATGTAAAATACAAGAAAGTGGAATTTTGTGTAAATCTATTAGAATTAAACTGTTATGAGTAAATAAAAAGACTTTAATACCAGTAACAATTAATGATTGACTGAAAGGGAACCGTTATTTGTCACACTAGGGGAACAGACCAAAAACTCAAGTTACACATAAGGGCTTATAGAAACTTCCGTGTAGACTGTTAACATTTATAGAGACAGTTCTTTCAGCTAAAACACTTTAATTATTGATTTAACAGTACATTTATTTCATTTTTGTAGGAAAGTAATCACATTTGTTTTATTTTTTAGACAAAAGATATCAAGTTTTGACGAAAAAGGAAGTAAGGAAGAAAAATGGACCAAAACAGACCAAAACAGACCTTCAAATGAACTCTAAAAGGTGCAATAAAATTGTTTATCATCTTAAAATTGTCTTTTGTATTCTATTTAATTGTTTGAATGCATACATCATGAGTTTATGATCAGATATTAGTCAACACTGCATTTTATTATGATACACTGAAATTAGGATTTTTCGAAGAAATTAGACTGAAATTGCCGTAGGATATGGCCTTACATTATAGTGATTTTCTCTGAAACAATAGCTCTGACTGAGACAAAACTTGACAGTTATGCTTGAAATAACTTGCAATTGGAGGGGAAAAAATTAAATTAAGTTTATTTGACATTTAGGTGTTCTTTAGGTGTAATACCACCAAATCATGGTACGTCACATCTGGTTGCATACGAAAGTAGGCCTAAAAAAATATTCCCTTGAATTTGACAGTTGTAGAAAATTAACCCTGCATTTCAGTGCACTTGAATTTTTCTGAGTCGTAAATATGTATGTTGGATGTCTGAAAGCAGCATTCTTTTTTTATTTGATGGTCCGCTACCTTCCACTTTTGACTTGGTTACTAGCCACGCCCGACGGGCCTTCCACTCTGAGACAACTATATCACAGTTATAGTAGTCTCAGTTCCACTTGAAAGAAAATAAACTAGAGGCTCTAAAGACCCTGTGTCGCTCACCTTGGTCTATGTGAATATTAAAGGAAGCAGATGGATTCATGACAAAATTGTGTTTTGGTGATGGTGATGTGTTTGTACATCTTACTTTACTGAACATTCTTGCTGCTTAAAATTATCTCTATCTATAATGAACTTGGCCGATTAGTTTCAGTGGAAAATGTTAATAAAAATTTACAAATTTTATGAAAATTGTTAAAAATTGACTATAAATAACAATAACTTCTAAGGGGGTCAATTGACCATTTCGGTCATGTTGACTTATTTGTATATCTTCATTTGCTGAACATTATTGTTGTTTACAGTTTCATGAGTTTATCTCTATCAATAATAATATTCAAGATAATGACCAAAAACAGCAAAATTTCCTTAAAACTAACAATTCAGGGTTAGCAACCCAACAATGGGTTGTCCGATTCATTTAAAAATTTCAGAGCAAATAAATGTTGACCTGATAAACAATTTTACCCCCATGTCAGATTTGCTCTAAATGCTTTGGGTTTTGAGTTATAAGCCAAAAACTACATTTTACCCCATGTTCTATTTTTAGCCATTGCGGCCATCATGGTTGGATGGCCGGGTCACCGGACACATTTTTCAAACTACTAACCCAAAAGATGATTGTGGCTAAGTTTGGATTAATTTGGCCAAGTAGTTTCAGAGGAGATTTTTGTAAAAGATTACTAAGATTTACGAAAAATGGTTAAAAATTGACTATAAAGGGCAATAACTACTAAAGGGGTCAACTGACCATTTCAGTCATGTTGACTTATTTTGTAAATCTTACTTTGCTGAACATTATTGCTGTTTATAGTTTATCTCTATCTATAATAATATTCAAGATAATAACCAAAAAGAGCAAAATTTCCTTAAAATTACTAATTCAGGGCCAGCAACCCAACAATGGGTTGTCCGATTCATCTGAAAATTTCAGGGCAGATAGATCTTGAACTGTTAAACAATTTTACCCCATGTCAGATTTGCTCTAAATGCTTTGGGTTTTGAGTTATAAGCCAAAAACTGCATTTTACCCCATGTTCTATTTTTAGCCATGGCGGCCATCTTGGTTTGATGGCCGGGTCACCGGACACATTTTTCAAACTTCTAACCCAAAAGATGATTATGGCCAAGTTTGGATTAATTTGGCCCAGTAGTTTCAGAGGAGAAGATTTTTGTAAAATATTAATTAGATTTACGAAAAATGGTTAAAAATTCACTATAAAGGGCAATAACTCCTAAAGGGGTCAACTGACCATTTCAGTCATGTTGACTTATTTGTAAATCTTACTTTGCTGAACATTATTGCTGTTTACTGTTTATCTCTATCTATAATAATATTCAAGATAATAACCAAAAAGAGCAAAATTTCCTTAAAATTACTAATTCAGGGCCAGCAACCCAACAACGGGTTGTCCGATTCATCTGAACATTTCAGGGCAGATAGATCTTGAACTAATAAACAATTTTACCACCGTGTCAGATTTGCTCTAAAAGCTTTGGGTTTTGAGTTATAAGCCAAAAACTGCAGTTTACCCCATGTTCTATTTTTAGCCATGGCCGCCATCTTGGTTTGATGGCCGGGTCACCGGACACATTTTTCAAACTTCTAACCCAAAAGATGATTGTGGCCAAGTTTGGATTAATTTGCCCCAGTAGTTTCAGAGGAGAAGATTTTTGTAAAATATTACTAAGATTTACGAAAAATGGTTAAAAATTGACTATAACGGGCAATAACTCCTAAAGGGGTCAACTGACCATTTCAGTCATGTTGACTTATTTTGTAAATCTTACTTTGCTGAACATTATTGCTGTTTATAGTTTATCTCTATCTATAATAATATTCAAGATAATAACCAAAAAGAGCAAAATTTCCTTAAAATTACTAATTCAGGGCCAGCAACCCAACAACGGGTTGTCCGGTTCATCTGAAAATTTCAGGGCAGATAGATCTTGAATTGTTAAACAATTTTACCCCATGTCAGATTTGCTCTAAAAGCTTTGGGTTTTGAGTTATAAGCCAAAAACTGCATTTTACCCCATGTTCTATTTTTAGCCATGGTGGCCATCTTGGTTTGATGGCCGGGTCACCGGACACATTTTTATACGACCGCAAAATTTGAAAAAATTTTCGTCGTATATTGCTATCACGTTGGCGTCGTCGTCTGCGTCGTCGTCGTCGTCTGCGTCGTCGTCGTCGTCCGAATACTTTTAATTTTCGCACTCTAACTTTAGTAAAAGTGAATGGAAATCTATGAAATTTTAACACAAGGTTTATGACCACAAAAGGAAGGTTGGTATTGATTTTGGGAGTTTTGGTCCCAACATTTTAGGAATTAGGGGCCAAAAAGGGCCCAAATAAGCATTTTCTTGGTTTTCGCACTATAACTTTAGTTTTAGTTAATAGAAATCTATGAAATTTTGACACAAGGTTTATGACCACAAAAGAACGGTTGGGATTGATTTTGGGAGTTTTGGTTTCAACAGTTTAGGAATTAGGGGCCAAAAAAAGGGCCCAAATAAGCATTATTCTTGGTTTTCGCACAATAACTTTAGTTTAAGTAAATAGAAAGCAATGAAATTTAAACACAATGTTAATGACTACAAAAGGAAGGTTGGTATTGATTTTGGGAGTTGAGGTCCCAACAGTTTAGGAATTAGGGGCCAAAAAGGGACCCAAATAAGCATTTTTCTTGGTTTTCGCACCATAACGTTAGTATAAGTAAATAGAAATCTATGAAATTTAAACACAAGGTTAATGACCATAAAAGGAAGGTTGGTATTGATTTTGGGAGTTTTGGTCCCAACAGAATAAGGGGACCAAAGGGTCCAAAATTAAACTTTGTTTGATTTCATCAAAATTGAATAATTGGGGTTCTTTGATATGCCGAATCTAACTGTCATGACTGTGTATGTAGATTCTTAACTTTTGGTCCCGTTTTCAAATTGGTATACATTAAGGTCCAAAGAGTCCAAAATTAAACTTAGTTTGATTTTGACAAAAAATGAATCAGTTAGGTTCTTTGATATGCTGAATCTAAAAATGTACTTAGATTCTTGATTATTGGCCCAGTTTTCAAGTTGGTCCAAATCGGGGTCCAAAATTAAACTTTGTTTGATTTCATCAAAAATTGAATAAATGGGGTTCTTTGATATACCAAATCTAACTGTGTATGTAGATTCTTCATTTTTATACGACCGCAAAATTTGAAAAAAATTTCGTCGTATATTGCTATCACGTTGGCGTCGTCGTCTGCGTCGTCGTCGTCGTCGTCGTCGTCGTCTGCGTCGTCGTCGTCGTCCGAATACTTTTAGTTTTCGCACTCTAACTTTAGTAAAAGTGAATGGAAATCTATGAAATTTTAACACAAGGTTTATGACCACAAAAGGAAGGTTGGTATTGATTTTGGGAGTTTTGGTCCCAACATTTTAGGAATTGGGGGCCAAAAAGGGCCCAAATAAGCATTTTCTTGGTTTTCGCACTATAACTTTAGTTTAAGTTAATAGAAATCTATGAAATTTTGACACAAGGTTTATGACCACAAAAGAACGGTTGGGATTGATTTGGAAAGTTTTGGTTTCAACAGTTTAGGAATTAGGGGCCAACAAAGGGCCCAAATAAGCATTATTCTTGGTTTTCGCACAATAACTTTAGTTTAAGTAAATAGAAATCAATGAAATTTAAACACAATGTTAATGACTACAAAAGGAAGGTTGGTATTGATTTTGGGAGTTGAGGTCCCAACAGTTTAGGAATTAGGGGCCAAAAAGGGACCCAAATAAGCATTTTTCTTGGTTTTCGCACCATAACGTTAGTATAAGTAAATAGAAATCTATGATATTTAAACACAAGGTTTATGACCATAAAAGGAAGGTTGGGTTTGATTTTGGGAGTTTTGATCCCAACAGAATAAAGGGCCCAAAGGGTCCAAAATTAAACTTTGTTTGATTTCATCAAAATTGAATAATTGGGGTTCTTTGATATGCCGAATCTAACTGTGTATGTAGATTCTTAACTTTTGGTCCTGTTTTCAAATTGGTCTACATTAAGGTCCAAAGGGTCCAAAATTAAACTTAGTTTGATTTTGACAAAAAATGAATCAGTTAGGTTCTTTGATATGCTGAATCTAAAAATGTACTTAGATTCTTGATTATTGGCCCAGTTTTCAAGTTGGTCCAAATCGGGGTCCAAAATTAAACTTTGTTTGATTTCATCAAAAATTGAATAAATGGGGTTCTTTGATATACCAAATCTAACTGTGTATGTAGATTCTTCATTTTTGGTCCTGTTTTCAAATTGGTCTACACTAAAGTCCAAAGGGTCCAAAATTAAACTTAGTCTGATTTTAACAAAAATTGAAATCTTGGGGTTCTTTGATATGCTGAATCCAAAAATGTACTTAGATTTTTTATTATGGGCCCAGTTTTCAAGTTGGTCCAAATCAGGATCTAAAATTATTATATTAAGTATTGTGCAATAGCAAGTCTTTTCAATTGCACAGTATTGCGCAATGGCAAGAAATATCTAATTGCACAATATTGTGAAATAGCAATTTTTTTTTTAATTAGAGTTATCTTTCTTTGTCCAGAATAGTAAGCAAGAAATATCTTATTGCAAAATATTGTGCAATAGCAAGATTTTTTTTTAATTGGAGTTATCTTTCTTTGTCCAGAATCAACTTAAATCTTTGTTATATACAATATACAATGTATATTCACTTTTTACTACCAACAGTAAATTAAAATAATCTTTACCATTCAGTGACAACAAGCAGTTTTTTTACATCTTAATATTTTATGATGTATTTAAATGAGTAGTTATTGTTGCAAACTCAATTAGAAATTTTAATTGAGATTAGTTTTGGAATAAGGGAAAGGGGGATGTGATTAAAAAAATTGGGTTCAATTTTTCTCATATGAAATTTCATAAATAAAAAAGAAAATTTCTTCAAACATTTTTTTGAGAGGATTAATATTCAACAGCATAGTGAATTGCTCTAAGAGAAAACAAAAATTTTAAGTTCATTAGAACACATTCATTCTGTGTCAGAAACCTATGCTGTGTCAACTATTTAATCACAATCCAAATTTAGAGCTGAATCCAGCTTGAATGTTGTGTCCATACTTGCCCCAACCGTTCAGGGTTCAACCTCTGCGGTCGTATAAAGCTACGCCCTGCGGAGCATCTGGTTGGTCCTGTTTTCAAATTGGTCTACACTAAAGTCCAAAGGGTCCAAAATTAAACTTAGTCTGATTTTAACAAAAATTGAAATCTTGGGGTTCTTTGATATGCTGAATCCAAAAATGTACTTAGATTTTTTATTATGGGCCCAGTTTTCAAGTTGGTCCAAATCAGGATCTAAAATTATTATATTAAGTATTGTGCAATAGCAAGTCTTTTCAAATGCACAGTATTGCGCAATGGCAAGAAATATCTAATTGCACAATATTGTGAAATAGCAAATTTTTTTTTAATTAGAGTTATCTTTCTTTGTCCAGAATAGTAAGCAAGAAATATCTAATTGCAAAATATTGTGCAATAGCAAGATTTTTTTTTAATTGGAGTTATCTTTCTTTGTCCAGAATCAACTTAAATCTTTGTTATATACAATATACAATGTATATTCACTTTTTACTACCAACTGATAAATTAAAATAATCTTTACCATTCAGTGATAACAAGCAGTTTTTTTACATCTTAATATTTTATGATGTATTTAAATGAGTAGTTATTGTTGCAAACTCCATTAGAAATTTTAATTGAGATTAGTTTTGGAATAAGGGAAAGGGGGATGTGATTAAAAAAATTGGGTTCAATTTTTCTCATTTGAAATTTCATAAATAAAAAAGAAAATTTCTTCAAACATTTTTTTGAGAGGATTAATATTCAACAGCATAGTGAATTGCTCTAAGAGAAAACAAAAATTTTAAGTTCATTAGAACACATTCATTCTGTGTCAGAAACCTATGCTGTGTCAACTATTTAATCACAATCCAAATTTAGAGCTGAATCCAGCTTGAATGTTGTGTCCATACTTGCCCCAACCGTTCAGGGTTCAACCTCTGCGGTCGTATAAAGCTACGCCCTGCGGAGCATCTGGTTCAAACTACTAATCCAAAAGATGAGTGTGGCCAAGTTTGGATTAATTTGGCCCAGTAGTTTCAGAGAAGATTTTTGTAAAATATTACTAAGATTTACGAAAACGGTTAAAAATTTACTATAAAGGGCAATAACTCCTAAAGGGGTCAACTGACCATTTCAGTCATGTTGACTTATTTGTAAATCTTACTTTGCTGAACAATACTGCTGTTTACTGTTTATCTCTATCTATAATAATATTCAAGATAATAACCACAGCAAAATTTCCTTAAAATTACTAATGCAGGGGCAGCAATTAACCCAACAACGGGTTATCCAATTCATTTGAAAATTTCAGGGCAGATAGATCTTCACCTGTTTAACAATTCTACCCCATGTCAGATTTGCTCTAAATGCTTTGGTTTTTGAGTTATAAGCCAAAAACTGCATTTTACCCCTATGTTCTATTTTTAGCCATGGCGGCCATCTTGGTTTGATGGCCGGGTCACCGGACACATTTTTTAAACTAGATACCCCAATGATGATTGTGACCAAGTTTGGTTTAATTTGGCCCAGTAGTTTCAGAGGAGAAGATTTTTGTAAAAGTTAACGACGACGACGGACGACGGCGACGGACGACGGACGACGGACGCCAAGTGATGAGAAAAGCTCACTTGGCCTTTTAGGCCAGGTGAGCTAAAAAATTGCTTTGCAAACCTTTTCGCCAAAGTCTCCAAATAAACGATCTCAAAACTTATTTTAATCATTATTATTCATGACAGCGATGTCAATTTTGTTCAATCGCTAGCTACATACAGAAAATCGCCGACAAAAAATGTGTAAAGACGAGTAAAATCGTATCTGACTGACAAAAACAACATTGGAACACAATGACAATGGCTACCGTGAAAAGACAATTACAATTTCGGATCCGATTCCGGAAGCGGATAAGGGTAATTCCGGGTTTTTGGCGAATCCAGGCAGGTGACAAAATACATCTTTGCATGGTAAATGAATATAAACACTAGAATTGAAAACCAAAAGATATTATATGTAAAAGAAAGAAAAAGCAGAAAATATTTTAAACAGAAACTCAAAATTACTTTTGACAAATTTTAATGTCAAAATCCAATACAATGTGACAGCTGGGAACAATATACAATATATATGTTTCTGGTCACAGTATAAATTTTCTTTATCAGTGATAAATATTGACAATGCATGCAAGATGCTTTTAAAGTGTAAACATATTACTGCAATTTTGAAGGGGTATTTTTTTTTTCTCAATTTTGAAGGGTCAGTTAAAGTAGCTGGAAGATTATTACTTTATTTTCACAAATAACTACCTGAATGTAGGCAAATCATATGATATATAGGTGGCGTCCTTTGGGCCACTATACCCCCTCCTGTTTGATAACTTTGAAACGGATGAGATCCCCACCTCTCAACCATATACATTCATGTATGGGACTATATATATAACTAATCAAATGAAATATAAGGGGAGTCCATGGGGTGACCCACGCCCTCCTGTTTGGGATTTTACGAAACGGTCGAGATCCCCACCCCTAAACAATAAATATTCATGTATGGGTCAATATAACTAATTAAATGAAATATAGGGGGAGTCCCCCTACCCCCTTCTGTTTGAGAACTTGGAAACCGATGAGATCCCCACCCCTAAACCATATATATTCATGTATGGGACAATATAACAAATCAAATGAAATATAGGGGAAGTCCCTGGGGTCATCCTATCCCTTCCTGTTTGAGAACTTGAAAACCCTTGAGATCCCCACCCCTAAACCATATATATTCATGTAAGGGACAATATAACAAATCATTTACATTTGCTATGGGCAGGTCAGTCAGACCTCACCTTAGATCCTTGTAGTAGTGAACATTTGTCTGATTTGTGTCGCATAACTATTGTACTATAGAACACATACTCAGTTTTCTTTACAGGGAAACCAGTTTATTCATACTATTACATGTTCGTACTAAGTCAACACGTACTACTTACAGTCAACTAAAACCAACCTTAACTACCAACTAGAACAACTACAATCATTGCAAACTTGTACCACTGCAGACTCACCATAAAAATATACATTTATATATTCATTGCTATTGAAACCTTGATAACATATAAATTATTTGCCTTAATAATTAATTCATTAGATAAACATAAATGTACAATATATGAATGTTTAATGCCACATCAGAGGCGGATTTAGAGGAATTTTCAGTGCCCCCCTTTCCATTTTTGAGAAAAAATTTGGTTGATTATATAGGGAATCACTGAAGCATGACTGGAGCAGGTCCCCTGTTAGGCAGGCAGTGGGCCCCCACTTATGAAAATTTCTGGATCCGCCACTGCACATAATTACGTTTGCCTGGTTTTTGGTTAACTGCCTTCAGCGCTTACAGCGCTTTGATTCATGAATTGGTGCTTAAACTGTTTCTTTCAGTCAGATCAACCATAAATAGAGTTGGCAATCCGGTAATTCCTCCTGAATTACCATGTTTGACTTCTGTGTTGAGTTAAAACATCATATATTTGGGTTGGGTTTTGTTCACTCTTTAAGTAAAAATGGTAAGATGAAAAAAAAGTGAAAATCTGTCAGATGGGGTAGGGGTGTGAATGTTTCATTTTTTTTGGGTAAGAAATGAGTGCAGACTAGTATTCTTTATTGAAATATGTTCCAAAGTAAGAAGTCTATGCATCATAGGTGTCATGACTGGTTTCAAGTTTGTTATGTCTTGGGGGATATATATTTTTACACTAAATCAATAAAGGATTTTTTTTAACTATGCAATTTGTAAGTTTATCAAAAAAAAGTTGATTAAGGGCAACTATGATAAAAACTAGCCTTAAATTCCACCCCTGAGAGTAAAAATTGCTGATTAAGCAAATTTTGCCTGATCTGTGGATAATAATGTAAAAATTCACCTAGAAAGTAGAACTTCCTTATTTTTATGTAACTTGCATTACATTTTAAATTATAAATGCTCGCTTTAACTTTTCCCAGTGTCTGACACATGTGCAACCACTGAAATTTGAGACGCGACATTCTTCGTTTGCAGGTACATCCTATTATTTTCACCGAAATAAATAAATTGCATAATTTCTTATTTTTTTACAGTTAACTAGTTTCCTTCAGGTTTAGTTTATACTTCTGAGGTAACATGACACCAGTAGGAGCTTTTGGCGAACCAGTTAGCATAGGCGGATCCAGGGGGGGGGGGGGGTCCTGGGGGGCCCGGGCCCCCCTTTCGGGGGAAAAATTTGGTTGATTATATAGGGAATCATTGAAGCATGACTGGAGCGGGCCCCCTCTTAGGTCAGTCAGCGGGCCCCCCCTTAGGAAAAGTTCTGGATCCGCCACTGGTTAGTGGTGTAGGGGTCCTTTCTTATTCATTAAGCTCTCATATTGGTCTGAAATAGAGATAGAAATAGGGGTTTCTATACATTGACTAGACATTATTTTTGACAAAGAATGTATTTATGATGTTATATCAGCAAGATTAAATGGTTTATTCATTTTCCATGCAAATACCATTCATTGTTAAGATTTTCTGACAGTGAAAAGCACAATAAAGACAAATCGATTATGTAAGGGGACATAATTTAACTTAATGCATACATGAGAAATAGACAGACAGTCAACTTAGAGATGTTACTATAATAATTCTAGTACATGTATTGTCAAAAAGATTTCAGAATAATAGTTAACTGCAATCTAAAGACTCTTGTTGTATTGCCCTCATAATCTGGAAATGTTTAAAGTAATATAAGGCATGCTGTAAAATGTGGAATGGATAAGGGATTCTACACTTCAAGAGGATTTTCCAACTGAACTGGTTCATCTGGTAAAGGTGGAAAATACAGAATAGGTGAGGTGATAGGAATGGACTTTTTATATAATTTTTCATGATTTGGAGCTTAAACTGTACATTTTGTATTCACTGCACCATAAAAAAACTAAAAGTACTAAGTGGCCTTAGGTTTTTAAAAATAGCAAAAAAGTAAACGATCATGATACATATTCAAATTCATTTCTGAATAGTAAAATGGAAGTACTTAAGTTAACTGTGAATGTTGATTTTTATACGACCGCAAAAATTTTAATTTTTTGGTCGTATATTGCTATCTTGTTGGTGTCGTCGTCCTGCGTCGTCGTCCGAATACTTTTAGTTTTCGCACTCTAACTTTAGTAAAAGTGAATAGAAATCAATGAACTTTTAACACAAGGTTTATGACCACAAAAGGAAGGTTGGGATTGATATTTGGAGTTTTGGTCACAACAGTTTAGGAATTAAGGGCCAAAAAAGGGCCCAAATAAGCATTATTCTTGGTTTTCGCACAATAACTTTAGTATAAGTAAATAGAAATCTATGAAATTTAAACACAAGGTTTATGACCATAAAAGGAAGGTTGGGTTTGATTTTGGGAGTTTTGGTCCTAACAGTTTAGGAATAAGGGGCCCAAAGGGTCCAAAATTAAACTTTGTGTGATTTCATCAAAAATTGAATAATTGGGGTTCTTTGATATGCCGAATCTAACTATGTATGTAGATTCTTAATTTTTGGTCCCGTTTTAAAATTGGTCTACATTAAGGTCCAAAGGGTCCAAAATTAAACTTAAGTTTGATTTTAACAAAAATTGAATCCTTGGGGTTCTTTGATATGCTGAATTTAAAAATGTACTTAGATTTTTAATTATTGGCCTAGTTTTCAAGTTGGTCCAAATGGGGGTCCAAAATTAAACTTTGTTTGATTTCATCAAAAATTGAATAAATGGGTTCTTTGATATGCCAAATCTAACTGTGTATGTAGATTCTTAATTTTTGGTCCAGTTTTCAAATTGGTCTGCATTAAGGTCCAAAGGGTCCAAAATTAAACTAAGTTTGATTTTAACAAAAATTAAATTCTTGGGCTTATTTGATATGCTTTATCTAAATATGTACTTTGATTTTTGATTATAGGCCCAGTTTCAAGTTGGTCCAAATCAGGATTCCATATCAAGTATTGTGCAATAGCAAGAAATTTTCAATTGCACAGTATTGCACAATAGCAAGAAATATCTAATTGCACAATATTGTGCAATAGCAATTAATTTTCAATTGGAGTTATCTTTCTTTGTATAGAATAGTAGTTGATAATATATGTTGGAAATTTGCCAGACATGACTATGATGTCATTTTCTATTTTTATTTGCCAATAACTTTATGTAAATAACTTCATTGGAAATTTGCCAATATAAAATGTTGCTGATGAAGCTTTTTTTCCTTATCTTATCTAAAATGTTTTTAGATAATGTATGTTGGACATTTGCCAGACATGACTATGATGTCATTTTCTATTTTTATTTGCCAATAACTTTATGTAAATAACTTCATTGGAAATTTGCCAATATAAAATGTTGCTGATGAAGTTTTTTTTATTGTTTTATACAATAAACAATGTATATTCACTTTTACTACCAACCAATCTTTACCATTCAGTGATAACAAGCACTTTATTTTACATTTTAATATTTTATGATGTATTTAAAAGAGTAGTTATTGTTGCAAACTCCATTAGAAATTTGAATTGATATCAGTTTTGGAAAAAGGGAAACGGGGATGTGAAAAAAGGGGGGGGGGGGTTAAATTTTTCTCATTTCAGATTTCATAAATAAAAAGAAAATTTCTTCAAACATTTTTTTGAGAGGATTAATATTCAACAGCATAGTGAATTGCTCAAAGGCAAAAAAAAACTTTTAAGTTCATTAGACCACATTCATTCTGTGTCAGAAACCTATGCTGTGTCAACTATTTAATTTTAGATTTAAAAAGTTTGAAGAAGAAATCTTTAATTGATTTGTAAAATCTTGACATTTGTTTTGTGTAAAAAAAAAACCCATGTAATGTCAAAAATTTGATCACAATCCAAATTCAGAGCTGTATCACGCTTGGATGTTTTGTCCATACTTGCCCCAACTGTTCAGGGTTCGACCTTTGCGGTCGTATAAAGCTGTGCCCTGCGGAGCACCTGGTTTTGCAGTATTAGAAAGTGATGAAAATTCTAAAAAGGATATCATTATCCCTTATGGGTAAGAAAATACTACCGTGCCACCTTTATTTTTCACATAAAAGTAGTAGGAAAACCAATATCCGGCGCAGAGCTGACATCCGTTCTGTACTTACTTTGTGTCACTACATATGATCACATATTGTAGGTTACAAGAGCGTAATGGTTAACAATACTATACAAATCCTTGTGTTGACTTTGTTTTGTTTTCAGTTTTGCTATTATCCTCAGGGGCGGATTCAGGATTTTGGAAAGGGGGGGGGGGGGGGGGGGGGGCGAAGTAAAAAAAATTTGGACCTTTTTTAGGCTAAAAAACATAAAATAGGTGTACAATGTATTTTTCACACGGTTCCTAAAGTTGGGCATGTATATTTCATAGTTGCTGTAAAGTGTAAGGGTCGGACATTTTTGATGCCGTATTCTCCTCATTAAATGCACAGGCACTTGTTTCTATCCATAGGAAGGTCGACTATCCATATAAATAGAATATGGATAATCGACCTTCCTATGGATAGAAACAAGTGCCTGTGATTAAATGTCTATCATAAAATGATTGGATAGATCGAAAGCTATATGTACTAATATATTTGATGTCGGGGAGTTGTCAGTACAAAATGGACATGAACAATTCTCGTTTGTTTAATTTGTATAATCTCACATTTTTTGTTGTTGTAAACAAGATATACGCCGGGCTATCGATGAAATTTTTAATACGACAAACACCAGTTAAAAACAAACAACCCATTTTTGTCCAAATGTTTGGTTGAAATGTTTCAGCCAACAAGGGAAGTGAGGGTTCCAAATTATAAACCAAAGTCTACGATTGAGTCTGAAAGGAAAACGAATTTATGAATGACGGTCGACAAATGGAGACATTATGTCACACCCAGCAGGCAGGTTGCAGCCGGGCCTTGAAAAAGTATTCAATACATCAGTTCGGCGAAATAAATATTCCGGTCAGATATGGGATTTACATGCAAACCTCGGCACCAAAAAATAACACCCGTTTATTATTCATCATGTTCATTTTATGCTAAATAATTATGTTTGAAATTTTTGTTTCTAATAGCAAATGAGTGGACAAACTTATTGTTTACAATCCAGATATATACGACAGAATTTTCTGGATAAGATTTTTTTTCTCTCAAACTTCTCAGACTCCCCGCTCAAATCAAATAGTCCGTACCTTAAAATATATCTAGATCTTACTGACTGGGGATCATTATTCAGCTATGTTATCAATAGGCTGGGCGTTTGGGCTTAAACATGTTTTCGTAGATAAATAATATTGCTGTGGAACTTTCACGAGAGTGTAATAGAATATTACTTTCTGTTTGATGGAATTATGAAATAGAAGTCAATACGTTCTTGTTCAATCCTTTGTCGCTTTGAAGGTGTCATACTTGTCACCCTCAGCATAAGCAAGTGTTACTGTAATCTGAATTTCAAAATGACTGAATGACGTTTTTTTCGTCGCACTGGTTAACTCCGCCGTTTTGAATCACATGACTTTGACATAACCAATAGTATATTACAGTAGCTACGAGCGAAAAATATCGTTATAAGTTAAGAATTGTCGCATAAAAACAAAATACACGGGAAATGGCAAATTTCACGAAGTCTTAGTCTGATTAATCATTTTTACAAAATAAAAATAAAAAGTCCAAGCAAAAGGGGGGGGGGCGTATACGCCCTCTACGCCCCCCTCTGGATCCGCCACTGATCCTGACACGGTAGAAATTAGACATAACTGCTATACCTCAAATTAAACATCATGGTGCTTTTTGGGGTATATAATTAAGTAAAAATAATTCGGCTGGCCGGGAGGTGGGTTGCATTTGAAATTAATAAAATGAATATTTTTCACAATTACATATATAAAGATTTAATAAAACACTTCGAATTCAATATTGTAAATCCTTCATTTTATACGGATCTTTTTTCTAAATGCTAACATTGTCTCGCTGTTTTACACGGCTAATAGTTCCATGCGTTGGTAAAGGCCCTTCTCAGGCTATATCTTTGGGAAGAGAGAGGGGGGATTTATCATCACACGAAAAAGATGAAATTGTTGCTCCTTGTTGACGGCCTCATTTGTTTTGAGAAGAAAACAGTGCTGTCCATTTGTTTGCATATGCGTGTAGTGATTAACCCCCCCCCAAAAAAAAATAGAAAAAAAGTAAAATATGACAATGATGACCAAGAAGGCAGAGTAGACAGAGTAGGGAATTCATAAACAAGGTAAAATAAATTAGTATGACCGCTGTGGAAACTAAACTTGAAATTGATAGAAAATAGCAAATGCAAGTTATTTTTAGTATAATTTAATTCATATGACATAGAAAAACGGGAAAATTTAGAAAGTTTTAGGTGAAAATTTTACGGATATTGGAAAAAGAGGGGGGGGCAAGGGGTCCCAACAACAGCAAAACGATTTGGCTCATAACAGATAACAAGGAATTAAAATGGACAAAAACAGATAACAGTAAATGAAATATTAAAAAATAATTCGGGACCTTGACAAATCCAGTATTTCTTATTACGGGTATAATTCTTTTGTAATGAATTCCATTGTCTACGAACATGTTTTTAAAATTATGTATCTAGAATGTGTTTACTACTCAATATAGTTTTATACCCCAGATAGCAGACATGTGTTGGGCCAATATTGGCATTCTGTTGGCAACATTGTTGGGCCAATGTTGGAAAACTATGTTGGGCCAACGTCATTTTGCTCATCGGCCCTTAGTTGGCACTCGTGTCAAATGAGCAGCTGAGTTCAGTTGATTAGTTTAGCAACTTGCAGAAACTATATTCAAATTTTATTTGTATTTTTGGGCTGGTTTTCAGTATTTTTTGTTTGTGCATAAAATTATTCAATCATTAAGATAAATACATTTAAATGACTACACAGATTTGAAAATATTAGATAAAGAGAATGAAGAGCACATTTTTTGGTTCGCACTTTGAAATAATATCTAAAAAATAAATAAAAAATCTGTGGTATAATACGGGGAAATAAGAACCTAATACGTTGGCATATTGTTGGCACAATGTTGGCTCATATTTCAATATTGTCATGAAATATCAATGATATGTTTTTTTTTTATTTTTATAAATATACTGTTTTAAAAACTTTTGAATTATTCAAAATACTAAGAATTTTCTAGCTCTTGGCACAGACGGTTTAAAATAGTCCTATTTGGGAAGACTTTATTATTTGATTTTTTTACTAAGTCCTCAATGCCCTTCAAACACAATCTATATTATCTACGATAACATAGAATCATTCAAATAAAGTTCGAATAAAATTGGTTCAGTAGTTTCAGTCAGAAGATCTTACACTGAACCAATGGATAACGTAAGTCAAATATCGTTGGGCAAGCTACTTTAAAAATAACAGTTGGTAAGAAAATGTTGGGCCAACATTGGGCCAATAACACCAAAATGACAGTTGGTGGAAAGTCGTTGGGCCAACAAGGGGCCAATAGTGTCAAAATAACTGTTGGCTGAGTTTTGTTGGGCCAACAAGGGGCCAATAGTGTCAAAACAACTGTTGGCTGAGTTTTGTTGGGCCAACGTCGGTTTCTTGTTGTGCTGCCAACGCCAACTATTTACCAACTGTGCCAACCAATCACCAATGTTGGCCCAACAAAGTATTGCTATATGGGACGCTCGTTTACAGGACGTATTATGGAATACTGTTGTCCGTCTGTCGTCAACATGTCGAATATTAACTCCAACACTCTTTAACTTTGCATAAAACTTTTGGAAATTGTTTATATTTATTGACGTGAGCACCCCTTCGTATTTCATAAATTTCAGATTTTAAGTTTCTGAGTAATGGGGTTTTATTCAATAAAAATGGTGTTTTTTTTTTCAGTTTTCTGATAATATCTCAGAAATCCTTTCACAAATTTGCAAGGAATTTTGGTGAATTGTTACTATCTATTGACATGAGCTCCCTTTCAATTTTTATAAATTATAGATTTTATGTTTCCGAGTTAAGGGGTTTTGTTAATTAAAAAGGGGGAATTTTCGGACATTAACACAAAAACGTTTTCAGTAGTTCTTATGAAACTTTGCTGAATTGTTTATAGCTATTGTCGTAAGCGCCCTTTCTATTTTCATTAACTTTAGATTTTATGTTGAGTTAAGGGGTTTTATTCATTTAAAAAGTAGGTATTTTCCAGTTTTCGGTCAATAACTCAAAAATGTTTTCAGCAGTTCGCATGAAACTTTGGTGTATTGTTTATATATATTGACTGAAGCTCCCTTTCAATTTTTTATAAATATCTGATATGACACAAAGAAGTTATCGAATATTTCAACTTGAAAGGGCGACGGGCATATCATGCGCTCATGGCGTAGCTGTTTATTTGTTATATAATACTTTTTTTCAGCATTTATTTTTATACAGTTATAGAAACTCACACATGCTTGTAATTTAAATAGTGTGTAATAAAATTGAGAATGGAAATGAGGAATATGTTTGGTTCTGCTTTGAAAAGAATCACAGAGCTGAGTCAATGTACCATATTATATAAAAGGTTAACTGGTTGTAAGGACTTAGTCCTTAATTGAGATTCTTGTCAGATATTCCTGGCCATATGTTTTCCTTTTTGTCATATTAATAATTGTTCTGATTTACTATGTTGGTACGGGAAACAAGGAACATTATCCTCATACCAAAAAATTAAGATAATTCTAAATACATGTTTCAAAATTTTTTTAATTTATTACAAAGGATAATCATAAGATAGACTGGAATTGTCCTGGACCTCACTTCTGTAATAGGTATATATGTTAATTGAATCCTTCTCCGAATACGGGACCAACATATTACTAGTGGTAGACCCCAATGTCCAATGATCTTCAATTTCTACCGAATATTGGCTGTCAAAAAAATGCTAACATTCCAATTTTCAATACCAGTTAACAGCAAATACATTATCACAATAACAGATAACAAAAAAACTAAAAGCCCAATAACAGATAACAATGAATAAGACAATAACAGCTAACAGCAAATGTATTTTCAGAATAACAGATAACAAAGAATTAAATTGCCCCATAACAGCATAACAGTTAAACCCCTTGCCCCCTCGAAAAAGGGCTTAACTATTGCTCGGTCCACAAATATCTATGAAATGACCTTCGTTAAAGTATTGTAGTCCACCATACGACATCAATGAACAATGAGCAAAATTATTACTGTATAGTCTAAACCAGGCACTGACATAACCAAATGAATAAAAATTAAATAAAGGAAAGACCAACGGAAGAATGAATGACAAACAAAATTATTAACGAGAAAAAGGCATGCAGCTCACCTTAGCAAATGGCATACAAAATCGTGCTGTAGAATATTACATTTTTGCACACACATAAGAGCAGAAGTCTGGACCTCTCTTACTTTGGAGCATAAACATTCTGCAAGTCATATCATCATTGATAAGTTCAAAGATTAAATTAGTAAAAATAGTTACTGTAACTAATAAGAAAACCACACCAGTGTCATTTATCAGGCTTTTTTTTTTATATAGATATGAAGATCAATGCATGGAAGTATGGGGCATGGACTTTGGAGGACTGCTCAGAATGTAAATGCAGTACGAATCCAGACCGTGCATTTGAATCGGGACATTTGGGATCCGCCCCTCTAATGTGCATCTATAAAACAGAGCAGTGCTTTTATTCATTTGACATGAACTTGATTTTATCCTATAGGTGGATTTCTGTAATATTTCTTGTTGCATAGTCATAAATTAGACTGTTAGTTACATCTTTACATTTAAATCGATTGGATGTGTGCTGATTGATACTTTAGTCTTAAGAAACGGATTTTTTTACAAGTTGTTATTGACTTTGAACTAGCTGTCAGTAACTGCCAGTAAATACAATACAAGTTCAGTCCTAATCAACTGATTTTCATAGTTCAACTTCATATATGGTACTGTTAAATCATTGTCCAAGGTTAGAAGGGCGTTTGGCGCTGGCCAACATGTTTAAGCCCACCATTTTTGAATTCTGAATGTGCCTGTCCCAATTCGAGAACCTGTACTTCAGTGGCTGTATATCATATTTGTATTTAATTTAATTTTAACATAAATCAGACTAAGTTTTCTCTCTGGAATTGCTTTACATTTCTATTTTGTGGTCTTTTATAGCTCACTATGCAATATAGGTTTTTCTCATTGTTGAAAGCAATATGGTCACATTTATTGAGTTATTAAGTTCCATGTCATTTGCTCTCTAGTGGAAAGTCGTCTCATTTGCAATTATAACCGCATCTTCTTAACTAAGTTATTTATGTATAAAAAATTATTGACAATAATTATTATATGTAAATGTTTCACTGCAAAAACTTAAAAGACTTATTAATGAAAAGATATATTTGTAAAGTTTGCTTCAAATAATATCTTCCTTACACCAATTTTAAGCAAATCTGCCATCTACATTCTAGGACTGTTTGACCTAATTTTTATTATGCATGAAACCAAAAATGCAATCTTTATGTTTATATAAAAATTGCAAAAGACTCAGGCCCTATCAGTATAATATAGCAATATGAAATAAAATATTCTGCACTGAATATCTTCTTTAATTTGATCATAAATTTTTTTTTTCTCAAGATTTATAAAATGAGAAATTTCACCAAGAGATTGATATCTAAAACAAGCTGAAATGTGTTTCCTGCTTAAATGATTTATATTATCAGTCTAACAGATAAAAGTTTAAAGATATTAATGATTCATAACAACGAGGTCAAGGTCTGACAGATATACCAAGCCTGACAGACTTGTACACCTTACAATCATTCCATAAACCAAAAAGACATTCAGAGACATTTTGTTTCTAGTATCTTAGAGGAGGATCCACCATTTGAAAAGTTACACTGACTTATGAACCATGAACAAAGACAGAAGATGCATGCCAGCCAGACATGTAAACTTTACAATCAATCTAAATAAAAGCATCTTTGGGGTTTATTATATTTCTTTACATGTAGGTAAATATTGTCACTTTTATAAAAATTGTAAACTCAACACAGTTTTAACCATTTTATAGTTCATACTTTTTTTGTTTTGCACCATTGAAAGTATCTACAGCTTTTTTTTGTTCAAAGAATTATCTGTCATCGTTGTATGAATTTCATCAATGCATCCAAATTTTATTAAGTCATTATCCACAGCAAATTGCAAAAATCACTCTTAGTCCTGAATCTTCTCTCTTCTATTGTTGATAGTAGTATTAGCAAGCAATAGTAGTGTAATGTAATCTTAAGGGCTAGCGTTATAGCTCTGAAGAACATTGTAAATATCAGTTTCATGTATACACTTCATGAATGGTTCTCTGCATCTTATTTCCCAACAAAGATAGGACACAAGTTCAGACAACTGCTTTATTAATTGGAGACAAACATTATGTATTTAAAGAATTACTGCATGCGTTTACTCTTAATTGTTTGATATTTGACTGTAGGGCGCATTAGGTTTGATTAGACAGTTAAAACAAGTATCTTGATATGTTCCTTTGGTTATTCTTGTAGTTGAGTTGCTGTCTCATTGGCATATACCCACATCTCTCCAAACAGTGTAAGCTCCATGTAATGATTTTTAAAAAGGTTCATACAAAAGCTTAAATTAAAAAGGTTATTGTGTATAAATTTTAAGTGCTTTATTTCTTCCAATTAAAGAAAATTATAAAAATGCATTGAACAAAGTTAAAACATTATATTTTTCTTAAAAATGTGTCTAAATAAAAAAGTTAAGACTTAAATTATACTTTAGTAAATGTTTTTATGGAAACTTAAGACAAGACCATATACATATGTTTCTTAAAGCCTTACAATTTCAGCAGTTAAATATAAAAAAAGATGTGGTATGATTGCCAATGAGACAACTACCCACAAAAGACCAAAGGTCACCGTGCGGCCGTCAACAATGAGCAAAGCCCATACCGCATAGTCAGCTATAAAAGGCCCGTCTTGAAGCATGGAAAGTCTCCTGTCCTTTGACAAATGAAATTATTTTCCTTTATGGCAAGCCGTTCTCGTCAAAACTATGTTTAAACCCTTTATTCGAAAAAAAAATACACACTGAGATCTAAAAACCTAAAATAACACACTGAGATTTAAAAAAATAAAAAACACACACTGAAATTTAAAAATTACACTCTGAGAATTTAAAAATACACACAGAGATGAAATAAATTGAAAAACACACACTGAGAATTGTTAATTACACACTGAGATTTCAAAAATACACACTGAGATCATTATACAAATTACTAATGAATATTCATGAGTAGAATAATTCAACAGATTAATATCTTGATCACAAGAACTCTTGTCATTATAATGAAATGCGATTCCTTCAACCAACATTCAGACTTAACATCGCTCATATTCATAAGTTTGTTGCCTATAATTCAGATCATCTCTACCAGTATATCGGGATTTTGTTTTAACTAAAAACCGTTTTAGCATGGGTCCCTTTTCAAAATTCTTCCAACTGTTACCCTGATTTCGCAAGGTAATTTTTTATAGTTTTGTTACGTTTATATGCTATAATAGACACTTGAGTAAAAATTTCACTGCATTCTTTGTTTATTTGCAGATTGTTCCAATGTTTTCTTAAATTTTAATAAAGTTTTTTACCATTTGGTTATATTTTGTAACAAGAGTAAGTGGTTTTTTTTTTGTTCTTGTATTTCTAAAGTTTTTTTTTATAAAGAATTTGGAACCAAATCGAAGGACTAACGAGTTCTTTCCCCTAGTTGTTTTAAGCTTGCAATAGATTCAGATTAAGTATGCTAATTAGATATGTGCGCATAGAAATTGCGCACAAATCTCAGTGTGTAATTGATTAAATTCTCAGAGTGTAATTTCAAATTCTCAGTGTGTGTTTTCAGTTTATTTATTCTCAGTGTGTCTTTTTGAAATCTCAGTGTGTAATTTTCAATTCTCAGTGTGTGTTTTTCAATTCTCAGTGTGTGTTTTTCAATTCTCAGTGTGTGTTTTTCATTTTTGTAATCTCAGTGCGTCTTTATGAAATCTCAGTGTGTAATTTTTAATTCTCAGTGTGTAATTTTAAATTCTCAGTGTGTAATTTTTAATTTTCAGTGTGTGTTTAGAAGTTTTTAAATCTCAGTGTGCTTTATTGTAATTCTCAGTGTGTAAATTTTTCGAAATATGGTTTAAACATAGTTTTGACGAGAACGGCTTGCCATAGTCCTAGTTAACGACTTTCAGGTTGCATTTCTGTAAATATTGACAATGCAATTTCCCATAGGAACTCCTTTTACGGCTAAAACTGTACCACTTTTACTATGAAGTTTTGAAAAAAATCTTATCCTAGAATTGAAAGTTCATATGCACCACAATTTTTTTCAAAGGTCAAAATATAGGGCTGTGCGGCATATTTTCAACGTTTATATGCCCTGAACTTCGCAGAGTTTAAACTTACACTAATGTTCTTAACTACCCCTACCTCGAATGAAAGGTTACCACAGATTTCAATGTAAACAATATGCACGTGTTTATTTACTGGTAACATTCCCAAGTTCTGTCTCTGCGATATGGAACACAGAGAGCATAACTGGGAACCAGTATGTAAACAAAATGAATTTTCTATTTAATATTACATCAATTTGATGGATTTTACAAAGGTCCTTTTAAGGACCATCAATATTTTCAAAAAGATCTATCATTGTTGTTCACTTAATTACCCTAATTTCATCCCCCTCCCCCACAATTAATATTGAGTTCCGAAAGGTTTTGCCAAAGACAAGTAATGATATCAGATTGATAGTATAGAAAACAAATTCAATGTCAAAATTTAAATATATAAGTTACCAAATTGTAAATTTCCTAAACACATTATATTCCGTAACTTAATAAGAAAAATGAATTAACAAAGCTTGACACGCGTCGTTGATAAATATGTTAAATGGTCCGTGTTAAATGTGATAATCCATGATTAATCGCAATTAACAATTACTAATGTGCTATATACATTTTGAATTAATAAATAAATGCCACGCCTCGGTGTTAAATAGAAAACAAATTCTATGTCAAAATTTTAAATATAAAATTACCAAATTGTAAATTTTATAAACATATTGTATTCCGTAACTTAATAAGAAAGATGAATTAACAAAGTTTGACACGCGTCGTTGAAAAATATGTTAAATTTGAAAATCCATGATTAATCGCAATTAACAATTAGTAATGTGCTATATATATACATTTTGAATTAATAAAGCCTGCCACGCCTCGGTGATAAATAGAAAACAAATTCAATGTCAAAATTTAAAATATAAAATTACCAAATTGTAAATTTTATAAACATATTGTGTATTCCGTAACTTAATAAGAATGACGAATTAACAACTTTTAAGCTTGACACGCGTCGTTGATAAATATGTTAAATGTGATAATCCATCACTTATCATAAATCGCAATTAACAATTAATTATGTGCTATAAACATTTTGAATTAACAAAGCCTGACACGCGTAGGTAATAAATAGATTTAACCGATTCAACAGATTAAGAAATTCAGCGCCTTATGTACGAAACAAAAGTTTACAAAAATTGTGCAAAGATGCAATAATTTTTTTAATATTAAAACATAAAATTACCAAATTAAGACGAAGTAAGCCAGATGAATAAGAGTAGGTAGACCCTACTTCTTCTTTCAAACAGGTCAAACAACAGAACGTGGAACAGCTGGATGTTACCAAGAAATCGATGTCTTGTAATGATAACTGTTGACAGTCATAGTGGTACCATGAATTGCAAGAGTCACACTGTACTGAGTTCTTGGAGCAGTTCTGTCTGCAGTCACCACAGGGCCAGAAAATCGACCTTTTTAGGTACAAGATTTTGCGTTTTGGCATTTTGACTTTACTGATTAACTTTGAAACTTTATAATAGATTTAGAAAGATTTTTGGAAATTATTTCTTGTTCTATCAATATATACCCTTTGATCAATATCTTTCAATTTTGGAGCCAATCGAAAATTTGACCAATGATATTAACAGGAAATAAAATTTTGTCCAATTATTTTTATCGGAAGTAAAAGATGATCCAATAACATTTACAGGAAGAAATTGTGATTCCAGTACTTTATGGTTTCACGTTTCCATTGTCTAACCCAAGATTTGAGACGTCGCTAACAGAACAAAAATGTGAAATGACTTCATTGGGGACATTGCTAAAAAAACAAAAAGTTATGTAGGACTTCTTTTAAATTTCCATTTCTTTTGACAGCGTGGTTGAATTATAGAAGCCATCCGTTCTTTTCAATTTTTGACAACCTTATTAGTGGGGTTGTGTTTGTTAAATTACTCTTAACAATGACCATAATATAGACTTTTGTTTTACTAGTATTATTCAAAACAAAAATGAATTATAAAATTATATAAGTATGTAAAAAACATGACCCATTCAAAGATATTGCATGATAATTGATTAAAATCGTACTACAGGAACTTTATGCATTTCAAATAAAATTTAAATATATTCATAATAAGTAATCAATCAAAGTCCTCGATCTCTTTCCGTCGGTTAGATTTTGATATTTGTCTCTTGTCTTATTTTTGGTATAACTATTTTATATAAGAAGAAGAAAGAAATGAATAAAATATATATGAGGTATTGATGACGGTGGTTTGCGAAGTTGTCATGTTATAGACTTTCCTTTCCTGTTCGGCGTGTTCAATGTAGATATATTTGATATTTTAAACTTTAATTTAATATGATTTGTTGCATTAATAACTGAAATAATATATATTAAGGTCACAATTAATACGATTAAAAAAAAAAAAAAAAACAAAAAAAAATGCGCTGTTTAGCGATATGTGGTTTGCAATCGGTGATGAAATTTAGATTTACCGTCTAATTAATATTAGTTCATGCATTTTTTTAAGTTATTTTAATGTTATGTTGCATATTTTAGTTGTTTTGTTGTTTGTTTTTGTGTTCTGTGGTATATTTTTAGTGTTCTGTGGTATATTTTTAGTGTTCTGTGGTATTCTGTGGTGTTCTGTGGTATTCTGTGGTGTTCTGTGGTAAAAAGACGCTCCGCCAAAAGAGGCGTGTTTTGAGAAACAGCTGTATTTACAAAGTGCAACCTATACAGACATTTATTCAAATAGAAAACTCTCTAAAATCAGTTTTTCTCACATTAATACTCATTTATCAGAATTAAAGTCTTAAAGAAATCACTGTGTATAATCTAAGTTTTTCTTAACTATACATTGTATACCCCTCCCCTGTTTCAATTTTTAAAGAATTTGAAAACATGACTTTAATTATTGCCAGCTTACCCTATTTGCATATTTTCTGATTAGAAATGCCTAGAACCTGTTAAAAACTGTTTTGATAACATATTGAAAGCATTTCAGAATATATCATAAATGTAATGTTTAGCAGTCAATCATTACAACATTCAAGATTATATAAAGTATCCAATCCAGCCTCTATCTCTAGTCCACATCTTACTGTATGCCTATTTGTCAATTAAAGAACACATTTTCTGCCTCAAATGGTCAATTTAGAATTCTTGTCACAACAGTATCATCTTTAACCATATATCTGACACAATGTAGCTACTATATATACTAGAAGTGTTCAAACAAAGCCATATTTGCAATAGTTGTATGTATGCAGATACCAGTCTGAGATATAAATTCACTTAAAATGTTGTAGAGATGACTGCTAACATTTGATTTTTGCATAACTTCCAAGCATAGTTATTGTTTTCTATATCAAGAACTTTGAAATCATAAAATCATAGCATTTACAAGTTAAATTATTTGTTTTATGACCCAGGGGGTAGGCTATTTTCTATGTTTCTTGCCCCTGGGGCCTCAAATTTCCTAAATAATTCTGCTGTTTCTAGCAATTTGGAATATTTAGTACATATTCAGGATAGAACACACTATTTTAAGTTTTCTTGAGATATTTTTGTTTTTCTAGCTTGTATTTATTATGCCGTGGTGACAAAAAAGCAGATTTAGGTGTTGCGGCTTACTTTTGGGTTATCGAAAGGACACAAATACCCCATAAATAATATTCAGGAAGGATCTATGAGTTTCAATGACTGCGAAGAGTAAATATAAGCACTTCTTAACAATTTAACTTACAAATATGCAAATATTATGATTTAATTTTGTACCCAGGACTTTAAGTAAACTATGCATACTGTAAAATTGTGAATTTATGCTGAGTCATCATATTTAAGGCCCAGGATTCTATCAATCTTCATTAAATATTTATAAAACTTCTTATTTGAGTTAATTTCTTTAAAATCTGTGAAATAAAGCAAATTTGGTTAAATTCTGAATGTTCCCTTTTTTCACCCTATATACAGACATTTATTCAAATAGAAAACTCTCTAAAATCAGTTTTTCTCACATTAATACTCATTTATCAGAATTAAAGTCTTAAAGAAATCACTGTGTATACTCTAAGTTTTTCTTTACTATACATTTTATACCCCTCCCCTGTTTCAATTTTTTAAAGAATTTGAAAACATGACTTTAATTATTGCCAGCTTACCCTATTTGCATATTTTCTGATTAGAAATGCCTAGAACCTGTTAAAAACTGTTTTGATAACATATTGAAAGCATTTCAGAATATATCATAAATGTAATGTTTAGCAGTCAATCATTACAACATTCAAGATTATATAAAGTATCCAATCCAGCCTCTATCTCTAGTCCACATCTTACTGTATGCCTATTTGTCAATTAAAGAACACATTTTCTGCCTCAAATGGTCAATTTAGAATTCTTGTCACAACAGTATCATCTTTAACCATATATCTGACACAATTTAGCTACTATATATACTAGAAGTGTTCAAACAAAGCCATATTTGCAATAGTTGTATGTATGCAGATACCAGTCTGAGATATAAATTCACTTAAAATGTTGTAGAGATGACTTGCTAACATTTGATTTTTGCATAACTTCCAAGCATAGTTATTGTTTTCTATATCAAGAACTTTGAAATCATAAAATCATAGCATTTACAAGTTAAATTATTTGTTTTATGACCCAGGGGGTAGGCTATTTTCTATGTTTCTTGCCCCTGGGGCCTCAAATTTCCTAAATAATTCTGCTGTTTCTAGCAATTTGGAATATTTAGTACATATTCAGGATAGAACACACTATTTTAAGTTTTCTTGAGATATTTTTGTTTTTCTAGCTTGTATTTATTATGCCGTGGTGACAAAAAAGCAGATTTAGGTGTTGCGGCTTACTTTTGGGTTATCGAAAGGACACAAATACCCCATAAATAATATTCAGGAAGGATCTATGAGTTTCAATGACTGCGAAGAGTAATATAAAGCACTTCTTAACAATTTAACTTACAAATATGCAAATATTATGATTTAATTTTGTATCCAGGACTTTAAGTAAACTATGCATACTGTAAAATTGTGAATTTATGCTGAGTCATCATATTTAAGGCCCAGGATTCTATCAATCTTCATTAAATATTTATAAAACTTCTTATTTGAGTTAATTTCTTTAAAATCTGTGAAATAAAGCAAATTTGGTTAAATTCTGAATGTTCCCTTTTTTCACCCAATTCATGCACCCACCTAACACACGGCTAATTTTTTTAAATGTAAGAATAATGTTTTAACTTTGATTTTTGCCCGGTCGTCACAAATCGTACGGTGCAGTTTTGTAAAATTGGCATTAATATCAGAAATTACTTGAAATTTTTTTAATTACGACATCTTTTTCAAGCTAAGGAAATGGGACTTATCTCTTCTTTTTGGCACAATAATTTAGTGAATTAGATTCTTAAATTATTGAAAAAACAATATTTACAACTGCAAGTCCGCGTGTTTTTGCATTCCTACAAAATATTTGACATTAAATGAGAAAATTTTCATAATCTTGACATTTTCAGGTCTACCCGGCAATTGACGTATATTATTAAATGTATTTGCACTCAATTCGTTTTAGAACAAACTTTTACTGATCGGTTATCGTTTTTTCATTCAAGACCAAGATTTTATTAAAAAGTTCCTAAAATCTTGAATTTTATTCCTTTTAAAATGTTGATAAAATTTCTATAGTTTCCGGAATTCCTCATCTACTTCGTTGTCAGGTTTTGACTGTATTTGTTAGTCGATTTCCATGTACTTCTGTGTGCTGTTAGAGGGAAAACTGTACTATTACATTTTCCCAGCATTAGGTTGGCCTTTTGTGTATACATATCTTCAGATACAATTCGGATGGCTATCTAGAGTAGATGGGATTATATAACACCTGTTATGATTGGATATAACTTTACCACCATTAAGACTCGAGGAGCCCTGGGTTGTGGCAGGGTTCCTAACCCGAATAATTCAGTCGTTATATTCCGCTTACTACATTAACGTTAATAGTATTTTAAAATAGGAAATTGTCAGGTTAAGTTTGAACTGTTTATGCAGTAATGCAACATTTGGTTATACTAAAAGCATTTTCAGTGTTAAAATTGTCTATTTAAGAAAAAAGAGGCCCACTTGAGGGTAAATTTAGATAGAATTTATCATACACTCCTGTGTAAAGAATTGTTCATATTCTTGGCAATTCATGCAGCAAATATTTCAATAGTGCTTCATCTTTTGTTATATCAGGCATATATATATTTTTTATTTTCTACTGTTGAAAGGACTTATGTTGGAAATTAATACTCCCATGGGACATAATTCAGCTTTTTCATAGATTAATACAGGCAACAAAGGCAACTTTACAGAATAGTATTTTGCATATTTAATGTTTTAAGTGTCTAATATCTTTGTTTTTATCATCTCAAGACAGAATAATGGATTTAATAACAACCTCTATAACTTTGCACCACTTTATGGCATATACTAAAGCATGGAATGGAGATTAGTATGGAAAATCTTGAATTTGTGCTTTTGTTGTAAATTTTGGATAAAATTAATACAAATTGAATGGAATTGTCATTTTTATCTGTTTTAATGGAACTGTTATTATTCTTTTTAAATAAGATAAGATATGACTGGATACAGGTTGTTCATTAGGCCTTATCTGAAAGAAGTAGAGAAAGAGATAAACCAGCACGTAGGGGAGGAGACATAAAATGATCCATGTTTCTTTAAGTAATGGGACATACAAGTATTTATTACAGCCAAGGTTTTCACAATATCCCAGTATTGGATTAATAGTGTCATACGAATTCTTTATAGCTTTATGTCACAGTATAGGGAAAACAGTACTATTACATTTTCCCAGCATTAGGTTGGCCTCTTGTGTACCCAAGACAGGTTGAAGGAAGTCAACTTAGGAGCGCCGTGATTGGATGTAAGGGTACAATATATATTTGTTTATTTATCTATTAAAAACTGCAGCATTTATATTTAAAATATAAATTTTAAAACCTATTGAAATATTTTTTATATAATTATTCGAAAAGGCTTTCAAAATTTCATAAATGTGGTGCAAAATGACGGTGTAACATAAACACGCTCCGTTGGAAATTGGTCATGATACTATTTGGCTTCAATTTTTTAAATAGAGTAATAACGTACTAACACCATGTGCACATAACTTTTTTATTCAGGTTTTTATTTTAAAAAGTTGTAAAACTAGAAAATGTTAGTTAAAGTGTCGCCTATGGCAGAATAAATGGTACCGTTTTCCCTAGAGTGCCAAAAAACATATTTAAACGGTTCTATTTTTTTTAAAACTGTTCCAGTACCTTAGTTTTGCTTAAATAAATATAAAACCATCCAAAATTAAGATTTAATTAAATTAAAACAATTTTTCTGAGTTCTGTCTAATTCACCCTTTACTAACTAAGGAATCGTATCGGAAAACTGTTGAGCATTTTTTCGCGTCATGTCGAATTTTCATAGTCAGTTAAAATGAACCCTTCCTCTGCTAAAAAGCAAACACTATCCATTGATTGGCACAGATGCATAGTCTGTCGGGTTTTTACTACAAATAAGCTTTGTAGTTCAACATTGAAAGGAAGATCAAGTTTTATCGCCGCAGTGGAAAAACGAAAAGATGAAGTATACAGAAGACTGGTCAATGATTATGAAAAAATTTAAAACACCCCATTTGAAAGAACAAAATATCACAAGAGTTGCTATAAATCTTTCACTAGTTAACACAACTTATCGTCTTCTGTTTTGTCTGGACAAAGTCTTTGTTCTACAAGTACCAATTCCACTGAGCCATTCTCTACTCAAATATCAACGAGGGCAAATAGATCTACAACTGATTGGTCTCTTTGTATATATTTTGTAAATGTTAAGCATTTAAGCAAGTCAAATTACTTCATAAAGTATCCTCTGAGGAGAGAACTCAAGCTGTATTGAGTGTTGCTACACATATCTCTGACAATGATATGATTTACAAAACAACTCTAAATTTTACTGATCAAGCTTTATATATATACCATGGAGCTTGCATTACTAAATATTTGCTAAACCATTTGAATCAGAAAGTACATAGCAATTTAGTTCTGAGCATGAAACAGCGTTTATTACATTTTTTCTACAATTAAAGATGACTTAACTGTACACAAGAAAGTATTTTTGTTAACAACTTTGCTTGAAATATTTACTCAATTTCTGCCCGAGGATTGCCGAGAAGCTACCCTACCTATCGGCTTCAACAAAAGCTTAAAACATATTTTGATCAGTCGATAGTCATACAGCCTCAACAAGGCCAAGGTATGTCCAATAGTGTATATAGTAGATCTATATTGTTGTTTGATGCCGTAAAGACGGCTAACCGTTTAAAATGTGACATACAGTCTGTCAAATTTAAAGATCTGAGCAGTGATTGTGAAACTGTTTGCAATAAAGAGCAAATACTTCATGCAGCTGCTACTATTTTACGGAAGAGAAGCAGATTGGTGAAGTCGTTTTCCAATGTGATGATCATCCATTATCTAAAGACACTTCACTGGATCATTCAATTGCAATAATGCCGCCTACTTCAACGCCTACTGTGTTACAAGTAGTGACATTATCCACAGATCCCCCAGTTGCGGATATAAGGATAGCACGTGGCCCAGGACTATCACTGCCTTTTACGGAGGAAAGATCTTCCCTTATTCGTTTTCTTCCTTTCAGTAAACCAATCGTATAAGCAAATTAGTTCCTGCAATGTTTTAAATGCAGAAATATCCAACCTTTCATGGGTATTTCTAAGACTTTTATCTAAAAACCTTTATAGTTCCCAATAGTGTTTCCTAATTCCACCGATCAACAAATTATACCATTTTGGACCGGATATCACAAAGCAATTTCAAAACACTGTCCATTTGTCAGTACTGTAGCATATGCACATATAGTTGATACAAAACCAAGTGACATGGCAACTGTCTAAACTACGATGAAAAGATGTGTTTACATGTGTAAAAAAGCAGATCTAAAGTTCTATGTCCACTCTGTTGACCAACAGCTATATGTTATCGCTCAGCAAATAAAGTGGGCAAACCATTTGGGATTTCCTGATCATATTATACGTCTAGGTGGCTTCCATGCTTTATCTTGCTTCATAGCATCTGTTGGAAAACTTTGGCGGAGGTCTCACAGATCTGTTTGTTGATTCTGGTGTGTATGCAGCAGGTACGGTTGGTCCAATGTTATCTGGAAAACAGTTTAAAAGGTCGATTCGAGGTCTCACTTTAGTGTTGAGGCTACTGTGTCTCTTTGGCTCTCATCTTTTTTGATTGGTCACAAGGTCGCGGTATGAGCGGCATCAAAATGTAAATTGTCTTTGCCTTCACGATGCTACTACGTCATCTTTACGCTTCTACGACGATTCCGCTACGATTATACTACGTGCTCACCGCACTTATTCTGCAACCTCACTACGCTTTATCAAGATTTTTTTACGCTCATCACGTTCTCACTGCGAGTATACCACGAGTTATCCGATTATAACACGATCTTACCACGCTTCTATTGCGATTATAGCACATTCTTACCAAGCTTATACTACGTTCATACCGCGATCTTACTGCGTTCTCAGCAATAACGTGAACATCGTGTTCCATATCAATACAGTTCCATTCTTTCTATTTCTGATTAATAAGTAGATTTCTCGGAAACAATATAGTCATGCCACCAAAATCTACTAGAACACGTGGGCGTGGTGTTAGGGGTTGTTGGAGAGGAGAGGGAGCTCTGATAGTAACGAACCGTTATCCAACAGAGATGTCGGACCGACCGATCCAACCTAAATTACAACCTATTGCTGGTCCATCAAGCTCAAATGACGATATGTTAGTGAACGATAGCACAGATGACACAGATGTGTCAATAGATATAATAAGAGGTGGTATAAGTGCCAGTGAGACAACTCTCCACCCAAGTAACAATTTATAAAAGTGAAACATTATAAGTCAAGGTATGACCTTCAACACGGAGCCTTGGCTCACACCGAACAACAATCTATAAAGGGCCCCAACATTACTAGAACGGGAAAACCAACGGTCTAATTTATATAAAAACGAGAAGCATGGTTGAGCTGTTAGAGAAAATGGAAAAGACGTCCTTATTACATACAGACCAACAAAACCTTGAGTGATTCAATATATTTTATGTGACATAACAATGAGAATGATGGTCGTAGTATGAACGAAGTCAGGTCGTAAGAAGAGCGTGATGAAGACGACAAGGGCGTGCTAGAATCGTAAAATGGTCTTGAACAGCATGGTGTAAACGAGGTATGGTCGTAGTGAAAGCGTAGTTGGGTCAAGTTGAGAACATGATAGTCGTAGTGAGGTCGTAATAACGTCGATCGTAGCGCAGTCTCTCCGAATAGAACCACGCTTTCGCTACGCTCTCGCTACGACGGTACAGCAACCTTTGCGATCTTACCACGACCTTAGTGCGGTCTCACTACGCTTCTACTACGAACCTGATTTCGCGACGACCACACCACGATTGTTTTGAACAGGTTCAAAGATGGTCACGCTCATCACGATCTTGATGACCTCACCACGATCTACACAATCGTACTACGATCATCAAAATTTGCATTTTTTCCACAGATCGTAGTGCGATGGTGGCCTAGTAGGACTGCAGTATTAAATTACCCCAGCCCTGCGTTTGTACGTTCTTTCATCACAATAATAATATAGATAAGTTATAATCAAATTAGTTAAAATCAGATTCAGTAAAGTGTAATCATATTTTTTTTCTTGCAGATGAGTCCTCATAAATTCCATTTGATAAAATTCTACGGAAAGGTGACACAGAACTATCAGTAAGATGCATCCGTGACCTTATCTTTACCTTCGACAAAAGGATCATGAACTAATGTAAAGAAGAATGCTTAAGCCCCAGTCCCACTAGACCACGATCGCACCACGCTCACCGCGATCTAAAATAAATTTTCATCGTGGTGAGGTCGCAGTATGAGCGGCATGGAAATGTAAATTTTCGTTGCTTTCACGATGCTACTACGTCCTCTCTACGCTTCTACAAAGATCCCGCTACGATTATACCACGTTCTCCCCGCGCTTATTCTGCGACCTCACTACGCTTATCAAGATCTTTCTACGCTCTTCACGTTCTCACTACGACCATACCACGAGTTAAACTATTGCAACACGATCTTACTGCGATTATAACACGTTCTTACCACGATTATACTACGTTCATAGCGCGATCTTACTACGTTCTCAAAACAGTTCAATTCCTTCTATTTCTGATTAAATCGTAGATTTCTCGGAAACAATAGTCATGCCACCAAATTCTACCAGAACACGTGGGCATGGTGAAAGAGTTAATGTAGAGGCAGAGGGAGCAAAGTAACGAATCCTGATAAAGCAGAGATCCAACCTAAATTACAACCTATTGCTGGTCCATAAAGCTCAATGACGATATTTTAGTGAACGATAGCAGAGATGACATAGATGTATCTATATATATAGGAAGATGTGGAATGAGTGCCAGTGAGACAACTCTCCATCAAAGTAACAAATTATAAAAATCCATTATAGGCCAAGGTACGGACTTCAACACAGAGCCTTGGCTCACATCAATCAGCACGCTATAAAGGACCCAAAATATTACTAGTGTTAAACCATTTAAACGGGAAAACCAACGGTCTAATCTATATAAAAACGAGAAGCATGGTTGAGCCGTTAGAGCAAATGGATAATTACATTCAAACAAACAAAATCTAGGGAGCTTTTTTATATATTTTATGTGAAAATGACAATGAGAATGATGGTCATAGTGTGAACGTAGTCAGGTCGTAAGAAGAGCGTGATGAGGACGGCAAGTGCGTGCTAGAATCGTACTATGGTCGTAAACAGCGTGGTATAGTCGTAGTGGAAGCGTAGTTGGGTCGCAGTGAGAACGTGATGGTCGTAGTGAGGTCGTGATAACGTCGCTGTGCGATTGTTGAGCAGTCTCTCCGAATAGAATCACGCTTTCGCTACGCTCTCGCTACGATTGTACAGCGACCTTTGCGATCTTACTACGATCTTAGTGCGCTCTCACTACGCTTCTACTACGACCTCATTTCGCCACGACCGCACCACGATTGTTTTGAACATGTTAAAGTTGGCCACGCTCTTCACAATCTTGAAGATCTCACCACGACCGTGATACGACCTTACTGCGATCTACACGATCGCACTACGATCATCAAAATTTGCATTTCTTTCACAGATCCTAGTGCGATCGTGGCCTAGTGGGACTGGGGTATTAATACCGCCGTCCAACTAGGCCACGATCGCACTACGATCCGTAAAAAAAATGCAAATTTTGATGATCGTAGTACGATCGTGTAGATCGCAGTAAGGTCGTATCACGGTCGTGGTGAGGTCTTCAAAATCGTGATGAGAGTGGCAAACTTTGTTCAAAACAATCGTGGTGCGGTTGTGGTGAAATCAGGCCATAACAGAAGCGTAGTGAGAGCGCACTAAGATCGTAGTAAGATCGCAAAGGTCGCTGTACCATCGTAGCGAGAGCGTAGCGAGAACGTGATTCTGTTCGGAGAGATTGCGCTACGATATCACGTGCTATAATCGCAGAAGAAGCGTCGTACGATCGTGTGGCAATCGGATAACTCGTGGTATGGTCGTAGTAAACGTGAAGAGCATAGAAAGATCTTGATAAGCGAAGTGAAGTCGCAGAATAAGCGCGGCGAGACCGTGATATAATCGTAGCGGGATCGTTGTAGATGCGCAATGAGGACGTAGTAGCATCGTGAACGCAACGAAAATTTACATTTTGATGCCTCTCATACCGCGACCTTACCACGATCTGAATTTATTTTAAATTGCGGTGAGCGTGGTGCGAACGTGGTCTAGTGGGTCTGGGGCTTAAGAAAATACTGTAAATGACTTTTATAGGAAACCATTAATTAGAACTTTAACTCTGATAAACAAAAATGTTAGTATCCTGCAATGGAGCTCTACTGCCCAAATTTACTTTTGATTTCCTTGTTAAACAACACGTTTAATAATTTCATACGTCAGAAGGGCTTTTCTGGATATGGATATGATTCTACATTAGTTACAGTCTATCCACATTTCATAGTAAGACGGTCATAGAAATAATTCTGCTCACGAGCTGTGCTATAAAGATTTCTGTTATATAAAGTAAATTAGTTAACATTACACTTATGGAGTACAATAAATCATCCACTCTTCTTTGAGTAATAGACATACTGTCATAATATTATATTCAGTTCGATTCTTTTCCTAACCATTAACCATAACTCAAAATACGAAGGAGTAAGGCAATGCATTTCAACGAAAACTGATATAGTAACAAGGCTATAATCATGATAATCGAAGGTTATGCAAACTTGCCAGATTTATAAGAGAACTATTCAAATCATTTCAATTCTTATTGTGAACTTCTCATTTATATAGTTGCAAGAGCGATATGAAGTTTGAAAAGTTTAAAAGACAAATATGTATCTTTGAAGACTTCTAGGTATATTTGCATTGTAATGTTTTGTGGTGGTTTTTAGACAATATCCTTCTTTCCATAATTTAACAAAAAATCAAATGAATAGATATATTTTAATTTTGAGGATACTATGAAACGCATTAAAAAGTTATTGCAGGAAATAAAAGAATAAATACTGATTTTATATCTGTATATGTATTTCCGCATGTGTTAAATGTCAAAGTATTGATAATGAAAAGGAACGTAAGTATTGTTTTTGTTTGGTTGTGTTTCGTGGATTTTTAAAGCCTGGTGTAATTGATCAGTTTTCTTCTAATTCTACTTAAATTTTTATCTGACTGCTTTTCCTGAGTTTCAATCAGGTGTGATGATTTGAACACAAAATTGAAAATTGTATTTGAACCTAGCTTTGTTGTCATATATGTTTTACTGGAGATATCAGTGTAATACAAAGATCGCCATTGTCGCAAACAAAAGTAGATTAGCGATAATGTATTAATGTTTAGTGTAAATAAACTCATCATAGGTACCAGGACTAAATTTTGTATATACGCCAGACGCGCGTTTTTGTCTACAAAAGACTCATCAGTGACGCTCGAATCCAAAAAAGTTAAAAAGTGTATAATTTTACAAAATATCACTTCGACATTCACTTTTGGTTCTCAATATAATTTGTAGAATGACATTTTAGCGTATTCTGTGGTTTTTCATGTTCAGTTTAAAGAATTAGTTTTAAGACATAATTGAAAAACTAAGTTGCCGACACCCATTACATAGCTGACTTTAGATGAATGTTGCTATTCGTTTAGATATTTTAATAACATAATTATGTAATTTCATATATATGAATTTATGCATTACATGTTTTCAAATAATTAGGTGTGAGTGGTCCTGATGAATGCAAATCAAAGTAAGCGCTTTAATGGAACTGCATGCGACTTTCATACAAGGGAGAAGTTTATCTACCTATAAAACCAAGTTTGTTCTACCATTTTCTACTTGGAAAAGGCCTGTACCAATCCAGGAATATGACAGTTGTTGTCTGTTCGTTTGATGTGTTTGATTAGGAACTTTTCGTTTTTAACTCTCCTCTTAGTTCAGAATTTTTGTGCTTTTACTTTTTAATGCACAAGACTCGTACAGTGTAATTTCGATTTGTATTGTAGTAGAACTGACTGAAGTAATATCTTATTATATTCATTGCATTCTTGCATTCTAATGTGTATATATATTTTTATTGTACCGAGAACGGTCTTGGCCAAAAACGTGCCAAGGTTTTTAAGAGCACACTGGTCTGGTTAAGAGACTAGAATTAAGGCACAAAATTCGTCTACATCTATAGCCAATGTAACCAATAATTTCACAGAGTATTATATGTATATAACAAATCCAAACAAAAACGATCGATATATAAAGGAAATCTCGATTTAAGGAGTGACAAAACATCTAATGATCAAAGTTCGTGTTTGTTAAACATTTATGTTTCTATGGTGGCTTTTTTCTGACATCGACATAATTTTGATCGACTTAGATTTATCTCGATGAGACAAAATATTATCTTGACGGGCCATGATATTATCTCGTTATGTCGACATTCATGTTATTTTTATCATGTCATATCATGATAAATTATCACGATATTCCGTGATACATGCTACAGAATGTCGACATATTTTTTTCGTTACCGTAACTTTTTCTTCTACCCTGCCTGCTCCTGCCATTCACATAAGGTCTTGCCAACATAGAGTTATCGCAACCTGCCATGTTCATTATCATGAAAAGTCGCTAACATTTATCTCTATGAAGTCATTTTCTTAAATGTTGCGATAGTTATATTTAGATTATATTTTTCGGGAATCCTTGTCGAGAGCAGACAGTTAACCGTGTGCAGACTGCGCACGAGTCGAAGCGAGTTCCGAATATGATATATTTTGAGGGGTTCTATTTTTGAGCGTGTGATATGCCGACTTATCATGATAATGACGTGGCAGATTGCGCTAACTCTATGTAGACAAGACCGTGTGTGAATGGCAGGGTGGAAGAAAAAATCACGGTAACGAGATAAATATGTCGACATTCTGCAGCATGTATCACGGAATATCGCGATCGCAGAATTGCCACCATATGTTTCCAATGAAATTATTCCTGTGAATAATGTGATTCAAATTTATTGAAATTTTTATAATTTTGTCAAGAGGCAAACGTAAATATTTTGTCAGAAAAAGTACACCAGCTTTATCTAGTTAAGTCAAATTGTGGTTAACCCCTTAACAATTTTATTTCAAAACATAAGTTATGCGTCGAGGAAATCGAACCTTTTGAACAATGTATAAAAAAACTGCTTTTGAGTTTCACAGAGCTTTCGACTTATGAGTTTTGAACATCGGTATACTACTGTTGCCTTTATTTACCTTAATTTACATGACATATTACTATATTTATATCACTTGACTGGGATGAGTTTGACCGATTCGCTCAGAATAAACCATCTATTGATAGGGGTGTTAGGATAAACTCATCAATGAAGTGTCCAGTATTTTTTTTGTAAATTCCTAAAATGACACTGATAGGTGATTAGAAATCAGTAATAATTATAACGGCAACTATCCTTATCACACACATCTTCAAACATACTGTCCTTATGCAAATTAAAACATAAGCTCCGCCGGATCAGTTGAAATAACATTGGTAATACATACAAAAAGGTAATTGAAAAGAATTCTCACCTATTATGTTAACACTGAAACTTGATAACACTGAGCACTTGATATCACCCCTATAGTTTTTGGTGAGGTTCGTGTTGTTTATTCTTTAGTTTTCTATGTTGTGTCTTGTGTACTATTGTTTGTCTGTGTGTACTTTTCATTTTTAGCCATGGCGTTGTCAGTTTATTTTTGATTTATGAGTTTGACTGTCCCTCTGGTATCTTTCGTCCCTCCTTGAAAACTTCAGTTTTTGGAGGAGTTTTGGCTTTTTACAATCCTCTTTTATATTTAGATGATACATTAACACAAATGTGACATTCTGCCAACATATTTTGTCCTTAAAAATGCATTTACCTTTTATATTTTGATTTGATATCTACAATAGCATTAATTCAGCAACAAAGAAAACACAACACACATAATTCTTGTTAAAAAATCACAACACGTCTTCCATTACATATTGCTAACATATAGCGCACATTTTTTATGCACGTACAAAAATAATAATGCTATGAAGGTACTTGAGGAAATATAACATGTTATTTATATCAAGTATATTTTTTGGCACATCAATAAAAAGAAATAATTTTATTTTGTGTTTTCAGGAACAGATATGGTTTTTCAATATTACTTTGATACTTGTCTCTTTTGGTAGGTTATATGACTTGTTTTTATATGTGTTATAGATAGTGAATAAAGAAAGTTAGGAGAAAATTAACTCGTGTCAATATCCCTGTAGGTTTATTACAAAGTTCATTTCGATATGCACAATTGAAATATTCACATATAGAATTGCCATCATCACTTACTTTTTGAGATATTTTACAATCTTTAAGTTTGAAGGTAACGTGGTTCATGTTAAACACAAATTGTTATTTTTAATGCTTTTTCATAAAACTTTCGAATGTTCTCATCATGGAGACATAGATTTAAATTGTGTACACCAAACACCCGATTTGATAAGATCCACCAGTAACGCTAAAAAATTAGGCTACTTAGGAAATCCATCAAATGAAAGATTTATGTTATACAAATGTTATGATAATAATCATCTAGTTGAATGCAAGGGAATGCAAGGGAACACATTTGGGGTATATGTGTACAAGTTTTAAGCGACCAAAAGACAAAAAGAAAACCTAGTTTGTTAAATGTTGGAGATCCTATTTATCGTTTTGACGTCTAATTCTCTGTATCCTAATTCTCTGTATCATAATGCCATATCGTCATGTATGTAAAGTTAGAAGCCGGTTATTTATTCGATATTCGATATTCAAAATTTAATTGAATATCATAAAAAAAACACAAAAAACATGGTTACATTATTGCATAACTTTCATAGTTAAAACTGATAATATACGCAAAAAATCGTTTAATGACCCCTTCAAACTGTCTTAAACTCTCGTTGTCCTCGAATACAAACCCTTTTCTCAATTAAATATTTGTCTTTATGTAATATAGATGTTTATAAACAACTTCAGAGATGTACTTTTATAAATATTAATGATGCTACAACACACCCGTAATATCGCGGGTCCGTGACTGAATTAAAGTATATGACTACATGTATGCGCAAGCCTTATTTTAGTCAAGGGATTGTCATCTGATTAAGTCATACCGATTATAAGGTTTGCTCTGCTTTCAAAATCTTTTCAAAATTCAACTAAATCATACGGAGGGCTTAGATTGTCACTTTCAGCTAAATATTGTCAAAAGTTTAGGACAAAGGGCCATTGCCCTGTGCTCTTTGTCCTAAAGTTTTCACATTTTTTTTGCTGAAAAGAGATTAATCTAAGCCCTTCATCGAAGATGACATTATTCGGGGAAATCCTTCTACTACAACCTTTATCTATGCATAGTCTAATTTTTACTTGCATTTTATGGACATTAAACGAACAGGGGGGTCTCACCCTTATTTAAGCGGTCTCAGGTAGGTTTTCACTATATATATTTCTTTTTTGGGCTTTCCATAAATATTGTTATTCATATTTCTTTTTGTTTTAAGAAATATCATATATAAAGTACATCTTTGAAAGTGTTTCATTGATGAAAATCTATATTACAGGAAGACAAATACATGTATGTAACTTAAAAAAGAGTTTATATTCAATATGGACATCATGCTTTTATCAAGTTATCAAGTATTTTTTTTAAATTATTTTCAACTAAATTTTGGATATTGAACTGACTGCTAACTTCACATACATTATCGTCTTGTATTTTTTCCTGATCTCTATACTAATTTATTGATTACAGAAAAGTAAACTATCTTAGTTTGCCTCATTTGATTTGTGACGAATAATTATAAGAGTGCGCCTGCTTTATCATACTACTTGTTTTTTGTTTTCCATTGGATTTAGTTTGAAGGTCACGTAATCGGTTTGATGACTTTTGTAATTATCCGCGAGTTACATGTTTCGGAAATAACGCGTGAATTTTCGATGTAGTATTTGCTACCCTTGATATTATAGTATATGCCCTTAATCAGTATATTTACATTAAACCTTTGAAAGCAGAGTCACGACACGTTTCTGTCCTAAAGACCACTTATTTTTTTAGTAAACTTGATCATTATTTAATGATGCATTATTCTTTATCGAGGAAAGCCTTTTTTTTTAGGAAGATATAGCTTTTATAAGGAACTAAATGTTAAGTGTGACGTTGTATAATGTACCACATATTGAATACTATTTTATCTTTGTTAACATTTTTGATAAACGTGAATTATCATAGAAAGTGCTTTTGCATATACTCCATTAAAAAATGTTACCTTACTGTTTCAGTTAATACTCAAGAGAATGTTTATGTACGACCTGGTGGTACTGTTGAATTAAAATGTCAAAACAAATCTAATACCAATGACATAACATGGTTTGGACCTCAAGTTGTGTCTCCTATTTCTAAAGGCCGTACAATTCATTGGAATTTACCAGATAATCGTATAAGTATTACTGCACTATACAATCTTCGTATATTTAGATTTAATAACTCAGACATCGGAAAGTACAAATGCATTTTAACAACGGAGAGGATATCATATCAACATGAATTTAATCTGCTTTTAGAAAGTAAGTACTTATTAATGAATGCAAATGATATAAATCAATACTTATACATGTTATATGTTGTTATTTACTGAATGAAAGGTCTTTCGTTTTTAAGAAACAACCAGGATTATCGATACCATGATTCAATGAAATGTGTTTTAAAGGTACAACACAATGACATGCTAAAAGTTTTTATTTTCCACCCCTATTAATATGCACTATACAGTTTGTTAAATTAATTTGATACAACTCGTGTGTTGTGCTAATTTATGTTTACTGTAGAAAGTTTCATGTTTGCTGCTTTTTTAAGGTTTTATGTAGATAACATTTTGTCTACTTTATATGATTAAAATATAAGTAAGAAATCATTGAAAATGTTATATGTACACTACGACATTTCGGTATACATATGCCAGATAGTTATTTGTTAATATATCTATAGCTTTTACACAATCAAATAACCACACTTTTCGTTTGATATAAAACAGCCACTTTATTTCATTGCGGGGTGAGAGCTATATTAATCTTCCTTGATTCGCAATCATTTCCAAAAAAAAGCAATTACCATATTTTTAGACATGTTTGCATGTTTATATCATTTCACTTGGTGGTTAATAGATAAACATGCTAGATTTATATGTTTTCAAATTCAGGGAATGTTGCTTAACAATAATGCTTAATAAATTTGGAATGCGTTTCATATCCCGTCGCAATTTTCGCAATATTTAAACACTGGAAAATATACTGAAATAACAGTATTCTGAATAAGCTCAACTGAAATGTTTGAAGAAAGAAAACCGACAAACCATTGACAAATAACTAGAGAACACAACATAGCACCTAGTCTGTGTATCAAGATATTATAAAACTTTCCTTGACAAGCGTTTTTTTATTACACCGGAATAATTCATTAGTGTCATGCTTCGAACAAAAGAAATTATTTTTATGCCCCACCTACGATAGTAGAGGGGGATTATGTTTTCTGGTCTGTGCGTCCGTTCGTGCGTCCGTCTGTTCGTCCGTATGTCCCGCTTCAGGTTAAAGTTTTTGGTCAAGGTAGTTTTTGATGAAGTTGAAGTCCAATCGACTTCACACTTTGTACACATGTTCCCTATGATATGATCTTTCTATATTAAATGCCAAATTAGAGTGTTGATTCCAATTTCACGGTCCATTGAACATAAAAAATGATAGTTGCATTCGTGTACTGGGGACACATTCTTGTCTTGGGTAACTTCGACAGTGAGCAAAATTTTGTTTTATCTTATGATTGAGTTGTTGTATGTGCTTAAACTACAACAAACAAGGCCAGAATGTCATTCTTTAATGATATTCAAGTTAATAAGGGGAATATAACTTCCTGCAGTTTAAAAAAACCCCAACAAAAAACGTAAATGTTTTTGACGGTTTATAAAAGTAAGAACAACCCTGACCATATGCATTATTTAAAGCATATTTTATGTCCTTCGTTTCTTATGCTCATTCTTTAATGATATTCAAGTTAATAAGGGGAATATAACTTCCTGCAGTTTTAAAAAAACGTAAATGTTTTTGACGGTTTATAAAAAGTAAGTACAACCCTGACCATATGCATTATTTAAAGCATATTTTATGTCCTTCGTTTCTTATGCTTGTTGTTTCAGATTTTTTTTAATTCATTATGAGAATTACATCACTGATTTTGAGTCAAGATATTTTACGACACAATTTCTCCTATCTAAAGGAATACCACTTGCTCTGTTCCGTAAGGATATATTTGAACAATTTGACCAGTTTCCTTGAAAGTTTAAAATGTGAGACATTTAAATTCGTTTATATTTATCATGATAGTTTCGTGCAAACACTTATATAATATGAATAAGTATAACTGTTTCAGTTCCTCCAAAAGATCTTATGATAACCACTGCAACTACCAATAATACCATTTACGGAATAGATGGAAAAGAACTTACTCTACAGTGCAAAGTAAAAACCGGCATACCAAGAGGACATTTAGTTTGGATTCATAATGGACAAACTTTGCAAGACAGTCAAAGCGGAATTTTGAATTACACCTTTAAACCAAAGGAGAAAGATCACCTGAGTCAATATACATGCAAATCCCTTAGCTCTACATTAGATATACCCTTATTTCAAACAGTTACAATAGTTGTTTATTGTGAGTAAAAATCAGTTTAGGATAATATTTCATGTATACATAGGCGTTCATGAAGGGATGTTCTGTATAGCGTTCCTTTTTTGTAAGATTTTGTAAAAAGCTCTTTCAAACTGATATGACATCATCACGCATTATAATTCATAGTGACGTTTTAGAGAACGATTACTTTATGAACTTATAACATTTACATCTTCTTTTTTATAGAGAACATACACAATATAAAGAATAACCAAACATTTTCTTATTACGCCCCACCTAAGGAGCATTATGTTTCTGGTGTGTGCGTTTGTTCGTCCGTCTGTTCGTTCGTTCATCCGTCTGTTTGTTCGTTCATCCGTCTGTCCCGCTTCATGTTAAAGTTTTTGGCCAAGGAAGTTTTTGGTAGAGTCCAATCAACTTGAAACTAAGTGCACATGTTCCCTATAATATGAGCTTCCTAATTGAAATGCCAACTTACATTTTTTACCCTTATATTACGGTCCACTGAACACACAAAATGATGATTCGAGTTACAGGATAAAGTATTTGGTCAAGTAAACTTTTGAAGAAGTGGAAGTCCAGTCAACTTGAAACTTAGTACTCATGTTTCTTAGGATTTGATGTTTTTAATTGAAATGCAAAATTAGATTTCTGACCATAATGTCACGGTCTATTCAACATAGAAAATGATAGTGCGAGTGGGGCATCCTTGTACTATGAACAGATTCTTAATGGGATGAATATACGAAACTTCAAAACCATACAACATATTAGTCACTATTTGTTATTGTAAAAACAATATTTTCCTGGTCATCACATCCTTCTTCAATTTTATTTAGAACATTTGAAGTGTAGTTTCCTTGTATTAATGTTTTAAAACTACATTAGTTTGAAAAAGTCTATACGACTGTAACTATACAGTTGTCGAAGCGTACACATACAACTATAAGAGTGTGAAATTGTATTCTTTTCTATCATGAATTGTTTTGATCAAAAGTTGTTGTTTATACGTTTCACTACTACTGGACATATATTAAAATTTTAGCTAAATCCTTTCTATCAACACTGTAATTTATATATATACAAGCTCTTTTATATAGAAGATGAACTATGTAATGCTTCAATACTTTCTGGTAGTGTTTGTTGCAGGGACGTGTCAGACAAAAATACATTGATATCATTGTTTGACTTATAGTTTAGTATCAGATGGCACATTGTTTTCTTTTGTGAGGCTTTAAAAAAGATAAAAAAAATGAGTTATCGTTTGAATGTTAAAAAAATTCTAAGTTCCAAAACAAATATATTTCTTTTTCAAAAATCAATAAAAACAAACAATGTTGATTTTATAGATGCCCCACATGTCTTTTTGAAAAAGAAGGAGTCTCAAACTAAAATCACAGAAGGACAATCTTTGACAGTAAGATGTAATGCTGAGGCACTGCCGGAACCCACAAACTTTACGTGGACAAAAATGAACAAATTAATCTCAGCCTTACCTACCTTATACATAGATGTTGTGAATCGAAAAGATGCAGGTAGATACACTTGTACAGCTATGAATCTGATAGGAACAGGAAATATTGAAACAGAAGTAGTAGTTTTCTGTAAGTATTTTTATTCATCAATAATGAAGTATTCTGTATTTCATTATTTTGAATGTTGATTTTTAAAATTAGTCCGGATCTTAGTTATTTGATTTCAATTAGCAGTTAAACATTTCTGAAATTATTTGTATTACAATGTAGGAAATATATCTCTGTTACTCAAAGCTCTGAATCTTGGTCCAGATATAGCTAAAAATTATGTCCCTTTTAGTTTATAATTCTTTCAATTCGTAGATTTTTGAAAATTCAATATTTTTGAAGTGAGTATCACTGTAGAGACATTAATTGTTTAAGTGAGCATCTAGTGCATTAAAATTGATACCATATATGTTTTTACTTTTTCACTCTCATATTGTTTTTATCTTACCATAATTGACATTCGCTCCATGAATTTGATTTTTTTCCAATTATTGGCAATTATTTTAAATGTAATTTGGGAAATTTGTTATTGTAATTTTGATTTAACTGTGTATTTTGAAAATAGTGTACAAACAACCGATTTGAACAATTCTTACGTTCTTACAAACCTTTCTCCTGATGCTAAACAACATTTTGCATAGAATCATTATCAAAAATAATTTCTTATAGCCTATGAAGTAGCCAACCGATGTTTAAGCAGCCGAATTATTCTCTTTTTACAAATTTATTTTATACAGAGTTTTCAATGATTTGTCTATCAAAAAACCAGCAATTCCTTTGATTTGTTTAAAACTACATACATTTACGTTCACAGACCCTCCTGATGTTACAATCAAATACAAAAATTACACAGAAGGTGTAAAAACAAAAACTTTGTCATGTTATGGAAATGGAATCCCAGACACCTATACATTTTATGAATGGGAACATACATCTGATTATGGCGATCATATCCGATTTCTCAATGGATCCACCAATGGCAGTCTTTTATTACCAAACAGCAATGGCAATGAAATCGAATATCAGAATAATGGTTACTACAAATGTACTGTGAGTAATGGAATACCTAATATTTATGGTGTCAAGAAACAAAGTTCAGAGGTATTCTTATATGTGAAAGGTACGAATTTTTGAAAATTGTCTTCTAAATATATTTAGGTTGTAATTATTGAATCACAAAAAATACCAGTACTGGAACAAGTGACCAGGCTATTCAAGGGATTTGTTTTCAGCTCAAATGCGAAACACATTTAGTACATGGAAATTATTACAAAAATATATTATACTTAGTGAAAATTATGGTTGAATAGGAAGAGGAACGAATCGATTGATAACGATTGCATGTTAGAGTTAACCGCAAGGTGACACTCTTTTCATAGTTAGTATGACTCATAGTTTCAGCAGAAACAAACATTAGAATAAAATATAAGTAGGAACAACACCGAAAAAGTCAATGTGTCGCGGTTATTGGTATTTCATTTATTTGGTATATTATTCAAAAGTTTATTTTTGGGGACTTTTTTGCTACCTCAAAGTTAGTATTGTAAATGAATATACACTATTCTAAGATCTGTATTTTCAGAGAAAAGACTTTCTCTTTCTCTATTGTCGTAGCTAAATATTTAAGATGGTTGTGTCTTATGTATCAAGAAATTGAAAGATATATGCCATTTTTGCAATTTTTTCTAGAGATCAACTGAACAATAATTCGATGAACTTACCAAAGAATTTGAGAATGATGCGAGTGAGCAGTACCACTTAAATTAAAAAAAAACGATATTTCAATATGATGAGATGCGTGTTCCAAGCTAGATAATGTTAGGAAAAACTTTCCCAATAACTTAGAAACAAGTATAGCACCCTGGTATATATCCTGCAGACCATTTTGTTCAGTGTTTCTGTTTTCCGTAGTTTTCCTCTTATAGTTGATGTGTTAAACTCAGTTTTAGTTTGTGACCCGGTTTTGTTTCGATATAATCGATTATGACTTTTGATCAGCGGTATACTATTATAGACTTATATTTTTGTCAGATTCTCAAGGTTAAAACACTGAATCATCTGCATTTACACTGGCAATTATATTAAATAATATCGGAAACAAACATGAAAACACACCTGTCGAATACAGAGATTAAAATCACAACCTCATTGGTAGCCTGCTGGCAATACTGTAGGTGTACTACAAAGAATAACCTGCCCCCAAGTGGCTACAAATCAATAAGTAAAACAATTAAAATAAGAAAAGTCAATGGACAAACATTTGGCTTACAGAATGATGTATTTGACTTAAGTCAGGTCTTTCATTCCTTATATCTTAACGGAATAGTATTGTGAGAAAAGGGAATCATGCTTTGCTGGTAAAGTACATTGTATTCAACTATTACTTACAAGCATTATATATTTATTAACCATCGGTACATATAATAACATAACCATATATCACGGTCATGAGTATAAAGCGATACATGTTGGACTTGTTGTTACTTATCGAACACGACTTGTATTGAAAACGGATATATGACAAAATATAATATACCGATGAAGTAGTATTATAATGGCGATCTTGTAAATTTGATAAAAATTACATTCAGTAAAAGAAATTTACACAAAAGTGCTGCTATCAACTATTTACATCAAATTTGACCGGTCAAATATATGGTTTGTCTCAAATATAAAAAACAAAAAAAAATAAACTAAACAATAAGCATGCAGAAGTAATAGTTGCAAATAACTGTTAAACAAATTAGAGTTTACAAAAAGATCTTTTTAATTGAATACGGCTTGGCCAAGGTTTTAAAGTCCTGCACCGGTCTCAACAATTGGCGTATTCTTTTTGGAGCATCTATAAAGAACTGACGATTTAAAAAAAATCAGGTTACCATATCATATAAAAAAGAAGATGTGGTATGATTGCCAATTAGACAACTATCATGTTCGACAATGCTTTTATATTACGCAACAATTCGATTGCACTTTCTACAATTGCGTTTCTATTGATTAGTTTTTTTTTTAATTTGCTGAGGCGAAATGGCATTAATAGATAAACCAATTATATAAAATATTTGTTGTGTTTTCACATACTTTTCACAGGCAAACCGATATTTGTGCACGACAATGTTGCCAGAATCTACGGCGAATATCGTAAGACAGTGTCGATAGATGTGAACATTTACAGTCATCCAAAGTACACTGATTTTGGAATATATAATACAAACGACAACCGTTTAACGTCTGGGACGAATATTAAGATAATCGAAGAGAACAGATCAGTTTTAGCATCCTTTCATGGATCTGTTGTACGCGTAAAGGGATACAAAATAACGTTCAACCTAGAGATGATGACACAAGAATATTTTACAGATTACATTTTCAAAGTCACAAACAACTTTGGTCAAAGTCAGCACAGAACAACGATTATTCGTGCAAGTATGTTCTTTTAAATTTCACACTCCAAGTCGATAATATACAAGTAGAGTTCCTAGCAATAAATGTAAATTTTTTATATATTAGAATATAACATATCACATAATGTCTGACAAATAAGTTGGTTTAGGTCGACCCCAAATTCTCAAATTATATTGCTTCCGATTAAGATTGTTTTTGTTGACTTACGTCGTTGATCCTTTTCATATATTGTATACCGCAAGACAACCATATTAAAATTTCAGAAAAAAAGTATTGCGCTGAATTTTGCCGAAATATTTATCAACTTATTATTTATGTGTAAAGGGTCTTTGTTCTTTTAAAGATGCATCACTGTAAGTACATAGAGACAGTGACTGACACGAAATGAATCTAGAATAATGCGTACATTAGACGAAGTTCATTTACTAATTGCATTATTTTGATGTTACCAGATATCAAACTATCTCGAACAACATCGAAAATAACAATGTGATCTTCATAATTCGAACGGTAAACTTTATAATTCGAGGAGTTATGACTGATGGAATTCGTATGAATAGAATTATTGCATTAGGAATAAATTATGATACTCGCTTATGATAATTCCGTGCGTGTAATTTTGGAAGAAAAAGCGAAAATAGAGGCAACCGGACATTCTTTCATCGGACGGACTTTTTTTTTTTATATCATAGATAAAGTGTGTGTCAAGTTTCTATTTACCCTCAATTCCAAGTTTATTATCAAGGACTGCCATATATTATATTACGATTATTGTACATAGTTATCAAAGGTACAATGATTATAATTTAGTACGCCAGACGCGCATTTCGTCTACTAAACCCCCATCAGTAACGCTCATATCAAAACATTAATAAAGCCAAAAATAGTACAAAGTTGAAGAGCATTGAGGATCCAAAGTTCCAAAACGTTGTGCAAAAAACGGCTTAGGTAGTCTATGTCTGGGATAAGAAAATCCTTAGTTTTTCGAAAACTTCAAAGTTTTGTAAACAGGAAATTTATACAAAATGACCACATTATTTATATTCGTTTCAACACCAAAATGTTGACTACTGGGCTGGTGATATTACCTTAGCTGTTTTGGCAAAACTTTTAGGAACTAAAGGTCCTCAATGCTCTTTAACTTCTTACTTCATCGGTCTTTTGTCGACGAAACGTGCGTCTGGCGCAAATACCAAATTTGAATCTTGGTATCTACGATGAGTTTTTTCAGTGTTTCTGTTGGTTTCTTGGTCACTGCAACAAACTCTGCTAAACATTGTTGTGATTCTATTGTAATTTTCTTTTAAATATAGACATTCTTAAATGTTGAATTGTTTCATCAAAAACTTCAATTTTTGGATTCTACGACAAACGATGAGAATATTGCCAGCTAGGGGTTCAGTGCGGTAAATGAATTTTTGTCTTGGACTGGTAAACTAATCATCATGATTGTACAATTTGAAAAACTGAAAACGCTATCTCTTTTTTTTTAAAGAGTTTTGGCTTTTATCACATATGTTCGGGATGTTTATTTAGTACTGTTTGTTTAGAAATATTTTGTGAAGTTATTCAAATTCTTAAATTTTCTGTTGTTTCGGACAGTTGAATAACAACTACTTGACAGTCTGAACATATAAAATGATAGTGCGGATAAGGCATTCGTGTAATATGGACACAGTCTTGATGATTTTGTCATTGGATTAGGAACTTTTCGATTTGAATTTTCCTTGGAGATCGGTAATTTTGTTATTTTACTTTTTATTCAAAATCAGAATATAATAAATTACTTTATTTTCTGATATATTCATGTTCTACGGCTGTTTACTTGTGCTTTGCTTTTCTAATCAGGTTATTTTTGTTTTATCAAAAACTGGAGTTCTGGTCCTCATCCTACATCAACAACATTTGTTCAAAAATTGTTTTTGGTTATTGTTAACGATATGGTGCTTGCGGTAAAGATAATGGTTAAGATGGCATTATCTACTATCAATACATTTTTTTATGTATCATTATATGCACAAAGGAGATAACTGATGCAGAATAAATGCCTTTTTTCAGGTTCACCATCTTTACCTTTGAACGTAACAATACTTCCTATTTCAAATGGAGCCCAGATACGCTGGATTCGAAATTTCAATGGAGGGTTTAATCAGACATTTTTCATAGAATACCACCTTAAAGACCATGACAACTGGATGACCACTCAGTCGAAGAACTCTACGAATAGCCCTACGATTTCATGGACTTTAACCAATCTGCATCCGGGTTATTTATATGTTTTTAGAATGTTCTCCCGGAATAGAATTGGAGACAGCAACAAAACTGAAGAAGTAGTTGTTAAAATACCTGGTAATTACTAACTTCATCTGAATGATCTGATAAGGAACAAAGAAATATCATATGTTTTGAATACACAAAACTCTTTATGCATGCAATGTTCATTTAACTTCTAGACTTGGAGTTAACAGGCACATAACAGTCTTTCAAAAAGTAGAAAAACAGTTATGTTCGGTGTGGTGAGAAAATATATATACATTACTTCACTGCAATTAGCGTGTTACGATTTGTTTACACTCGAGACAGTAACATGTTTATATTAAAAGTGCGTGCCTTGCCGAGCCCATTAAATCAATAACAAATAAATGTTTTGATTGGCAGAAATATGTGTTCCTTATATGTGACTTCAAAACAGGAAAATTACGATTTTGACCAATCATTTGCCGAAAATAGATTTTTTACTATTACTTACTCATAGTGATCTTATTTGCAGTTTTAAGCTAGTATCTCACATAATATGTATTCCCAGGAAAGAACGTTGTTAATATTCAAACATATTAAGTATTAATCCAAACACAAAATATCGATTCCGAAAGCTGTGGTCTCTTTTATGATGTTACTTAAGAGTTTTCAGGCTTATGTATCTATATTCTATTATGAGCGAATCTAATGAATGTTATTCAGAAACATAAGTTATGTCGTTATAAACGCATTTATTGCAGTCACTGCAACATTCTCTGGAAAAGCATCTATGTGATTCTATTGTGATTTTCTTTTAAATATACATATTCTTAAATGTTGAATTTTTTCGTAAAAAAAAATCAATGTTTGGATTCTAAGACAATGAGAATATTGCAACGGGTTCAGTGCGGTGAATAGTTTGCATAATGCATAACTAAATGAATTTCTGTCTTAAACTGGTAAACTTATCATCATCGTAAAGGTTTGAAAAATTGAAAAACGTTAAGTTTTTGTTTTGTTTTAAGAGTTTAGGCGTTTTTCCAGATATGTTTGGGATGTTTATTCAGTACTATTAAGAAATATTTTGTGAAGTTATTTAAATTCTTTTCTGTTGTATCAGACAGTTGAATAACAACTTCTAACAGTCTGAACATATCTCAGTTAACTGTATGCGAATTGTCTAAACTGTACTGAATTAACCACAAGGGTAAAATTTTAAAACTAATAGAAAGACTAAAAATAACTTTAAACTTATTGTTCGATCTTCCAGATCTGTTTATATCAAAATTACCGTTGCGGTTCATTATTGAACTATCAGTGCTGTCGTTATGGTATTAATTTACTAGACTGACATTTATTAAGATGTTTATACATTTCTTAACATATCTTTACATTTCATCAAACACAATATATTTAGTGTAGTCTTTACTTTTTTCTTAGTGAAGACTAAAGCTGACAGTATTCAGAGTTTATACCCAATCGTTGTGTCTGGCTCTTCATCGGTAGGTTTCATATTGATGATTGCAGTTACAATTTATGTCATCAAAAGATTTTGTCGCACTCAACACCAAATTGAGGTTCATCACGGTACTCGTCAAATAAACAATATCGAATGTGGTCCGTATGACGAAATAGATGAACAAGAGATGGAAGAAAATCTTGCAAGTAACAATGAAACCGAAACAGTAATTGACAGTGAATACGAAGAACCGTGCAACTTGTTACATACCAACAGAGAAAGTGACGATAACCAGAAAAGTATCGCTTCGTCTAGCAGTGTGAGAAGTGAGGAAACTGATGAAAACGAAACACTTGCAAAAAACATCTGTATTAATGCATACGAAAACTTAACTGACAATCGAGATCAACCTTTACCATACGATTTGATTGTGTAGTGAAATATGGTGATAATAATTTGTTCATGTAATTACCAAAAACGATGCAATCGCTTAAACTTTTATCTGAAAGGAGGAATTAATCATTAACATACCTAGCGCTTTCCATAAGTTTTATCCAGATTCTTGAAATTCATCCAAAGTAAGAGATATATTCTGGAAGCTGGTAAAAAATTGTTGAAAGCTTATGTTTCAACGTACTGAATGCAGATATACGTGTTTTTTTCAGTATTAAGCGTATTTAGGAACCATTTGTTATTGTTTGATTATCATCTTTTTATGATCCCTAACTCTAGCCCAAATAGTTTTCAAAGATACCAGGCTTATAATTTGGTACGTTAGACGCGTGTTCCGTTTGCATAAGACACATCAGCGACGCTCATATCTTAATAGTTATAAGCCAAAAAGGTACAAAATTGATAGCATAGATGACCCAAATTGCAGACAATTGTGACAAATACGGCAAATGTGATCTATGACTTGGATAAGAGAATCTTTAGTAATTCAAATAATACATATGTTTGTTAACAGTAAATTTATAGAAATGACCATATAATTGATATTCATGTCAAAGAGTTAGATTAATTTAAACATCACTTCTCGTCGTCCTCAATCCTAGTCTTTATAGTCCATTGCCTGTCAACGTTACAACGAATATACTGATCTGAAAATTCTTGACCAAACGGAAATGAACTTTTCCAATTTCATCATAAAGGGTGTTTATTCATAGGGATTAAAGCAAGTTCTGTCTTTTGTCTTATAAATTGATGTACCAGAGATAATCAATCACGGACCCGACATGCAGAATGTCAGGATCCACAAACCTTTAATTCTTACTAAATTTGAACTTTCTGTAACCATTGATGAAGATAATAAATGTACTTTTTAAATGATTTTTTTTAATCAAAATACAGAAAAAAATTTAAGAATCATGAAGGTGAATGTTATCGTTACTATCTTTATATTGGTATACATAGGATATATAAAACTAATGTCGTTATTTGATTTGTGTTATCGTTATTGAGTATCTGTTTAACAGATGTCCTCGATTCAAATATTAAAACATGAGATTTAACACCGAAGTAAACCTGGTGCCTTTTGTAAGCTAATATTCGTGTGTTTCTTTGTCCAATATGTTCTCCTGTTTATTTGTATTGTATTCCTGTAATGTTATGTTGTCATTTTAATGTTATATTGACATTGCCATTAATGCGGGAGGTTTTGCATGCCACAAAACCAGGTTCAGCCCACCATTATTTAAAAAAAAGTCCTGTCGAAGTCAGGAATATTTGCCATTGTTATATTATAGTTCGTTTCTTTATGAATTACATTTTAATGTTGTGTTTCTCATGTTTCTGTTGTGTCGTTTGTTTTTCGTCTTATATTTGAGTGTGAATTCACATTAATATAATCTTGTCACGGTACTTTTCTGTCCCAAATTCATGTATTTATTTTTTATGTTATATTTGTTATCGTTAGATTTCTGCTAACCGATGGTGTTAACATTCATAATTTTCACCGAACAACAATAAATTTCACCAAGTAGCCTATGATCTAAATAGAATATTGATAAGGCTTTATTTATGAAGCTGGATAAAAAATCAAGGGGTCGTAACAACATATTGATAGAGTTTGCAGTTTATCTGAAGTGTTTACACAGTAAACTGATATGCTGGTAGTGCGAAATAAATATCAGAGGTTTAACCGAACAGTATTATAACAACTATGTGAAAATCGTTTTTTTTTACAAATCAAGGTGCCTTCAGTTGCTGGTTAGTAAATGCATTTTTTTAAAGTTCTAGATCCCAAATTTAATCATGTCACTTTTGTGGAAATAATAAACATGCTAAATGCAAATAAATTCATTATATGCTGTTTGGCAATAACTCAAGGTGCCTTTAGTTGCTGGTTAGTAAATGCATTTTTTAGATCCCAATTTTAATCATGTGGAAAAAATAAATACAAATAAATTCATTATATGCTGTTATGTCAATAACTCAAGTACGAAACAGATATAGGTCTCTAAATTCGAATTATAAGTAAACAGTCGAAAGCGTGTTTGTTCATGGCTTTCAATTGAAAAAAAAATTCACACACATTATTATATGACCTATCTCTATGAGTTTAATTGGTATTGCACACTGACTCGATACGCTTTGATTGGTGCTTTACTATAAACTAAGCCATAAAAGCCTGTTCTAGATGAAGTGTATTGTCCAGTAAATAATTGCAAAAGACTAGCTGCTCTACTACAGATCTAATAGAACTGATGACAATTGGTAAACTCCAAGTAGCACAAGAGTTTCATGTCATTATATATCGAGTGGGAGTAATAAGTATATCACAAAAAATACAAAATTCAGAGGAAACTTCAAAACAGAAGGTCCTTAAACAAAGCACATCAAACGAATGGATTTCAAATGTCATATTCCTGACTTGGTATAGTAATGATCTTAAGTAGAATAAGATCCCACTTTCTAGTATTATGAGTTTTGTACTTTTCTTACGGTCACGTAGAAATGTTCAGTAAACCTGACACAAGTAACGAGATGGTCATCCCAATCATTTTTCGTCAATTGGAATATTGCTATTATCACTGCCAAAGACCAGATATAGCGTCCCATACGGCCTTCAAACTGATTGGTATGACGTCGTCCTAGTTTTTGCTATATAACAATAAGTTTACGAACTCTTGCGAAAAGGAGGATTTTAAATTTTAATACTTGATCAGTATGAACCCACGTAGGTGTACCGAAGCAATGAAAAAAAATCGTAAAAATTGTGTCCTCGACTGTGTGGGCGGTGTGTTTTCATAAGTCAAGCGCCTCGATTAGTTTTGAAAAAAAGTTTACGAGAACCATGATTGAACGGTGCGGTTGTCTTTTGTCGGTGATTGACCTTAATTGTCGAATGTAATACCTTACATGGGCCAATTAACCAAAGAATAGTATTGCATAAGTGATTTATCCAGGCCTTAACCAAGTTTCCCTTTCTGACACACCAAACACGATTGAAAAGATTTGGTATGTCGTCGTTCATTCCTTTACAATAGACTATACAAATGCTTTTAATCAGTTGAAATATCCTGCTTCCTAGACGTTATGCTAGCGATAGTCATTGTCGCAAATGTGAATTCTTTATTCTTTTTACCTCTGGCTTTTGTATGTCCCTTCCGGGCAATTAATTTATTTAACTTATAACAGCATCATTCTACTGTTTTGCTACAAGTTGAATTGAACTCTATTTTTTGTCTCGAATCAATTTGAATTGTTGGCTCTAGTCTGAATACAGTCAAGTCTGATTCCGATTGAATCATTCAATTCGTCTCCGAACTACAAGTATTCAATTGAAAAAGCTGCGGTCAGTGATGGCGTTAACGTTAAATTCGCATTCTAATCCGCCAAGACATTGCATATATATATACAATTTAAAATTCGTAAAGTATCGAGCAACGAAACCACCTTACTTCAACTACTTCTGTTTCTTTTAAAACTTTTCACCACATAAGATTTGAATTAGCAGAACGAATTATAAGGAATCGAACACATAAATACAAGCGGTATAATATAACAATCGTTAGCACAAAAGATAAATTTGACCTGTAAATCGTTACTGTAAAGCTTTGAATCATTTGTGCTTTTATATAAGACGACACTTTGCTTATTTCTGACAACAGTTTTGTGAAATTATGTTAATTATCAAAACTTGCCATGACGGTAAGTTTACATTTACAATGTTGTTAACCATTTGTAATGCTGTTGTCGCTTGATACATGTGATAGATGTTTGCATATTTTGTCAAATGGACTGATGTCAATGATGATAAACCCCAGTTTTATATACAATCTTGCAGAAAATGTTGTAATAACGGTCAAAAAATGGTTCATGTGAGTTACATGTATATTGATGGATGAATTTGAACCATGATACTATTTGGATTAGTTGCACAGAAAGTTATTTGAAATTGTTTTGTGCAATTTGTTTCGAAATGTGGAACATAATTTCATATTTTAAAGTTACAGAATACCTCTGCAACCTGAACATGTTGAAGTGGATATCTCAAATTAAACCATGTACCAATAAGGTTTTCGCCCTTACTGTTACTATGAGGGTAAAACAAAAAAGTGTACGTGTTGGTTAAATACATAATGTAATTAGGCAACGATCATTCAATGTTTAAAGGAATATGGGTATATTATCGGGGGAAAAACATAAAAAACAAAACAAAAAACAACAACACATAGCAAAAAGTTTAAAAAAATCAATATTCCTTGTATTTGATTTTTTCTGCATTTTAAACTACATTGTACAAGAAATGTGGAAGACGACACAAAAACATCACAAAACGCCAGATCTGAACAAACGATGAAAACATGATTCATTTGGCATGTCGGTAAGTCAACTGTACGGCTTAAAAGTTTTCGATCTCCCAAACTTGTGTATGATTAGTTCTCTTGTTGAAGGGTGATATTGTACGTATGTTTTGCAGCTGATTTTTGTTGAGTTTAATCCCGGTATTGTATTATAAAAATATAAAAAGGATGCCGGTTATTAAAAAAAATCTAACATGACGTCCTTCAAATGCTTTGAGTACACACCCGTGGTATATGTGAATATATTGTTAGGGCTGTTCCGATCGTTCTCCCATGTCATACGCTTTTTTCATGAATGAGCTACCCGACGTCATAGAACGTTGATGTCAGAATATTAGCATTTTATGGGAAAATACACGCTTGTGAAACCGAAAATAATCACATCAAGAAAATGTAATCACTCAATGCTAACATTGTGTTATATAAGCCAATTTTGTAAACATATAAGACATTTAAGTCAAATTATCATTTAAATTCTTCCAAACCTTCACCTAGAGTGCTTCAATAAAACAAATGCCGTATTTGTCCTATTTGAATATTTGAAGAAAAAATGTCTGAGTCAATGTTATTTACACGAAAGTGTAATTTAGTATACCGCTATTTAAAAGCCAATGATTCTTTTTTAATAATGTATTTTCGGTTCCTTTTCTGTATGTCAGTTTTTGTTTCTTCCTACACCGGGATCAGGAATGGAATAGAGATCGAATGACAATTAGAGTGTAATTTAACAGCCAATAAACAGGTATGTCTAAAATCAAGGACCTTGTCAGTTGTTGACGAATGTATTGTGTGATATTTATGATAGTTTTGATACATTTGAAAATTCCTGTACCAAGGCAGCGATATGAAGGTTGCTGTCCAATCGTTTGATGTGCTTTGTCATGCGATTAGGGACTTTCATATTGAATTTTCCTCGAAGTTCAGTATTTTTGTGATTTAACTTTTTTAATAGTTGGAAGATAAGAAAACACAAAAGAAAAGGCTCGATGAAGTTTAAATTTGAGAAATCATTCGTTTTAATATCAATGAGTGTTTCGGGTTTACAAATATACAGACATATAAACATGTTTTTGGAAAATCTATTTTTTAAATATCTGTTTTAACGGGTCAAGTGTGTCAACTGACTCGATTTCGAATTATTTATTCATCTAATGGACACATCGGAAAAGCATTGTATTGCTTCGTAAAACGTTTCCTATCAAATATTTGTATTTATTGAAATTTTAAGTCCTCGATGTTCACATTTTGTGTTTTATTTTGCCCTTTTTCAATCAAACGTCACTGATGAGTCTTTTGTCTTGATTTTACACGAAATAGGTGTCTAAACACATACTTTCAAATACAGTTTACAGATTGTTCATTTTCTACGCTCTAATATAGAAAAAGTGTTCACTGAATGAAACTATAGAAAATAGTTACAATTACTAATACAGTTTAATTTGATGAGTCATGTTTACTTACTGAGGAATGCCCGTTTGTTTTATTGGTGTATTAATATATTTCACATCACACAATTTTAAAGAAATAGAGCAACCTTTTACACCATATTTTTATGTACTTGTGAATATCACTAGGACATTTTACTATTTGTACAAAAATAACCGGACAATTAATTTTGAAGGATAGAGCGGAAATACTTGTCGGTCATTGACGATTTCCGCAATATATTGTCACTTCATTGTGTAGGTAAATTGGAGGTTTCCGTTTACAAATTGAATACATTTTTAACATAAGCATGGTTAAATATGTGTACATCAACATGTTTTATGACTGTCTATATACATGTATTGTCGTGTTCTCCTTATTGATGCGACAATTTAAAGGTAAGACAGGGATCATCTTACTTTATAATCTATTATAAAACAAGAACTTATTAATGGTTATTGGAATTGTATATGCTTTTAGTTTTAATCACTAAAATTTAGATCGCAAAGGGGGAATATGTCAAAGAGACAACAACCTAACTTAAGAGAAAAAAAAACGCCTGCCAATGTCTTTTCTTTTTAAGTATGTTTAAAGATCATCTTCACTTTTAAGGTGAACACCGACATTCTTGTTTTTGTAATTAATATTACCATAACAAATTGGATATGAAATACGTATAAGATGTCTGCACGGTAATTTATATTTACAAATTATGTCATTGTACCGATGATAATATTTTGTAAATGTTTTGACTAGGTTGAAAGGTTAATTGTGATATGAAAAAACGCTGGTGTAATTATTTTTTAGTTATGTATATATTCATTTCTTAAAAATTAGATACGATGGCACATACACGATCGAAACGAACAAGTTGAGATATATTAACAAAATATTTGTCGGAATATTGATTCCCATATGTATAGTTAGCTCATTCAGTGCTCTCTAACCGTTTCAGCAAGAAGCATTCGACATAGATGTAAATTTTATTACTATTTATTCCTTAACGTGTCTTATACTGATATTATATAATCACATAATTCATCTGCGTATAGGAAATGCGAGTATAATTGTATGTCCCTAATGACTAACTAGCTCGTCACGTGTTTTGGTTGTGTATCATTCATTCAAATATGCCTTCCTTTTTTTACGTATATAATGTAGTCAATAATAATCGCTATTCAGTAAATCAACAGTACGACATGCATGCGATAGAACATAAATAATTCAAATCACGACTCAAACTATTTTTCTTTTAGGAAACTCCATTGTTGTTACCAATACATCTGGCATAATTACTTCGCCTAATTATCCCGGTGAATACAACAATGATTTTGATTGTGAATACATCATTCAAAGTCCGACCAAACAGCCAATAACTCTAGTATTTGAAGATTTTGATATAGAGGACGATGATGACTGCACCAAAGATTATGTAACGGTACGTCAATTACATAATAACATAACATGTATATTTCATTGTAATACGTTATTTAGATTGGCTAACAGCCTTCTCGCGTCATTCTGAAATCATCCTTCATTTCCAAATGAAATGAAACATTCATGTTGACACGAGCTTCCACAACAAAGTGCACAAGTAAATGATATTTACAAAAAGAAGCAATCATTTAAAAAAAAATGTAAAAATCAGGTTAAATGACGCATCGTGTGCGATACACATTTTGATAAAATTAAGGCATAACAAACCCTTAGTTTGCAACAAACAGATACAGAACAGCGTCACCTTAAACATTAATAGCAATAAGAATATTAGGTATGAATGCCGAGCATTGGAGCATTGGCTCATATCAGAGGATAAAACACATCAAACGAATGGACAATAACTGGTGAAAACAAACGCAGCGGGTTTAAACGTTTGAACAGGCGCCGACCTTCACCATAACATGAAACAGAAATGTAACATTACAACTAACATAACAACACCCTATAGTATATCAATTGAGATTGTTTATTTCGATCAAACTGATATATTAGCAAAAACTAATAAAGAAACATTGTATACATTTGATCTATGAAACAACAGAAATACAGTTTTAATAAAAACTGGGATGTAAACCTATATCAAAAAGACAATTATAACCTGGACAAAACAGTGTTAAATAAAAAAAAATCGTTCAGTAAGAGTTAAAAAAAATCTACACAGGTAATAGACCTAAAGATAAATTGCTATTGTTGTTAGGAGTACGGAAATATGTTCATAGTACGAGTACTGAATTTAAAGTTAATCGTTCGCTTAAAAATTTCCAACGTAGTACTAAATACATTCAAAACATGAGACGATATACAACATAAGATTAGTAAAAATAAAAAAAAAGCCAACAATGCCGTACAAATTATGTCAATGGGTTAATATAACAAGCAAGTACGATTCGATAGTACTTTCAGTTACTGAAATATAGTTTAAAGCCCAAAAACAAACAAAAAAATTAATTGATAACAAAATATCAAGCATCAGAGACAACAATCATTTAAACCACATCCCTTGGATCTAGATTTTAAACGCATATGATAGTCATAGAAGGCAAGACTAGTGCAATGTTAACACACACACGTATCGTCAGGCAGAAGATACGTTAGGATTTAACCTCTTACTAAATCATGTTATATAGATATACCTTAAAATTATAATTGCAAACATGTAAAGTTTTTTTCAAAAGAATTAATTGTCCAAGATCTTAAAAAACATTTTCTACATTTCCTTCCATCGCAGGTAAAAGACGGTGCTAACATATTACTTGGAACTTTCTGTGGAGATGATATTCCTTATCCACTGCTTGCTTTATCAGGTGTTATTATTCTGAAATTTCATAGTAATAATGAGGATACTGAAAAAGGATTTCGAGCACATTTTAATGACAGTCAAGGTAAAACTATGTTAGAATAACTTTAAAAAAATATAAATATTAAAAGGAAAAATTAACACCCGTAATTTAAAAAAAAAACCCAAATCTAACAAAAGCTATATATACAAGATGAACTAGCTAAGAATGCATTTTTAGTTTTGTTTAGGATTAGAGGCCGTATGATGACCTAAGATGTAAAAATGAATATGTCATTTGGTCTCTGGTGAAAAGTTGTAGTTGTCTTATTGGCAAAGTGGTAACGAAACAAACATCCAGGCTTAGTCACTGCATGTTCGAGAAAAACAGTAGCTTTGTGTTTAACATTTGTTCATGTCAACTATTTAAAAATACCACGACTACTAAACACTAACCAAATTCAAGAGTTTAAAGAACGATCTTGTTTAATTAAATTATTAGTATTAACTAGTAATTAGGTAGAAAAAATACCATGTAATATCAACACGTATGTCATCTTGAAAACATAAAAATAAAAGATAAACTATTAAGTATTCAATCATCCTGAACATAAATTGAAATATTTCGCACTGTCATCTATTGAAAAGTAAAGCATTCAATTTACAGTCATCGATTCATTGGACTCCAATTCGAGTATATTTTTTATTCGAATTGAAGCACAGTAGGAAAAAGTTATCATAAGTACCAGGATTATGATTAAGTACGCCAGACGCGCGTTTCGTCTACATAAGACTCATCAGTGACGCTCAAATCGAAATAATTATCAAGCCAAACAAGTACAAAGTTGAAAAGCATTTAGGATCCAAAATTCTAAAAAGTTGTGCCAAATATGGCTAAGGTATTCATTTTTCTTTTATTATTTACAAAACACATCTGCGTTAGTTGGTTGTCTCATTGGTTATCATCCCACACCTTCTTAATGTTATATCAAAATGTTTTCTCACCGGTAATCTTTGATATTCATAAATATAAGTCAATTATGTTGACATGAGTTAATTGGATATTTATTTACACATGCTTGCCTTTTTGTCATTCTAGATTGTGTTAATGTAACAAAAGATTCCAATGGCACTATCCAGTCTCCAAATTATCCTGAAAATTATCCAACAAATATCATTTGTCTGTACTATATTGAAAGTCGGAAAGGATTGGCCTTAAATATAACGTTCACAAACTTTGATTTGGGATATAGCATTAGAGGATGTGCTTATGACTATGTTATAGTGAGTATGCATTATTTATCGTAATCGTTGATAAATGTGGTAATAAGCATGTTATATGATACTGAAATTCACGAATTTCTTGATTTGGCAGCCGTGCGCTTTTTTCTGCTCTTTGGTCGAGTATTTATTTCTTCGACACATTACCTGTTTCCATCCAAATATTGAGATGATCCCTGAACACGGACAGCTAAATACGTGCAATTGTATTCTGCTTAGGGTTTGATTTTTGGTCATAGATTACAAATGTAAAGCATCGTTTAACTTGTCTATGAATGATTATTCTACTTTTCACTGTTGGCATTCTATTCTTTTAAATGACTTTGATAACTTAGCACTCTCTACAACTCATGCGTTACAAATCTCTAGCAAAGACTAGATTAAAGATTATAATTGAGAAAGGAAATGGGGAATGTGTCAAAATCACAACAACCAAACCATAAGGTAGACAACAGCCGAAGGCCACGAATGTATTAATACGGATTCTTATGTGGTTGAATTAATGTCTTCCAAGAAAATAATGCGTTCACGATGTTTTATAGTAGAAATTAATCATCGTACCTTATCTCAATTTTGTATCAATGGTAATTAGAGACACAATACTAAAATTAAAGTATTCTATCAATATTTCATGTATATCTGTTTTATGAAGAGGATCGCCCCGGGTTATTTAACGGTAATTACTGATTTTGCTAAATGTTTACCATATAACTTCAATTATCAAGTCCACATTCAAATGGCAAAATCAAAAGCTCAAACACATCAGACGAATGGATAACAACTGTCATATTCCTGGCTTGGTACAGGCATTTTCTTATGTAGGAAACGATGTATAAATCCTAATTTGTAGCTATCTAATCTTCGCCCTTGTGTGATAGTCGCCTGAAATGACATTATATTGAGAACGATGAGTGAAAGAGCCTACAGACATGGTAGGTAAACATATCAAAGATGGGTACAGCAGTCAACATTGTGTTATTATCGTAATCACAATTCTTTGTTTTGCATCCAACCAATATTTGCTGACTTGTTTTCCGTATCCATTATTTTGTAAAAGTCTGATGATCGCTATTACGGAAACTCGAAGGGGAAACCAAAATTAGCAAACAAACGAAAACATCGCCTTTTCATCGAAATAATCTTTATCTTTTTATTGTACATGTTATTCACTTGCTTACCTGAATATCCATGCTCCGTTGTCAATTGTTTACCAAGTTGACAATTGATAAACTTCGGCTTCAAAACCCGATCATAAATTAGCTGCCCGATTTTCACAACAATACTGACTAAATATCTTTTTAAGATTATACGAAATGGATGTGTGAAAAATAAAAAATCGTTCACAGAAGACTTAGTTAATAATATACGCATACGTTGGTTTAAGACCTTGCTTAACATTATTTTTTCAACAGTTACTTGTTTCGTATGCCTTTAAGGGTACCATTGTTTTGGCACCTAATGCACCTTTCAATAATAAATGTCTCTAAAGTGATGACCGAGTCCCAAAATGGATTTTGAAAATCTAAAATTCTTTATAAAAACGAAGAGGTAGGATAAACAATATAGACCAATCTGGGAGGGAATCGTAGCTTTGCATGCGATATATTTATTCTTTCTGTTCAACAATGTCCAAAATATTTAACAACACATTTTAAGTTGATATTTCATTTTGCAAATGCATTAACTTTGGTTAGATTTATAAACTGTGAGTAAATAGAATTTGGTTTTATGACAGGTACGAGATGGAATATCACAATCCTCAAAACAACTAGGTAAATTCTGTGGCAGAAGGATTCCTCGTATTCCAGTCATACTTTCAGGAACTGTTTTTGTTATATTTAGGTCAAACAATGTTGCACCTTGGTCAGGGTTCAAAGCAGAATATAAGGAATATAAGGAAGAACCATTCTTAGGTAAATAGAATATGAAAATTGAAAATAATTGGAAAGACATTTAATTCTCCAAAAGTTGTACAGAAAATGCCTTTCATATGCAAGAAACTAATAACTGTTCATTATTGTTTCTGTGTGTGTTACATTAAAATGTTGTGTCATTGTTCTCCTCTTATATTAATTGCGTTTCCTTCAGTTTTAGTTTGTAACGCGAATTTACTTTTTTTCTATCGATTTATGAGTTGCAAACAGCGATATACTATTGTTGCCTTTATTTCTTAACAGAGATGGGCAATCTGAGCAAGAGACGTTTGTCTTTAAAGTCAGTAAAGTGATGACGTTAATTTATATTCTATTTTTTTTTGGTAAACTATATGTGACTTGTTGTTGATAGTTTGCTGGTTCAAAGAAACAATTTCTGTTTAGATTGTAGCGGTTTTCTGAACGTCTCTATGGGTCGTATTCAATCCCCAAAGCATCCGGAGAAGTACGATTCTAACACAGACTGTGTGTATACGCTAGCCAGTCAATATAATATTGAGATCAACTTGACATTTACCTTTTTTGAGATGGAAGACCCACTTTCAGGAAATTGTACCTACGATTTTGTTGAAGTAAGTGTAAAATTCATGAACAAAAGCTTATACTTTAATACAGCAGCTTCAAAATGACACTGGAATTAATAAAACAAAACACAATAGATAGACATAGTCTGCAGGTTTTGCCAAAAACTTTGCATTTTGTTATCAAAACAAAAGCATCTACTAAATTTCGTGAGTATGAGCTTATATGACAACTAAACGTGTAGAATTTAAACAAGATAATAAAACGACGATTTTTTAAAGGAAAGAACCTCATCTATATGCTGGAATGGAGCATCAAATTGCTGTGTTTTTACGAATCAAAGTTGGACCAATTCGTTTAATTTCCCTTTAAAATAAAAATGATAATTAATATTCTAATGAGCAGTGAAATCCAATCTTTGTGAAAGTTTGAACGATATACATGTAGATATCGATCGTACAAAAACTTAAGTATTATATATATATATATATATATAAGTACGTCTGAGACTCAGACGTACTTATGAATATAATTATTTTCTGTGACTGTATCTTACATTAATTTGTAGGATCCTTTACTATAGATAATTTAGCTGATCTGTAACAATAACATCTTCATGCCTTATATATCATGTACTGTAGTACGCCGCTAGATTAAAACTGACGTGGAAAGGTAACATATGGCCACCGAAAGCTCTTTTTTTGAGAGCCCAGGTGGTCGTGTGGTCTAGCGGGACGGCTGCAGTGCAGGCGATTTGGTGTCACGATATCACAGTAGCATGGGTTCGAATCCCGGCGAGGGAAGAACCAAAAATTTGCGAAAGCAAATTTACAGATCTAACATTGTTGGGTTGATGTTTAGACGAGTTGTATATATATATATATATATACGAGTCTAAATTGAAAACTACGTTCAAACCTACGACTGTGTTGGATAAAAACCGCAATTTTTATACGTGTGCATGTCAAACAAATTTCGTTGTAGAAGGGTCTAAAAAACAGCACAAACAACATATTCCAAAAGACCAAAAGAGTGAAAAAGTATATTTAAACAAAACGCATTTGACTAACAGGTCGAACAACTGATGTTCTTTAACCCTGCTGACTGTCATTGGCGATTGCCAAATAAAATTGATCACAAGATGTAACAAATGGATCTTAATATAAATTTAATACGTCACAGAAAAAAAAATTGTTAACTTGTGGACAGGATGTTGTGCCACAAACATTCGGTGTCAATATTTCTTTAGTACACCATATCCGGATTTCGACAAAAATGTCTCTTCGTGAATGTTAGGGATCGAAACGTATTTGGAGGCCATAAAGTACCCTCATTTTAGAGAAAGTACCTCATTTTAGATTAACTCTTGAATTTTAGAGTCAATCGTAGGATGAACGGAACATATAAACCGAAGGAAATTAATGATTACATTGCCATAACAAAATTATATAAACGAGTCTAAATTGAAAACTACGTTCAAACCTACGACTGGTTGGATAAAAACCGCAATTTTTATACGTGTGCATGTCAAACAAATTTCGTTGTAGAAGGGTCTAAAAAACAGCACAAACAACATATTCCAAAAGACCAAAAGAGTGAAAAAGTATATTTAAACAAAACGCATTTGACTAACAGGTCGAACAACTGATGTTCTTTAACCCTGCTGACTGTCCATTGGCGATTGCCAAATAAAATTGATCACAAGATGTAACAAAATGGATCTTAATATAAATTTAATACGTCACAGAAAAAAAAATTGTTAACTTGTGGACAGGATGTTGTGCCACAAACATTCGGTGTCAATATTTCTTTAGTACACCATATCCGGATTTCGACAATAAATGTCTCTTCAGTGATGTTAGGGATCGAAACGGTATTTGGAAGGCCATATAAAAGTACCCTCATTTTTAGAGAAAGTACCCTCATTTTAAGATTAACTCTTGAATTTTAAGAGTCAATATATAGGATGAACGGATCATATAAACCGGAGGGAAAATATGATACATGCCCAACAAAAATATAAACGAGTCTAAATTGAAAACTACGTTCAAACCTACGACTGCGTTGGATAAAAACCGCAATTTTTATACGTGTGCATGTCAAACAAATTTCGTTGTAGAAGGGTCTAAAAACAGCACAAACAACATATTCCAAAAGACCAAAAGAGTGAAAAAGTATATTTAAACAAAACGCATTTGACTAACAGGTCGAACAACTGATGTTCTTTAACCCTGCTGACTGCCATTGGCGATTGCCAAATAAAATTGATCACAAGATGTAACAAAATGGATCTTAGTATAAATTTAATACGTCACAGAAAAAAAAAATTGTTAACTTGTGGACAGGATGTTGTGCCACAAACATTCGGTGTCAATATTTCTTTAGTACACCATATCCGGATTTCGACAATAAATGTCTCTTCAGTGATGTTAGGGATCGAAACGGTATTTGGAAGGCCATATAAAAAGTACCCTCATTTTTAGAGAAAGTACCCTCATTTTAAGATTAACTCTTGAATTTTAAGAGTCAATATATAGGATGAACGGATCATATAAACCGGAGGGAAAATATGATACATGCCCAAACCAAACAAAAAATATAAACGAGTCTAAATTGAAAACTACGTTCAAACCTACGACTGCGTTGGATAAAAACCGCAATTTTTATACGTGTGCATGTCAAACAAATTTCGTTGTAGAAGGGTCTAAAAACAGCACAAACAACATATTCCAAAAGACCAAAAGAGTGAAAAAGTATATTTAAACAAAACGCATTTGACTAACAGGTCGAACAACTGATGTTCTTTAACCCTGCTGACTGTCATTGGCGATTGCCAAATAAAATTGATCACAAGATGTAACAAAATGGATCTTAATATAAATTTAATACGTCACAGAAAAAAAAAATTGTTAACTTGTGGACAGGATGTTGTGCCACAAACATTCGGTGTCAATATTTCTTTAGTACACCATATCCGGATTTCGACAATAAATGTCTCTTCAGTGATGTTAGGGATCGAAACGGTATTTGGAAGGCCATATAAAAAGTACCCTCATTTTTAGAGAAAGTACCCTCATTTTAAGATTAACTCTTGAATTTTAAGAGTCAATATATAGGATGAACGGATCATATAACCGAGGGAAAATATGATACATGCCCAAACAAAAAATATAAACGAGTCTAAATTGAAAAAATACGTTCAAACCTACGACTGCGTTGGATAAAAACCGCAATTTTTATACGTGTGCATGTCAAACAAATTTCGTTGTAGAAGGGTCTAAAAACAGCACAAACAACATATTCCAAAAGACCAAAAGAGTGAAAAAGTATATTTAAACAAAACGCATTTGACTAACAGGTCGAACAACTGATGTTCTTTAACCCTGCTGACTGTCCATTGGCGATTGCCAAATAAAATTGATCACAAGATGTAACAAAATGGATCTTAATATAAATTTAATACGTCACAGAAAAAAAAATTGTTAACTTGTGGACAGGATGTTGTGCCACAAACATTCGGTGTCAATATTTCTTTAGTACACCATATCCGGATTTCGACAAAAATGTCTCTTCAGTGATGTTAGGGATCGAAACGGTATTTGGAAGGCCATATAAAAAAGTACCCTCATTTTTAGAGAAAGTACCCTCATTTTAAGATTAACTCTTGAATTTTAAGAGTCAATATATAGGATGAACGGATCATATAAACCGAGGGAAAATATGATACATGCCCAAACAAAAATATAAACGAGTCTAAATTGAAAACTACGTTCAAACCTACGACTGCGTTGGATAAAAACCGCAATTTTTATACGTGTGCATGTCAAACAAATTTCGTTGTAGAAGGGTCATAAAAACAGCACAAACAACATATTCGAAAAGGACCAAAAGAGTGAAAAAGTATATTTAAACAAAACGCATTTGACTAACAGGTCGAACAACTGATGTTCTTTAACCCTGCTGACTGCCATTGGCGATTGCCAAATAAAATTGATCACAAGATGTAACAAAATGGATCTTATATAAATTTAATACGTCACAGAAAAAAAAAATTGTTAACTTGTGGACAGGATGTTGTGCCACAAACATTCGGTGTCAATATTTCTTTAGTACACCATATCCGGATTTCGACAATAAATGTCTCTTCAGTGATGTTAGGGATCGAAACGGTATTTGGAAGGCCATATAAAAAGTACCCTCATTTTTAGAGAAAGTACCCTCATTTTAAGATTAACTCTTGAATTTTAAGAGTCAATATATAGGATGAACGGATCATATAAACCGAGGGAAAATATGATACATGCCCAAACAAAAAATATAAACGAGTCTAAATTGAAAACTACGTTCAAACCTACGACTGCGTTGGATAAAAACCGCAATTTTTTATACGTGTGCATGTCAAACAAATTTCGTTGTAGAAGGGTCTAAAAACAGCACAAACAACATATTCCAAAAGACCAAAAGAGTGAAAAAGTATATTTAAACAAAACGCATTTGACTAACAGGTCGAACAACTGATGTTCTTTAACCCTGCTGACTGCATTGGCGATTGCCAAATAAAATTGATCACAAGATGTAACAAAATGGATCTTAATATAAATTTAATACGTCACAGAAAAAAAAAATTGTTAACTTGTGGACAGGATGTTGTGCCACAAACATTCGGTGTCAATATTTCTTTAGTACACCATATCCGGATTTCGACAATAAAATGTCTCTTCAGTGATGTTAGGGATCGAAACGGTATTTGGAAGGCCATATAAAAAGTACCCTCATTTTTAGAGAAAGTACCCTCATTTTAAGATTAACTTGAATTTTTAAGATCCAAATATTAGGATGAACGGATTCATATTAATCCGAGGAAAAATATGATACATGGCCCAAACAAAAATATAAACGAGTCTAAATTGAAAACTACGTTAAACCTACGACTGCGTTGGATAAAAACCCATTTTATACGTGTGCATGTCAAACAAATTTCGTTGTAGAAGGGTCTAAAAAACAGCACAAACAACATATTCGAAAAGACCAAAAGAGTGAAAAAGTATATTTAAACAAAACGCATTTGACTAACAGGTCGAACAACTGATGTTCTTTAACCCTGCTGACTGCCATTGGCGATTGCCAAATAAAATTGATCACAAGATGTAACAAAATGGATCTTAGTATAAATTTAATACGTCACAGAAAAAAAAAATTGTTAACTTGTGGACAGGATGTTGTGCCACAAACATTCGGTGTCAATATTTCTTTAGTACACCATATCCGGATTTCGACAATAAATGTCTCTTCAGTGATGTTAGGGATCGAAACGGTATTTGGAAGGCCATATAAAAAGTACCCTCATTTTTAAAGAAAGTACCCTCATATATATATATATATTTATATATAACCAAAGTTATGCACAACTGGAGTGCTACTATGTCATTATGTCTGTTTTTTTTTTATCTCTAAAACATGTCGATATCAGGAACATAGACAAACATTTAAATTATCATATTAAGTTAAGTAAAACAACTGGTGAGAAATATATGTGTTGTGTAAGAGAAGCAACGTTGGATTCATAACGGAGACAAAATACTTAAGTAAATTGGTTTGTTATTTTGGTTCGTTATAGTTTATCTTTTTCTAATTGTTTCACGCTTTTGTGTGGTGAATAAGCGGGATGAGTTGCATCTCATTGTGGAAGGACGTACAGTTTTCTGTAATTGTGTACATTTACTTCATTTAAACGCTGGTGGATAGTTGTTTCATTTGCAATTATACTTCATTTCTTTATTTTCTTTTGAGAGAAAATTTTGGAAAGAGTTTTAGTACACATGGACAATAGGAAGACCAATATAAAATTACCATCAAAACAGGCAGAAGACCACTACAACATAAAAATATCAAAAATCAAAATATTATAACATAAAAATTTCCAGACGAACAAAATCCCTCAGTTGTAACTATAAGATTAATCCTGCAAGTATAAAACATGAAATTGATATTTGTATTGTATTTGTAACAATTTAATAATTGTAGATTTACGACTCAAATACTAGTATTGGAAAGTTTTGTGGATTTCAAAAGCCTGTTTTAAATTTGACATTTACGCTATCAAGCAGTGTTCGTGTAGTTTTCCATTCTGACAGCTCAAGAAATTATAAAGGATTCAGTGCCAACTTTGAAGAAATAACAGGTTTTAATACTTTATTATTCGATATTTTGCTGATTTAAAAACCTTAATATGACTCATGGTAGTTTTAGGTTTAGGCATGAGAGGAATCGACAAAAAGTAAAAAGATAAAAGTGTTAAGTAAAGAGCAATAACAGACTATTGAAAGCATTTACGTGTGTTTTAAAAGGAGAGCGATACACAACAACAAAAAAGAGTCAACGAAGTCTACAACTAACAAACTTCATGAATTGAAATATGTGATGAAATAAAACAATTCTACTTTCTAAACGATATGCATTCAACTATGATAAAAGTTTTGATGAATGTCAAACGGCGTTTTTAATCTAAGTTTGACTATTGCGTAATAGACACCAACAAAAGAATGTTTATAACTAAATTGTTTACTACATTGTCCCAATTTGAGTATTTCCATCTTAATTACCGGTATTCATTTTAATATCTTGTTGGTTTATTCGACTTGTTTGCAACTTATTTGATATAAACGACAAGCTTTAAAACACGTGTTTCTTCCGTCCAGTTGCAAATATATCAGGAAAATTACTGACAAAACAAACCAAGAATTAAAGTTATTTAATGTGGTACCTAACACTACAGGGAGATAACTCTGTAAAATCAGTGAAACGTTTTAATGACGTTGTGTTGTTAAGGGAATATTAAGCTTCTCAATGATCAAAATTAGTGTTTGTCAAACTGCTTTATAATCAGTGTAATTTTTCTGATAAAATGCTTTGTTCAAATTTTTTGAGATTTTTATATTATTGTCATAGGGTCAAAGTAAATACTTTGTCAAAATTTAATGAAAATTAAACGAGCCAAATTAATTTTAGTGAAAGTGTTAGGTACCACCTTAAATCAACTTACATGCATGAAAATGTGGTGTACGATGATACCCGTTTTCATATAAATAAACAAACTAAACAGTTATATAGCAAATCTATGAAACATATTACTTTAATCCTGACTTTGATGCTGGGGTTAAGTCGATACTGGTTGTACCGTAAAGAGTCGAATTAGTATAAACAAATGTTCAATCTAAGTTCAAGACTCTCTAATGAAATAAATTTAACTCGAATTTTAGTTTGTGAAATTATAATATTGAAATTATTGCGAGCGTTCGGTTTATTTCAAAATACTAACCTTCCTAGCTCATCTGAACTGAAGGGCCACGTAAGCTGTTCTCATCACTTGGTGTTCGTCGCCTGTCGTCGTCGTTAACTTTTTACACTTTGAGGTTGTCCTATTGAACTACTGAATGGAACGGAACCAAACATGACATGTATGTTCTTTATGAGGTGCTGTCCACGTGTTATTACTTTGTAGCCGATCCATCATCCAAGATGGCCGCCAGCGGATGAATTTGCTTCACATAGGATCCTATGGGAAAAACATAAAAAAAATCTTCTTTTAGACAACTACTGAATGGAATGAAACGAAACAATGCATGAATGTTCATTATGAGGTGATTACCAAATGTTGTTACTTTTAAACTAATCCATCATTGAAGATGGCCACCAGGTGGACTTAGTTTTACTAGGGAAATATGGGAATCACATACAAATGTCTTTTTTAGAGTGCCACTGAATGGAATGAAACTAAACATAGCATGAATGTTCCTTTTGAGGTGCTGCCCAAACGTTGTTACTTTGAAACTAATTCAACATTGAAGTACCAACAGCAAGAGACTTTGTTTAACATAGGTCCCTATAGAAAATACAAACAAATGACTTTTTCTAAAGAACTACTGAATGGAATGAAACTAAACATGTCATAAATAATCCTTACGAGGTATTGATCAAGTGTTTTTTGTATGATTTCAAAAACCTAAGTAGAGTCAGGTGAGCGATACAAGCTCTCAATTGGCTCTAGTTTAACAAGTATTAAAGAAAAACAGTTAGCAAGTTGTGGTGAGTCTGATTATTATTATTTTATATTCTGGTCCTAACATGCATGAATCCGGTCGTTATATTTGATTGATATTTGCCATTTTAGGGCCTGTATGTCTTACTTTGCGGTACGGGTTTATTCGTTGTTAAAGTCCGCATGGTCGCCTTTAGTTGCTATCTGCGTCAATTGGTCTGCGATGGAGTGTTGTCTTATTGTTAATTATACCACATCTTCTTTTAATATATTGGTCATAAAAAAATCAAATCTACTTTTTTTAACCCATCAGTCGACCAAGCCACTGACGAAGTGCTGACAACAGTATCGTTTTTTCCGACATCTGGAAACAACTTTACACCATTTACCAACACATCATCAGTAAACTCAGGTATATCTAAAAATAAATAGTTGTCAAAGGTACCAGGATTATAATTTAGTACGCCAGAAACGCGTTTCGTCTACATAAGACTCATCATTGACGCTCATATCAAAGCCATTTCAGTTTTGTAACATTGTTGCTCCACTGTTGAATGTAATTTTACTTTTCATTGATTAGAACTATAAAAATACATGCTGATTTACCAAATATCTTAAGAGATGAAATCTTAAGCAACAAACACAAGAATATTTACCATAATCTTAAAGATAAATCTGGAGAACATTGATCAATCTGACTGTATAGTCCACAAGTCCTTATAGAAGAATTCACCTTAATTACCATGTCTCTGCAAACCCCCTACAATACGTTATCCTAGTTTCTTGTACATACATCAATAAAGCAAATTTTGCTGTCTATATTATTGCGTAGAACCAGGTTAACAAATGAAACATATGTTATTTTTCTTTTAGCGATTTTGCAATTATACGGACTTTATATATCTAACAATTATAGTGTGTATGTTGTTCAGTCCTCTCCCCACATCCAACATCAACTAGCCACACAAGTGAAAGTAAACTATAGTGTCGATGATTTGGTATAGAACATGATATTCTATAGAAAAACATCCGTTTGGTGAGACTGTTATTAAAGTGAGAGGGTTAGCGCTATAGAACTAGGTTTAATCCACCATTTTCTACATTTAAAAATGCTTCTACCAAGTCAGGAATATGACAGTTCTTGTCCATTCGTTTTTGATGCGTTTTGTTATTTGATTTTGACATGTGATTATGGACTTTCCTAATTGATTTTCCTCTGAGTTCAGTATTTTTGTGATTTTACTTTTTATCGAAATCTGCTGATATTGTTTAAATTTTTAAAATCAAATGAAAAAAAAATTAATAAAAAAAAATCTGAATCCTAATTATCTGTCATAGGCTGACAGTTTAAGAAACAAATGTCAAATAACTGTTATTTCCATCGAAGAAGATCATTACTTTTACACACCAGATGCATACCATCTATTTTGTTCAATATGACTGAATAAATTATTTAATTTGCAAAACATTATATATTCACATTTCAGTAGTTATTGGTGCTGCTTCTGGTGTACTAATTGGAGTGATAGCTGTGACTACTATTACATGTGTCATAGTAGGTCGTCAGAGGAGAACAGAGACAAATAGAATAAAAAGGTGGAGTATTAAACATATTCAATGAAAAGAGTTTTGAGTACAACCTTCTATTAAATATAAAAAAAAAGATGTGGTATGATTGCCAATGAGACAACTATCCACAAAAGACCAAAATGACTCAAACTTTAACAACTATAGGTCACCGTACGGCCTTCAACAATGAGCAGAGCACATACCGCATAGTCAGCTATAAAAGGCCCCTATAAGACAATGTAAAACAATTCAAACGAGAAAACTAACGGCCTTATTTATGTAAAAAAATGAACGAAAAACAAATATGTAACACATTAACAAACGACAACCACTGAATTACAGGCTCCTGACTTGGGACAGGCACATACATTAATAATGTGGCAAGGTTAAACATGTTAGCGGGATCCCAACCCTCCCCCGAACCTGGTTTAACAGTACAAGCCGTTTTAGTTGACATACTCGGTAGGAAAAAATAAACAACCTATACAACAATTAAAAAAAGGTTCGGAATACAAGTGACAATGGAAATATGGAATGTTCAAAAGAGACAACAACACGAACAAAAAGTGTAATTTTTTTTAAGTACTCCTATTTTTTAATCCGCTTAAGTTGACATACAAATAAAATCTACACAACAACTTTAATAAAGGTTCGAAATATATGATCGAATAGTCTAGCATTGCTCCGTTTCCAAAATAAAAAAAAGAAGATGTGGTATGAATGCCAATGAGGCAACTCTGCATCCAAGTCACAATACAAATAAGATTAACAATTATAGATAAAAGAACGGTCTTCAACATGGATCATTGGCCCACACCAACAGCAAATTTTAAAGGACCCTAAAATTACAAGTATAGACCCGATGTATTCAATCTGAATTCAGTAACCCAGTTCATACTTGATAAAAGATTAACTCAAATTGGTATTTTTCCTCTCAAAAAACTAACGTTTGCATTAAAGTTGTAACTAGGATATGTTCATTGTACATTTTAATCTTCATTGCATTACAGGTTCATTATTTCATAGTATAACGTACTCGTTCGCACCCCTGACCGCCTCATGGGAGCTCTGCATCAAACCCTTTCCTTTTCATGCAAATACCGCAAATTGACCACATTTCACCCAGTTTAGAAAAACAAGCACACGTCGAGTGTTTCCTTTGCAAAATGTTCACATTAACTCCATATAAGGTCATACAGAGAAGTCAATGTAATTAATCAAGTTTTGCCCAAAATTAACACTTATCCAGGTGATAGCCTGTCTACGAGGTTCACAATACCCCACATTAATTCAGTTGGTTAGAACCTGCAATAAAACGGCATGGTGTGTACAGCTAGGGTATAGAAATTATAAAACCAACTGTACATTATCATGATTATATAAGAAAACCATTATAAAAAGACCACTGTAATTTAGAAACAAAAACGTCTTCATTCCGATCAAAATTGTACGGATACGTCTGATAACTTTATAAAATAAAATCTTCAGATTACAACTTTATTATTATGATCAGAAATGCTTCTAAGGCTGTAAAAGTAATAATTAAGAAATATCTTATACTTGTGAATGTCACGTCAAAAGACCGTTCGAAATTAGTGCATGCAAAACAATTTACAAATAAATCGGGTTACCAGGTTAAATGTTTAAAAAAAAATCCGAAACATGCGTACAAAGTCTTAATTTTCCTTCAGTTAAATATCAGAATGAAATATTCAAAAAGTCTGAGTCCATGCTCCGTGCATAAGATCAATTTGAATAATTTCACATAAGCAACACGACGGGTGCCGCATGTGGAGCAGGATCTGATTACCCTTCCGGAGCACCTGAGATCACCCCTAGTTTTTGGTGGGGTTCGTGTTGTTTATTCTTTAGTTTTCTATGTTGTGTCATGTGTACTATTGTTTTTCTGTTTGTCTTTTTCATTTTTAGCTATGGCGTTGTCAGTTTGTTTTAGATTTACGAGTTTGACTGTCCCTTTGGTATCTTTGGTCCCTCTCCTTTCTAAGACTTATTGTGAATATTCGTCTCTTACCGTAATTTCATACAGTCTTAACTTTAAATGAGCAACTCTATATTGAACGACAGATTGAAATGTTTAATCTTGAACTCTTTTCTACAGAAAACATTCAACAGAGTCTACGGAAAAATCATATCATGTTTACAATAACGTGGTAAACAATGATCACTGCAGCACTTCAAACTTTGTCGAATACAGCATAGCAAATGCGAACACCGATTTGGAAAAAGAAAAACATACAGGTGACACAGAAATGAATGACGAGGGCAGTGCAAATGATGAAATAGATGATGAGTATTCATATTCCAACCTATTAACCGACGATACATCGAATAACAATCACAATGCTGAAAGTTCTCATTATGATTTATCGGACAGTTACAACGGAGAACCTGAAATTCATGAAATTCAAACAGTCATCAAAACGTCAACAAAAGTTAAAACAGATGACAGTGAGTATATCGAACAAGGAGAAGCCTATAATTTTTTGAGCATCCAACCACTGAAAATCAACGATACAGAAAACTTTGATCGAACTATAGACGATGTGTATGATAAAACGACACATATTACGAATACCAGTTACATGTACACTGAATTAGGTCTATATGATCATTCCGCAAATAATTAATTACAAAATTAAATTTCAAAATGGTTTATATTATTTTTTTTCCTGTTTTGTACCTTTCCCTGTTTTCATAGCACATTCGCAATGCAAAATATAATGCGTTTATCAGACTGTGTATGATGTCTTTTTGATAAATAGTTTAAAGATGAACTGGGTTGTACAATATCATAGATGTTACGTAGTGCTACGTAGATTTTGACTATTGAACATGTAGCTACGTACTAGCTACTACATAGATATTGAACTGAACCCTGATTAATATACTCGTATTAGTCAAGGAAGAACATAATTAATTCACTGTACATGGACGTATAATAAATTCTTATCGTTTTGTTTTAACATGTTTAATACTGTACATGGTGTATCGTTTTTTGCTAAGACTGACACTCGAAATTCACAATATATTTTTTTAGTGGGGGTTGTGTTGACCATTTTTGGTTTTCTATGTGTTGTGTTTTTAATACTGTTGTTTGTCCTTTGGGTGTTTTACATTTTTGCCATGACATTGTCCACTTAATGAGTTTAAATGTCCCATTGGTATGTTTCTCCTGAAATAAATGAATATACTTTTAAAGATCAATCGAAATTTATCTCATGTATATATAAGTTGTATCGTTATACTTATAATAAATTGAAACATGATATTCCAATCGGAACTTTTTTTTCATACACCACAAACGTTTTCATAAAAGAGATAAAAAAAAAACACAAGGGTTTGGTATGCGAGGTAGGATAGCCTTCTTTGCATTTTGTTTTAATTTACTTGTAAATCAATATGCATGATTCGAGACAATTAAGCAATCTATTATTAAGAAAAACCCTTTAAACATGCGTATGAATTTTTACGCTATCTTTTGCATACAATTTTTTTTTACGACTACACATGACTTCCATCGTTTCCATTGAGGAAGAAACTGACTAGAACTATGTTTTCTAAGGTTAGTTTGCTTTCTAAATAAAATTGACGTAACGTTCGTCAAACAAAGTGTTTACTGGTAAAAACAACACTAAAAAATGAACAAAAATGAAATTACCAGCCGTTACTAGAAGCTAATAACAACTAGTGAATAAGTGTATTCTCCCTTGTCGATGTATCGCTCCTTTAAACAAGATTCCTATATGTACGGTAATGTGTAACAGTTGGGATCATAGGCACTGACGTTGATTACTCCCTAACGGCTCTGTACTCATACACCCCGTCAATATCTTTTTATTCTCAAATGGTTGTTGAATTCTTGTTTTTCATTTTTGCTAATATGTTTTGTCAATAGGGCTTTTCGTGTTTTTTTCTTACATGTGACGTCCGAAAATCATTATTCCGACATCCCATTACTCCGACAGCCCATTATTCCGACAGCCCATTGTTCCGACAACCCATTATTCCGTCAACCAATTATTCCGACAGCTCATTATTGTGACAATGCATCTGCCTTAGGGTTCATCATAAGGAATTGAATAATATGGTCGTGTTTACACCTAAAAAAATACTATGAGTACATACACACTGAGACATCTACGAAAGATTTAAGGCATGGCAGAAACAAAATATATAAAAGTAACATGAGTTATACGTTTCAGAAAATTAAAAACGTACCTGGATTTTGTTTGATATCCATTTTTTCCAGTCTGCAGAAGATAGCAAAATTAACAAAAATCCGAGTTTCATTTGATGCATTCCACTCAGTTACGCATTTAAAATCTACTATTCTAATATGACGTGCTTCAATCGCTTTATGAATAAACCCATGCTGAGTTTTATGAAATTAGTATGCATTTAATATATTTGATTATCTGTAAACATTTCCAACCTCTTAAAAGATGTTCTTGTTACTAATTCCTTTATTATAACTGTAACTTGTTGCACTTCGAAATTGACATATTTGCTATCGCTGGGGCAAAAATAATCACGAATATAATGCGTACTCATGTTAAAACTGCAATAAAGTAGCTTGCAGCAATTGTTTTTAATTGTCTGCCGATGTCTATTGTCCCGTTATTGTCAATTTGGATCAATACTAATCAAAACATGTATTATATGGGATATTCTGAAACCCCTTCCTTAACTTAGTTTATTTTTGCAAGAACGAAAAAAAATGGATAGCAAAATCTAGTAAAGTTTATAATTTTCTAAAACTTAAATTCATTTAAAATTGATATATCTAGTTCCTGTCATCCCTTAAAACTTTTACAAGTTGGACATGTATACCTTTCAGTCCTTCCACACATCCATTTTAATGTCCAAATATTCATTGTACATTTATTCTATTGATTTAAGCATACATATGATAATTACTCTCAGGTCCCTCTTAAAGTTACTTAAGTCACTAAATCCTTTTAGGGTATTATGTTGTCTCAACATATTCTGGTTCGAAGTATATGTGTAACATACTGAATATTGCGATCGGGAACCAGTTTACAATCAATACTACTGTTATGAAGATTTTAGTTGTTGTCTTATTAATAATGTTTGTCCAGTTCGTATGGTAAGACAACTGAACAATATAAACTAGAAATTCTTAAAAGAGCATGCGGGTCACCTGGATCAATGTGCATCTTCAACAAACGTCTCTCTCCAATATCGTAGATTAGACTATAAATTATAACTCTCTAAGCGTTTCTTTTGTTGATCGTGTTACGGCGATCATTTTTACTGTTAACACTTTCTCTCCTTTTTTTTGTTTTAAATTTGCTCAAAATGAGAAAAAAAGTGTTAACCCCCCTTTTTTTTACAGTTTTTGTCGAACCTGCAGACAGCTCATCATGGGGATAGTGATCCTGCGGTGGCGGCAGTGTTAGCTCATTTCTCAAAAGTTTTAAATTTTAGAAAGTGGAAGACATGGATGTTTCATACTTTGTATATAGATGCCTCATGTTACGATGTTTCAGTCAGTCACATGTCCAATGTCCTTGACCTCATTTTCATGGTTATGTGACTACTTGAAAAAAAAAGTTAAGATTTTTGTAATGTTCAATTCTCTTTTATTGTAAATAAAAGGATAACTAAATTGGATATGTGCCTACCGTGCAAGATCTTAATGCCCGTCAGACAGTTTCCACTTGACCTCGACCTCATTTCATGAATCAGTAAGCAAGGTTAAGTTTTGGTGGTCAATGACATATTTTAGATACATTAAGCAATAGGTTCTTGTATATTCTTTGTATGGAAGAACTGAATATTGTACATGTCCAACTGGCAGGTGTCAACTGACCTTGACCTCATTTTCATGGTTGAGTGGTTATGGTTAAGTTTTTTGTGTTTTGCTAAGTTTTTCTCATACTGAATGCAATAGGTTTATATTTGATGTATGGAATAATTGTATGGTATACATGTCTAGCTGACAGGTGTCATCTGACCGTAACCTCATTTTCCTGGTTCAGTGGTCAAAGTTGTTTGGTATTTTTTTTCTAATACCGGTACTATATGCAATAGGTCAACTATATTTGATGTATGGAACTATTTTATGATCTATATGCCAGCCCCGCAGGTTTTTATTTGACCTTGACCTCCTTTTCACGGTTCATTGCTCAGTGTTAACCTTTTGTGTTTTGGTCTGTTTGTGGTGTCTTTTTGTTGGTGCATGTCTGTCTGGCATCATTCATCTTACCTTGACTTCATCTCATATGGTTCATTGCTCAATGTTTAGTTTTCTTGATTAATGTTAAGTTTATGTGACAGTTGTAATAAAAATTTATATTAGGACATATCAACATAATATCAATGATTAGTTAAAGAAGGCGAGACATTTCAAGGTAATAATTCTTTTTAAATGCAGATCTACGATTTCGAAATATTCGCTTTTTGAAAATCTTGTCTTGCTTTTTTCTTTTCGAATATTTAATCTATCTATCATAGTTTTCAAGATAAAATCGAAATAAGCCAGAACAAATCGCAATCAAAGGGAAATAACTCCAATAAGTGGACGATTGACGATTTTGGTTATGTTGACTCATAAAAAACACTTACCAGGTCAATTCTTTTTACTATTTACGTTTTTTTTTTATTATAATTGCCAAGATCAGACGCAATATGCTGAGAACAGCTCACTTAGCCTTTTGGGGCTAGGGGGCTAACTTTACATTGGATTTAGTGAGATCTATTCAACTAGCGTAACCCCGCAAGATATGGAGGTCCTTGACAGTAACCTCGTCTGGTAGCATTTTGAATTGGAGAACATCGTGTTAATGCAAAATATTTTAAAGCTTCTGTTTAGTTTTACCAAACTCTTTGACTCTTTGACGATTGAGACGTTTGCCGATTTTACAGACCTTCATATGTAATTTAGAAGTTATTGTAATTGAGTTACAATTTCATTAACGTATATACCACATCGACCGATATGGACTGCACAGTGGAGTTTCCAAATATGCAAAAATACCGAAATATGACTTGCAATTGATGAAAAAGCGAATTATGTCACTGAAACCAATCACTATTCAAAACACGTTTTTTGTTAGTAAATCATTTATTTAAATAAAAAAGTATAAACATATAAACCACGAAATGTGAGGAATACATTATTTACAAAGACAAAACTTTACCTAAAAGTGAAAATTAATTTGTAACATGGAATAACTGGGAAAAAACAACAAGTACAATAACCTAAGTAAAAATATATACATTTGTGAAAAACCAATTAACAGAAATTATTCAATACACTGTAGTACATTGTACTTTACACCTTTCCATATAGAATAATTAATCATTTCCATATCCTGACCAGCAGGGTTTCAGAATGTTTAAAAGTTAACAAGACGTAATTGCCTCACACTTATGATGTACTTAGTACATACCAATATAGAAATACCAATGTATAGCATTTTGGATTGTAATTTGAACAATCATATATTTTGTTTCCAACCACTTAACTACGACACTCATAAAAGGAAATAAATGAAAAGTTGAAACTGTTAAATTATTTATAACATCAATCATTTATATCATGGTTTCGAAATAAGCTTTTTGAGTCAACATTTAGAGCCTTGTTTTACTTTTCGATGCTAAATTTTAAATCAAAAGGACGTGAAGTTCCAACTAATTATTTCAATAATTCATTTTATCATATTGTACTTGGATGTGCAGTGAGTCATTATGATAATTTGTTTCCCATTTCTCACAATGGGCCATTCCAGTTAATTTCTGACGGGTGGGGATAGATGGGGAGAATTTTGTTTGTAGGTATCAGAAAAAAACATTATGAAAAACTACCTATCAGATCTAAAGATTAAGACCTATCAGATGTACAGTATCTGTTCGTTTTGGGTGGATGGGCTTTCATTAAAAAAATGACATATCATAATTTGTTACTGTAAGGATTGTACCCATCAGAATTTTAAATACAATACCAGATAATGCATGATATGTAACTGTCTACATTCCAAAGCACCCCTTAGATCTGACATAGTCATGTTTGCAACCCCTAAGATGTAATTATTTTAAATTATTTACTGCTGCAAGACCCACAGAAGTTTTTTGCTTATAAGTGTACGTGTCAGATGAAAAAAACCAAAATGTTCACCCCTAACATGTATAAATTTTACACCCCTCAGAAAGGACCATCCAACCCCCATTATCAGATATTAACTGCAATGGCGGAATACATGTCACAATGTTTGAATGTTATTAATACATGTATATAAAACAGTTGTTTAATCAAAATTCATCAAAGGAAGTTTACTACCTCCTAACTTCTTTGATATATTCAATTACAACTACAAAATAAAACGTAATCTTGAAATGTACATACATGCTATAATTTAAAAAAAAATTAAGTAGATCTATATGTAAAAAAATATATACATTTGTGAAAAACTAACTGATTTTTTTTTAAATAGATTACACTGTAGTACATTGTACCATACACCTTTCCATATTAAACAATTAATCATTTTCATTTCCCAACCAGCAGGGTTTCAAAATGTCTAAAAGTTTACCAGACGTAATTGCCTCACACGTATTACATATAAAAAAGACATAAAAAATGTATAACATTGTGCACCGTTTTATTTCAAAACATAAAAGTGTGGAAATGCACATTAATAGAAATTGAGCAAAAGTTTATGAAAAGAACATTTGATTCCATGTTCCGACCAACAGGGTTTCAAAATCCTGACCAGCAGGGTCTCAAAATTTAAGTCATAAAAACAGAACAAAAATGCATTTTTTTCTTAAATTAATTTGTCTTCAATATCAGTAATTAATATTATGCAAGCTTTACCCAAGATTTCAAATACATGCAGTCATTTTTTTTACTTTCTTTGAGCTAATACAAGATTGTCCTTTGTTAACATACATAGTATAAATTGTGTAAATAAACAATAGGAAAATTTAGTTATTTGTCTACAAATTAAATGTAACCAAACGTAATAGTTTCACACTCATAATGTTATACTGTGAAAGTACTTTATTTCGTAGGGATCAATTTTCGTGGTTTGATCAATATTAACATGTTCGTGGGTTTTTAAATTCGTGGATTTTAGTTTTCTAATAAAAAAAATAATTGAAAAATTAAAGCCTTTACAAACGAAGGTTACAAATAGTCTTGATTATAGAAATTGCAAAGTAAACATTGACCCGTGTAAATCGTAGGGATAACAGGGCTGCTTCATTTGTTCTAGGTCGGGCTATGCCCGGTTTGCCCTATCACGTGACCGGGTTAAATATGGCTGAAAATAAAACGAGTGGAACCGGCTGATTTAATAATGGCAGAAGTTCAAATTTATACTTTTTTGCTTTCTAAGCTAGGGAATCTAAAAGATGAACCTATCAACAATAAATATATTTTTTAACATGCAGTCTTTTTTTCTGAGGCTCTATTCATCATAAAAATGCATGCGGTTGTAGTCCTGTGACTGCTATTTAAAAGTATTCTCAGATTTGGCGTTATTGAATTTTTCTCTAGATCATATCAATAGTTAAACCTACCGATGGGGATCTTTCCATGACTTGATTTGGACTATGGTTGTTTTATTTCGTTGGACACTTAATTTCGTGGATAAAGTCATCCACGAAAACCACGAAAATTGGTACCCCACGAATAAAAGTATTTTCACAGTATATGCATAACAAAGTATACCATAATGCATTGTTATTTGAAAAATCATCAATTTATTTGGATTCAAACCACTAAATGAATGAAACAAATAAAGGGAAATAAAATAAAATGATGAAACTGTCAAATTATTTATGACATCTTCAAATGAGCAAATTTATTTGAATAATCAATTCGTCAGCTGCATTTAGTAAATGCTAAATCAAAAACATCTGATCTTAACGAATTATTTCAATGGACCTTCATTTTATCATATTGTATTGTACAGTAAGTCATTATGATTATTGTTTCCCCAGTTCTTACAATATATGTCACAATGTTTGAACGTCATACCAGTAGTTTGATCAAAATTCATCAAGTGTATTTTCCATATTTGTTTTTGTATTCGATTACAACTCCAAAATAAAATTCAATCTTTAACTGTACATGATATAATTTATAATGCAAATACATTATCTGGCAAGCAAGCAATATATTGTAAAACTTGTAAAATAGTTAGTAGAATGAATTAATCAATACACTGACGTACATTGTACTGTACAACTTTTCCAATATCAAAGCACTAAAAAAAATGAAAATTAATGAAAAGCTTGGAAGATTAATAAATTGTCAAATTTATTCTAGTTCCCAGTTAGTGAATTTTTTTATTCATCGAAGCTTAGTGCTAAATAAAAAATATATAGCGATACATTAAAATTACTGATTTACATTTACTTTTTTTTAATCAAAATTTTATATCATTCCAACAAGAATTTTATCTTAGATATTCATATTTTCAAACTAAAAATTTGGTAACCATAAATTACTTATATAAAAGGGGAGATATCTGAAAATACCTCGAGTCTGAAAAAAATGTCTCACTAAAATTATAAAAGGTGAAAACCAATTTCTCCTCAATTATCTAATAAATTATATATTATGTATAAAACGTTTTTAATGGCTTCTTAAAATATAATCCTCCTATGTGTCCGATATGATTTTATAGAGAAAAACCAATATTTTCATTGTCACTGTTTTTATTTGTATTGTCACAAGTTATACGTTTTATTTAGTTGACAATCCGGAATGATATAAAATACATTTCTAAAGAAAAAAAAAAAAAAAAAAAAGCATTCCTAAAGTTTTTAAATGAGTCCAAATTTACAAACCAAATTACATTTTGAAGGATTTTGCGCAGGTCCTATAAAATACCTTAAGTTTTATTTCCATGCTTTAGATGAAGAAAAAAAAAAAGCAAATATATCATTTGTTATTAAATGAATTGTACGCAATAATGAGTGTATAATGCATGATTATTCTTAGATATTTATAGTCACTAATACCCAATTAAAAACGATAGTATGCATTTTTCATAAACAAGCAGAATACAAATATGACTTCAAACAACAGCTATTAAAATATATATAATCTACCTTATTGGAAAAAATCCGAAATGTTTAAGCAAAACCAGTTTGAGTCAATTCATGCTAAATTTAAAAATGATAAATATCCATTTGGGCATTATTTAATTTGACTTGGATTCATTTTTTTTTATATTCATGTGTAGAAAGTACATTTTTCATTAATTTGCAAACCACGAGTACACAAAGTGTATTAATAATACAAATATATATTTTTCAGCCAAACGGATACTTTTAATTGTCTAAATTCACAATGAGACATCTTCCCTTCAGTGAACAAGAATCTCAAGAAATGCTTACTTATTTTGAACATAATTATCTGAATAGTTATAAAATAACTTACATGTACCAGAAAGTTTTCATCATAGATTTTTTGCCTTGATCTATCAAATGCTTTCGTTGCTTTCATTAAAACAAATCAAGCTATTTTTTAAGTTAGTGTTATTATAAATAAAAGCTGGATAGAACAAAATAAAAAGATTCTAAGCAATATTTGAAATATCTGGAACCACAACCAAAGGGTCAATGACAGTCCCTTTCGCTTCATCTTTGTCAGTTTGTGCTGAAAAAAAAAGAAAATTTGAAGAACGTATGATCATTATGATATTTTTAATTGGAAATCAAGGATGTACATACTACATGTAAAAGTGAAGTATAACTGCCCAAAAAAACTAGAGGCTCTAAAGAGCCTGTGTCGCTCACCTTCGTCTATGTGAATATTAAACAAAGGAAGCAGATGGATTCATGACAAAATTGTGTTTTGGTGATGGTGATATGTTTGTACATCTTACTTTACTGAACATTCCTGCTGCTTACAATTATCACTATCTATAATGAACTTGGCCCAGTAGTTTCTGTGGAAAATGTTACCGGTAGTAAAAATTTACAAATTTTATGAAAATTTTTAAAAATTGACTATAAAGGACAATTACTATTTAGGGGGTCAATTGACCATTTTGGTCATGTTGACTTATTTGTAAATCTTACTTTGCTGAACATTATTGCTGTTTACAGTTTATCTCTATCTATAATAATATTCAAGATAATAACCAAAAACAGCAAAATTTCCTTAAAATTACCAATTCAGGAACAGCAACCCAACAACAGGTTCTCTGATTCATCTGAAAATTTCAGGGCAGATAGATCTTGACCTGATAAACAAGTTTACCCCGTATCAGATTTGCTCTAAATGCTTTGGTTTTTGAGATATAAGTAAAAAACTGTGTTTAACCTCTATGTTCTATTTTTAGCCATGGTGGCCATCTTGGTTGGTCTGGGGGGTCATGCCACACATTTTTTAAACTAGATACCCCAAAGATGATTGTAGCCAAGTTTGGATTAATTTGGCCCAGCAGTTTCAGAGGAGAAGATTTTTGTAAAAGATATATAAAATTTACGAAAAATGGTTAAAAATTGACTTAAAAGGGCAATAACTCCTAAAGGGGTCAACTGACCATTTTGGTTATGTTGACTTATTTGTAAATCTTACTTTGCTTAACATTATTGCTGTTTACAGTTTATCTCTATCTATAATAATATTCAAGATAATAACCAAAAACAGCAAAATTTCCCTAAAATTACCAATTCAGTGGCAGCAACCCAACAACGGGTTGTCCGATTCATCTGAAAATTTCAGGGCAGATAGATCTTGACCTGATAAACAATTTTACCCATGTCAGATTTGCTCTAAATGCTTTAGTTTTTGAGTTATAAGCCAAAAACTGCATTTTACCCCTATGTTCTATTTTTAGCCATGGCGGCCATCTTGGTTTGTTTGGCGGGTCACGCCACACATTTTTTAAACTAGATACCCCAATGATGATTGTGGCCAAGTTTGGTTTAATTTGGCTCAGTAGTTTCAGAGGAGAAGATTTTTGTAAAAGTTAACGACGACGGACGACGACGACGACGACGGACGACGACGGACGACGGACGCCAAGTGATGAGAAAAGCTCACTTGGCCCTTCGGGCCAGGTGAGCTAAAAAGAACACAAGTATAATACAACATCTATTTAAAGCAAACATGTGATATTTTGGTAGAATAATTCCCGATTAGATATGCATATACGATATTTTGTTTCAATTATGTCGTCTTGTGAAATGTATTAATTTTCAATGAATGGTTTAAAACGCCTAACATTGACTGGTATTACAAAAAAATATTACATAGACCTGATAATTTTATAAAATTTCAGGTTATTTATAATAAACTTATATCAATGAGATTCTGTACACAACTAATATATAACTCTTGTTAAGAAACAATAATAATGAGTCATTTAAATTGAGATTAATCTTCAAATACAATTGTTTGTGTCTATGAGTAGTACTTCAGAAGTTCTTTTTCCTGATTCTAGAAGGACAATCTGTTCTAAAAAAAAAGATTGAATAGGCATAGTTCAAATCAATCTATTTTCAGAACAAAAGTGTTTACACATGTTTTATAATATGGAACAGAAAAACAATGAAATTATTTCTGATCGACTGATTGTTGTCTGTCAAAAATCAATAGCAAATCAAACATTTATAACAGGACGAGAATTAGCTGAAGTTAAATCCACTAGGTAATTTCATGATTAATGGCAGGAAATGTGAGTGTCGTCTGGAATGAGAAAATATTTTGTAAATGACAGGCATGTTGATTTAGAAAATGCTGCCGATAGATGCAATAACGAACACATTTATTTTGAATTGGTTTAAATACTTACACGACGCTCTTGGTCTCCTTATAATACATGTTAACACTGTTATACAGACAAATAAGGCCACTATACCACTTATAATTATTAAAGTCTGTGAATATTCAGGAGATGACTTTTCGTCACTTCTGTTCGTGAAATCTGAAAAATATAAGTATATATATATATGTTTTTCTACACATTGATATCGTTTAATATCTGCCACGTGCCTTAATGTGAAACTTTTTGAACAGTGGGATGCATGAGCTAGAAAACATTCATGGGCATTAATTAAAATCACTTTCCAGTAAAAGAGGACAAGATTATGGCTACGAAAAAACAATTTCTTCATAGTTCATATTGCACATAGTTATACTGTAACGGTATACCTAATCATAAAAGCATTGGGTACAATCTATTGTACAATGGGTTTGTCAAAATCGAAAAATTATGTTAAGGAAACAAAAATTTACCTCAAATAAACAAAACAAACAAACAAACAAATTGAGAGAATCTCATTAAATAAAAAAAATAAAAATTTGCGAGATTTGGCACGTTCGGAAGATAAGCGTTACATGATTTGCATACACCACACGCCATGCGAATTCTAAATAGTCAAGATTTCACTACTAGTAAAATAAAAGATAAGATGACTTTTCTGGTATCTTTAGTAAGATATTAAACTTTAAAATCATATCGATAGTGAATTGAAACACATATATATCATGTATATTAATGATTAGAGGAACCGTGCTTATAAATAATTCGACAGACGTGCGTTCTCCTCATTTTGATTTTTTTTTTATCTATTATGTCTTTTTGTTTTGTTCACGCATCATTGTTAATATTATGGAATTGAAGGTGCGTTCGCTTACAACATAATAAAATGACAATGAACTTGGGAGTCAAAGCCCAAATAGCTTTGGTCGTATAGAGGCATATCTTGCGTGTAAAGGATTGTCCATATAATGCTTTTCCTTGTTATCCTTGGTACTTGGTTATCTTGTAAACCATTGTATAAAATTATGTCTTTTTGTGGCTTTAATTTTTTATACTCTTTCCAACTGTTTTGATGAAAAGGTCACTTGTGCGTCTCATGTAGATAAAAAGTTAAATACATAGAAAAATATTGAATTCCGAGGAAAATTCAAAACGGAAAGTCCGTAATCATATGGCAAAATCTAAATATCAAATACATCAAACGAATATAAAACAACTGTCACATTTCTGACTTAGTACAAGCATTTTCTTATGATTTAATTTTAGATGTAACGCGTCTTCTGATTGGCTGACGTTATTTTGTTGTGAGCCCATAGAAATAATTTAGTCATGGGACCGTGACGTCATCAACAATTCTTCATGGTTTTCTACAGTTTAAAATGAAATTTAGAATTAAATTATAAGAAATGCTACGCGAGTTATTCAGTGTGCGACAAATTTTTTATGTTATTTCTTCATGGACAGAAATATTACAGTCATTCCTTAAATATATAATGCTTATGTGCATTAAACCTGGTTTTATAAATAGTTAAATCTCTCACTTTTATGACTTGAAAGAATGTTATGTTTCACCTCAACGTAGAAATATTACTGTGATATATATCATGTGATATATTTAGATTAACATAGGACACACGCAATTGCTATTTGGCACAGAACGCTTCGAAACATTGAATATGAGCAATAGTATGACTCAAGATGTAACATAGAATGACACGATATTAAATGTGACAGTATAACAAAGGTCTTAGATAATTTACCTGGGCATATTTTGGTAACTTTTTTTCGTAAGACAATCCCACTTATATTACAGGCAAACTTGAATGGATTCCCAGGCTTTTTGCAGAAAAATGAAATATTGAATAATGTTATCTTGAAAATGACATCAAATATTCGACCTTTGCCTGTTGTTTTAAATATTGTCACAGGAAAAGTAATGTTCTGAAACAAAGAAATATCTTATAAAACAAGCTCATTTTCTATAAACGGTATTCATACATGTATATATAACACGAATATAATTAAATATGAGTAAGATATATTTTTGTTAGGACAAAACACAGTATAAGTAAATTAAAGAGGCTTTTCTTTTTTTATTACAACCAGTCAACCTGGTTGTTTACTGCTTATTAATATAATATAACTATTGATTTGTCGGAAAATGATAGACAACGGCAATGAAATGTAAGTGTGGTAGTATTTTGCAAACATTTTAAGAATTTTGCTTTTCAGCTTCTTACATTATTTGGATATAGGAAGATGTGGTGTAAGTGCCAATGAGACAACTCTCCATACAAATAACAATTTAAAAAGTAAACCATTATAGGTTAAAGTACGGCCCTCAACACGGAGCCTTGGCTCACACCGAACAACAAGCTATAAAGGGCCCCACAATTACTAGTGTAAAACCATTCAAACGGGTAAAACCAACGGTCTAATCTATATTAACAAAACGAGAAACGAGAAACACGTATATATTACATAAAAAAACGACAACTACTGTACATCAGATTCCTGACCTAGGCCAGGTACAAACATTTGCAGCGGGATTAAACGTTTTAATGGATCCAAACCTTCTCCCTTTTGGCCTTTTTAACTTTGTTGGATTCGAGCCTCATTGAAGACGAAACGCGCGTCTTGCGTAAATACAAAATTTGCTCCTGGTATCTTTGATAAGTGTGTTGTTCATTTTTTTTAATATACAAAAGTAAGAAATCTCTCAAGTCATAATGATATTCAGATGCAAAGGTATGAGAGAATAAAAGATGACCAATACTGAAAGGACATAAAAAACTAAAATAATCTATGAATTGACAAAAGTGTAGTCAAACATTTATCAAAATCACAGGTGTGTCCCTCCCTCTAATTACACCACGTTAAGCCTTATACAGAACAAGTGTATTCTACAGATCAATTCATGTGTTTATCAATGATGATCTTGAATTATTTTGCCTTATTTGCGTAACAATATATATCAAACAAATTATGACATCCGAGAATTATTTTTCCAATTGAAAAACATTTGATACTTTTAAGAGTGTTTACACACATACAATTTTACGCCCGCTAATAAAATATGAGAAAAAAAATTAATTTCAAACATATTTGAGCATGAAGAATAGTTTACCTCAACCTCTAACTGACATACTGGTGTCGGAGATACATTCAATACGCCTGTAGATATACCTATACCAAATACTTGCTTTTTTTGTCTCACTTCAGTTTTTGTTGAATTGTCACAATCTAAAATTCAATATGCATACATATAAATCTCATTAACACATATAAACTGAAAATAATTATCTAAACTCAGTTGGAATGATAAAATGGCTTAGCCAACAATAAAACATAGATTTGTATTATGGCATTTGTCAGATATTTCTATTAAACCTAATAATTTAAATTTGCTAAATTGTTGAAAGACTGATTTCTGATCCTTTCTGAGAACTCTAGATTCCCTTAATTTCTTGTGTGAGTTGTGATGCTCCGTTAAAAGTTTTCTATGTTTGGTTACATGGACTGTTATATTGGCTTTTCTTCAGTTGGATTGTAAGTTTGTCCTCGATTATGAGTTTGAATATATATATTAGGATTCTATTTAATCGGTTTCTTTCACTTATTATATTAAATGTATAGTAAATGATTGAATGGCATCCTTTAAAATTGCTATTACGATTACATTTTGCTTACAAATGAATTTTCCAGATTCCTGTAATAAATCAATGAAACCTCGAAAAAATCCATTGGAGCAGTAATATTGACCGATGTCATTAAATTCAAAATCGTAAATGGTGAGTTGTCTATGAGAGTCATCAATTATCTCCTCTGTGTACTTATTAACATCAATATCATGAGATGGTCGATTGTTTCTGTATAACAGTGCCTTGTCCTTAAACCAATGCCAATCTCTATGATACTTTCCTGAGGAACACATCAACTTCAGAACCTTTCCATACCGCACAGGATCTGATTGAAGAGAAACTGTAACCTTGGCTAAAATACAAAAATCATGATATAAAAACCATAGAGCATGTACTTAAATTTCTTATGTTAACCAAACGTTACAATTAATAAAGAAATGTCATCTTTACAGTATTGTAAATTAAAGTGAATTTGCCGGAAACTTGAAATTAGGATTAAAAACCTTTATAATGTTAGTCTTTTCTTTGTAAACGATTCTAATTCATCTCCAGCTGCAACAGAAATCCACCATTCTTAAATTTGCAACATGAGACACTCAATAAAATCACAATTAAATGTCTTGAAATTGAGTAAAAGTTCAAATTCCCGGGTATATATTTTACACAATTTTTGATATTGAAGATTTAATAAGAAAAAGATTTGTGTATGTGGTTAAATAATTGCATTAAAGAAACAAAAAAATATATACCTGAACAAAAGAAGCAGTTCATTACAAACAGCAAAATAGTCAATCCATTCATTTTAACAGAAACGGAGTTTTCATATCCCTCTGAAATAAGAAAAATACGATAAACAGAATGAATTGATATCACTTTCTATAAATAAACATGTGGAGTTTAGTTTGCACATGTTTACATTTAATAGATATAAGTTAATCATAAAGGCATCATATTCTTAAATAAAAGTCGACCCATTCTAATTATCTTCCTATAACTTGAAGGCATACATATATGATCAAGATTCATCATATATACGGTTACCAACTTCAATGAGTGTAAATATAAACTTAAAGATTAACAGAAGACATACATTTGATAAGAAGGGAAAATAAAATACACGAACTTATTTCGATTTTTTTCCAATAAGAAATAGAGCAATTTGAAATAATTTGAAAACGATTTTTTTTGGTCTTGAAAACCAACGTATCAGTCTTTTTCAATTATAGTTGATTTAACCCATTGTAACGATTTAATCCAAAAATGAAAGTTATCAAATTTATAAAAACAATAAGAGGTAAGGTCATAAAACACGAGAAACGCAGTTTTATATTTTGGCGTCTGATTAGACTATTCTCCGGTTCTTCTGAGGAGGTTAACACTTTCATTTTCATGAATATGTCACGGATAGCTGACGTAATAAGGACGGTAAATGATAACCAGATATTTTCCTATAATAAGATTCTAGTCAAAAACAAAGTAAGCATGAAAAACAAATTGATGTTTTATGACATAAGAAAGAGAATAAAACGTTCAGTTTACTGTTTACATAGAGCTTGATGCATGGTAGTTCGGGATTGTGGGAAATAAAAAGAAAAATATTAGAGGTGCTTGTTACACACAGTTACTTTTGTTATTTCTTCTTGTATATCAGTTCACAAATCGGATTATTTTGTACGGGAAACACTATAAAAAAGTATTTCATTTTTGTTATTTGGACTTAAATGATAACCGAGAAAATATTGAGGTCATAGTCAATACGAAAAATATGTTTGTCATGTAAAACCGGCACTCAGTCAGGTGTAATCGTTAGAATTTAAGCGAATGACTTTAAAACGGCTAATATCTTAATAGTCAATCTGCAACTGTATAATACTTTGTACGCAGTAGTTGTAACGCATATACAAAAATGATACAACAATTATCACTAGTTGAGCAGGAGGAATTTATATCAATCTTAATCATCAATTTCTTCATTTTGTTTTTATAAAGGGACGTAACACCACAACTAAACGTATATGAAATAAGCCCCGCCTCCCTGATAACCTAATATAAAATATAAAGGGATGTAACACCACTACTAATAGTGAATGAAATAAGCCCCCACCTCCCTACTAACAAAATATGAAATATACATGGTCACCACTCGGACGCTTTTAACCAATTATATTCCTAGAAATGTATGGAGGTAAGATAAATGAAATATTTCGGAACACCTGAGTTCACCTCATTAACTTATTGATTTACCAAAAGTGCATTTCTCAGTGATAAAGAGGTTATCATTGAAATATATTTAGAAAAACATTTTTTTTTCAGTAAGGTTATGTTCATTGCCCTGCTGATCATATGATAAAAATGATGTTCACGGAGGTTAATATTATGAGCTTTGAAATACAAGATTCCAGTGGTTACTATTTTTGTTTTTTGTTTTTATGTTAGGATTTTTGAAAAGAATATGGATTTTTGAATTCCTTCTCTGGGAAAATACACTTTTAGACATTAAAAAAATTCATTACTGATCATTACTGGTTAAACAGGGTCTGCATATTGTAATTGACGATCATCAACATATGTTTCATTGTGGCATATGACGGTATACTGGAAGAAATCAAATATACGTACATATGGTATTCAAAACCTCGTAAAGTGCTGAAACATGATCATTTTATTTATGAAATAAACAAAAACACATTTCGTCTCGGTCTTTATTGTTTATCCTCAACTGATATAGTTTGATTGATAAATTATACTAAATTGGAAAATTTATATAAGGTAATCGGACCATGGCTGGTTTAGAAACACATTACTAATTTTCAAACATTTGTAAATTTTATATCTTGTTGCTAATCCAAGCTTTTTATGATTTCTTTTCATTACAAACATCGGAACAAATAATTACAGAAGAACACCAGTGCAGCACACATTTGCTGTAAGGACTCGATAAGCAACTTAGTTATGTTAAAAGACAACCTATGTGTTGATCTTTTTTGTGACTTTTCTATTTATGTTGACAATTTATTTTTAGCTAATATAGTTCTAAAAATGAATACAAAAAAAACCCAAATTGTTCGCTTATCGATAAAAACGTCTTTAAAATGATAGCATAAATTTTGAAAAAAATTGAAGCTCGTGTGCAGGGTTTCCCCTGGGTCAATTATTTTTTTCGCCTTCTCTTTCGCCAAAACAATATATTTTTCGCCATTTTATTATTTTTTCCGCCAAGTAACATAAATATATTTTTCGTTTTTTTGTCAATCAAACGACTTTAAAGTAGTCTTCCTAATCAATAACCTATATGAAAGTCAAAGGATATTTAAAGTTTTAAATCGGAGATTTTCTTGCTTTTGAACATTTTTCGTCACAACAGCTTTCTTTTCTAAACAATCTTTAAAAGCTGAGGAGACGTCAAAAGTTTGCTTCAAACACGTGCGTCTCAAAGTGATAAATAAATTCTTTATATGACATTTAGCGGAAGCCATTTAACCATATAATTTTGTCAAACCATTCAAGCAACACCTTTATTTATTAGTCCTTTGTTGTAGATACCTATAAAATGCAATCAGCTGTTTATTGATTTTGTGTCTATCTTAATGAGGTCAAGGTAAATTCCAAGTATTGTCTGATGCGTTAAAGACCGAGAAACTCGAAAAAAAGTAAATAAACAAGATGAAGAAAAATAAATTCTTTCGCCAAATTCTTTCGCAAATGACGAATTTTTATCGCCACAATTATTATTTTTTCGCAAATTGCGAAAATTACGACCGCCAGCGGAAACCCTGCTTGTGTGTGTGCTTGTCACAGATTCTTTCGGACTATAACAAGTAAAAAAAAGCTCAAAACACTAAAGAAGGTGCGAAATTAAATTGAAAATGAACAACTATTGTCAACTTCATTCATGTCGACACATTATGTAATATTATATCTCATTGTACTGATTATCGTAATGATTTAATGTTTATCTTCTCTTTGACCATTGAAACTGTTTTCAGATCATCAAAATGTGCTTCAAAAACATGTTCCCGCCGGCACCAAAGCTGGGGCTTACATGATGTCAGACTATGAGATGTCTGTACGTGCGTCAATTAACAAAACTCTCATCTTAAAAAGGAGCAGCTGCCCAACAATAGTAGGACATACACCGCATTAGCCTTCACGTTTGAGCACCAGCATAATGTTCCTGCACTCCATAGGGGAAAAGCCATTAATTTCAGCCAACCAAACACAAATACAAAAAAATAAATAAAACTAAGTTAAAGAAATAAGTGGAAATTATACAATATATTGGTTCCTCCATTTTTTTTTTATAAATTTAGCTGAAGCTGTTCTTATATTGCAATGCTTATATTATAATTGTTGTCAAAAATGTAAAGACGACAGTATTTGATGTTATACTAAAGGAATGAATAATAATTGTTCTTACAGATAACACTACTAAGTTTTGGGTTAAAAAATATTGATTAAATAAAACTATTTAGTTAGTCTTTAAAATTCATTGCTACACTTATTTTGTAAAACATCAACACTGCAGACTGATATGTAACATGTATCATAACGACCACGTGATTAAGGTAAAAAGAATATGAGACACGAAATAGCAAAAAAATGTCTACAGGTGATCAAGTTAAAAAGTTTGAACAAGGATATACAATCAAGTATGACGTTAATAACACAGAAGATTTAACTTTCGGTTTCAAAATAAACAACATTTTAACTATCTAAAAACTTTTTTGAGTGAAAGTATCACTGACATAAGATTTTCCGAACAAATCCAATTATTTTGGTAATATAAATAAATCGATATAGATCAGATTCTGGAATTTATTAGTGTGACCTTCTATGCACTTATTCATTATAATAAAATATGCATCATCGGATTTTCTCAACGACTGATTTAGAAAAGCAAAGATTTATAACTTTGTGAAAACTATCTGAATTATATTATTTCATTGCTTTAAATTATAAAAGACTTACCATCTTTTCATTGACAAACCCAAGATCCAAATGAGACGAGAGCGCATGCGTATACATCATAAGTGTTTCAATGATAGGGAGAGATCGGGTATGCAAAATGAAACATACAGCTTAAATATACAAGACTGTATTTTGAAAATAGTTATACTCCTATATCACTACAGTTTGAAAGTAAACAATTAGTGGAATAAAACTCACACATTTCAATTCAAATTCAAAGAAGCAGTCAAAAACAGAAACACCCCTTCAAATTAATGATTTCTCAGGTAAATATCTTTTGTGTGCATATCTCGGTAGGTTAAACAACTATGTAAGACGCTGTTATTATGATTAAAAAAAGTACTTTACTGTCAACATTGAATTTGAACCCAGTGGTAAAAAACTTAGAAGTTTTAATCTCTGGATTAGGCAAAAATTTTGTAATGTTTGGTCCTCAATTTTCTTCAACTTCACACTTTATTTGGCCTTTTTAAAACATTTTTGTGATTTGAGCTTCACTTATGAGTCGTTTGTAACGGCTTATTGTTTTATCTTCTCTATGAAAATTAAAACAGTTTTTGGATTATAAAAATGTGCTTGAAAAACATGTCCCAACCGGCACCAAAACTGGGCCTTGCGTGATGCCAGACTATAAGATGTTTGTTTGTGCGTCAATCCAACTAACAAAACTCTGACTTCGTCGTCTTACAAAAAAAAAGCTGTCCAATATGAAATTTTTCTATCATATTCCACTTTTTGACATTTGGTAAAAAACAGTTCCTTGCACCTCCCAAATGAAAGTTCTGAATTATTCCGACGAATCCATTACCACCTTCGCTACCTTCATAGAATTATAGCTGCACATATGTTATAATTGTCACCCCTCTAACGCTAACATCGTTACAAACAGTTATTATTTTGATGGTTATGCTTAAGCATTTAATCTGATAATCTGATATACAATTACTCCACAGCATTATGTAGTATGCTCTCCTCCCCTCATTGCATGTTGATGCATCATGATATAACCTCATAACGACATGTTGGTTTATAGGTAAGAGATTAGGGGGTTCCTTTGTTGAGAAAGACAAGACGCGGGCCTGTAGTCTCGTATATTTTTTTTTCTAGCTTAATTAGATTGGACATGGTCAATCATATGAATTTTCATTAGCCTGCACATTTGAGGATAAGCATAATGTCCCTGTACTCCTTATGGCAATTATCATTAATTTCAGCCAATCATCAAAAACAAATAAAATTGAATAAAACTAAGATAATTAAAGAAATAAATGAACATTGTACAACATATAGGCTTCTCCAATTTAAAAAAATAAATAAAAGTGAAGATATTTTCAAATGACACTGCTAAGAAGGTAAATATTGTCAAAAATGTAACGACGACAGCCTTTGATGTTATACTTGAGGAATACAAAATAAGTTTTCATACAGATAATACTGAATAAAATTAAACTTATCTATAAAGTTTTTGTTTGATTTTTTTTTTAATGAAATAACACTATTTAGTTACTAGTCTTTTTAATTCATTTGCTACACTCATTTTGTTTAACATCAGCAATGCAGACTGATATATAACATGTATATACATAATAACGACAACTTGACCAAGTTAAAAATAGATATGAGATAGTTTAAATGTTGAAATAGAAATATGTATACAGGTAACAAAGTTTAAAAGTTTGACGACGAACATTCAATCAGGTATGACGTTATTAACACAGACGATTTTAACTTTCGCTTTTCAAATGAACATCATTTTAACTATCTAAAACCATTTCAGTGTGAACATATCAGAAACATAAGATTTGTTTTGAAAAAAAAATCCGAAAGTTTTGGAATAATGAGTTAACCAGTTGAGATAAGATTCTGGAAAAGTTCAGTTAGACATCAACGGACTTAACCATAATAATAAAGTAACCATCTAAGGATTTTCGGAATGACTGATTCAGAAAAAACAAGGATTCATACAGTAAACAAATAACTAACTTAAGAAAACTAATAAGACTGATGATATTATACCATTGCTTGAAATTATTAAAGACTTACCATAATTACATTAACACACTCAAGATCCAAATGAGATGACCAGTCCGCATGCGCATACGTCGTCATTGATAGGGAGAGATCGGGTATGCGCATATGTCGTCATTGTACAGTATCACAGATAGGGAAAGAGATCGGGTATGCAAGATGAACCCTTATGCTTAAATATACGAGATTGTATTTTAAAAATTGTTTTAATCCCATATCATCCGAGTATCTTTACACCAAGATATTATGATTAAAACTGTATTAGACTGTCAAATTTGCATATTGTAAATTTTAAAGTAGTATTAGAGGCTAATAAAAATATAAATTTTGTTAAAACATTGTTCATTAGTTTCAGTTAAAAGAGAATGCTTTTTGATTTGTTTCAAACTATTTCAAATTAACAGAAACAGTCTTGTTTTTTAACAAAATGTTTGAAACAGGTTCAGCATAATAAATATTCTAAAACAGGAGAAGAGAGAGAGAGAGAGAGAGAGAGAGAGAGAGAGAGAGAGAGAGAGAGAGAGAGAGAGAGAGAGAGAGAGAGAGAGAGAGAGAGAGAGAGAGGAGAGAGAGAGAGAGAGAAGAGAGAGAGAGAGAGAGGAGAGAGAGAGAGAGAGAGAGAGTAATTGTAAAACTATTCAAACGAACCGAAAAAATCCTTAAAAAATGTGATGGTAAAGAACCTCTCAGTTTCTGACATCACTTGCTTGTGTAAACATGCATAAAGCTATCTGCACATAGCTTGCTATCAAATATTTTAACTCGGTTTAAAATGATTCAAACGTGTAATCCAAACAAGGATAACAGAAAGTGTTACAAATAATAGACAGTACAATATACTAAAAAAAAGTAGACATACAATGACAAACAACTTATTAACAACACATGGTTCAGAAGGCATGAATAAGTCGTTATAATGTGTGTTTGGATGAAACCATGCACTTAAATATACTGTTTTCTCATATATTCAAATCACAAAATTCGCATTGATTATTCCTTTTTTTCCAGTTTCCAATAGCTGCGGAACCGTAGCTTTTAGGTCCTTATGTTATTTTTTGACTATTTGCGGACCATAGAGCTACGGATTTTTCCTATTTCAAAACGTTCGGAATTGCCACCCAGGTTCGTCACCACGAGATTCAATATGGCCGTACACAATAGGCGGAGAATGTATACAAATGGAAATAATTAGATAATAGTGTTTAGGAAATGAATATTCAAACATATATAGGTACGGCATATCCTAGAAAAATATCTAACGAAACAAACTATGTATATTGATAAGCTTTGCATTGATTATAAACAATAAATTTTTGGGAAATAAGTGCGACCTGAACCTGGGTCGCAATTCCGAACGTTTTGAAATAGGAAAAATCCGTAGCTCTATGGTCCGCAAATAGTAAAAAAAAAAACCAAAGGACCTAAGAGCTACGGTTCCGCAGCTAAGTTTCCAACTGCATAACCATCAGTTGCACATCTTCATCCAAAGAGTCTCTGTCACAAAAATAAACTTACAACTAAAATTGATCGTAAGGTTATCAAATGCTCATGACAAACGATCAATCTTAGTCGTAAGTTTTTTTTGTGACATCGACTCTGGATTTATGTTACATATCATATTTTTGATCTACATGCTGTATATTAACTGGTGGCAATATGTAGAAGTAATATATGTTGGTCAGATCTCCGACCGGGCATATACTATGACTTTCTTAGAGTGTATATCCCCTAAGCCTGATGTGAAGGGGATATTTGCCTAAAGCCGGAAATGTCACAATGCATACACTGTCTGATACCTGAATCCCAAATACACTACGTAAGTTATTTTTACAGTGCAGGTATTTTGGAAACATTCTCAATATAGCATTTCTTGTTTGATAGTCGTATTTTTTTTTATCGGATAATAGTAACTGTAAAAATTAGAAATGTGTCTTTCAAATGTCCCCTACGAAACAGTACATAAATTATGAAAATTATATCATTTTAAAGAGTATTTAAGATTGCACTTTTTATTTACAAACAGGTCAAAATAACTCTAGTAATAAAATTTTAGACAAGTTGATTTTTCTTTTTTTTTTGTCTGAAATTCACTCTTTTATTAAAAAAAATCTCCCGAAAAGAGGCGTGTTTTGAGAAACAGCTGTATTTACAAAGTGCAACCTTATAACTGAAAACACTATGCATAATCTTTTCATACATACATGTACCTGAAAAAGATATGGAAAATGAAGCAGCTGTCGAGTTTGTTATTTCGGTAAGTAGATAATTTAATTTCTTTCAAAGTTTCAATGTAACAGTTGTGGGCGCGTTTCATGTTTTTTTGGGACAAAAAGGGGGGATTAGCAATATCCCATATCCCAAAAGTGCATAACTGTAGGTCTTAATTTCTCGTCAAACTGTCTCTGGCGAATACGTGTTTCTTGCTTCATTATGGCATAATGCGGCATGGGCTAGAATTGAATCAGCAGTGGCTTACCGGGGGCAGAAATAGCACATATAGCTACATGTACCTGCAATAAATGAATTAAAACAATATTTACTTTATTTACTATGTTTTTTTTCTCAGGATAAATCAATTTTTTAACAGTCTTAAACACAAATCTGGTGTAGGGTGAGACATGCGTTTCGTCCGACACTTATTGCTATCTTAACTTCCTTTAAAATAGCCTCTTTGCTCATTCCCATATTTTGTGGCATTCCTAGTTCTTGGAGTTTTCTGTATTATAACATAAATCGTGTTTTCCCCATTTCCCCATTTCTCGAAGCTTGTTCACCCTTCAAATTTTATGATATACTAGTATGTAGCTGTTTTCATAAGAACTATTAATAATATATGCACAGAAAGAAATGTCATAAGATGTTGTAACGTTTTCGTGATTAATTCATTGCTAAAATGTCATCATATACCGTCAGATACACAATTTTAATGTCAGTATCGATCAAAAAAACACTCATTAGCTACGATTATCTTCTCATTTTTTAATACCATAATTACGATTATCTTTTTTCCGAGTTACGATTATCATCCTGATTTTTTCAACGGCAATTTTCAAAACGCATAGGTACCTCCAGTGTACTGTTACAATTCAAATATGATGTAATGGTATAGAGAAACCTTGCAGCTGAGTAACTATTGACAAAAAACATGCTACATTTGAGAAAAATGACTACACATTTTACCTATATCTGCCGTTGCCATATTGGGATAGTCGTAATTCCAGTTACGATTATCTCTTCTAAACCAGTGATCTTTTGCCCCTCATTTATTATTACAAAATCGTGTTCTAATTAGCACAAAATATGTTTGACACATGCACACAAACTTACTGTTTATCTTATCGTTATTTTCATTGCTATTCTGATACTAGTAGTATATATACAGTTTTAGCAGCTGTCATAAACTGTCATAATATAGTGTTTATCAAACAACCGATTTCTACCAAGCATGTTAGTTTGCAAACTTATTAAATATGAAAATGTTATGTACTACACGGGGAGGAAACTGGAACAGCCAAACTTTTATAGTATTTTCGTACGCTTCAACCTATAGAAATAATGTATGTGTCCTATTAGAATCGACATACTTCTTTCATGTCATGTTCTATGCTAATTTTAACTTAGGTAGGCATTATATTTGACCGTATTTTACACCTCATTAACGATCAGTGTAAAATATCGACAATATACATGTATAAGGTCTACCAACTTTAAAATGAACATAGGTTATGGTTGTTTTTCTGAAACTGTTTAATATCTATCACTTTCTTTTATAGATTTTGTATTAAAATTGTGTCATAAATCAAATTTATTCGTTCAGTTTATGATTACATGTGTTAATATGTCTTGATTGAGTTGAGCCATTTCAAATGATATCTTATAGTGAATCTTTCTATGTGGTGATGGTACACTTTCCTTTCATATAAGGATGGAGGTCAGTACCTATTAAAACATTTAAACCCGCTGCATTTGTTTGCACCTGTCTTGAGTCAGAAAGCTGATGTTCAGTAGTTATATGTTGATGTGATTCAAAAGTTTTTCTCGTTTCTCTCGTTTTATATAGATTAGACGGGTGGTTTCCCCGTTTGAATGGTTTAACACTAGTTTTTTTTGGGCACTTAAAAGCTTGCTGTTCAGCGGGAGCCAAGGCTCCGTGTTGAAGACCGTATTTTAACCTATCACGGTTAACTTTTACAAATTGTGAGTTGTATGGAGAGTTGTCTCAGTGGGACTTAAACCACAATTTCTTATGTCTAATTCAAAACACGAAATAAATATTTATAATTATGCACAAATATATGAAAAATAGAAAAGAAACAACACTATATTATATTTTTTGTCTCTCTGAATTAATTAGATGAATGAGCTATTATAATATAGGGGTATAGAGATATAGCAATGTAGTTCTTACAAAAACTCGTAGAATGTAAAAATAAAGTAATATAGTTGTAAAGGGAGATAAACTATTGTACTTAGGTAGCACCTACTAGTATATATTTATCTCCAGTTTTTCAACAGTAGAAAAATAACAATAAATGATTCACACGACAGTCCGGAAGGGATATTGCGTCATAATAAAAATTTGAACTAGAACACTGACATTCCAAAAAGGACCCGATTGTACATCTTTGTGAGATTCTCTGATATCTTCAAGCAAGTCATGTTTACGAGATGTAATTTTTCATAAAATATGCATTATAAAACCTCTGACATCATCTTTATGTTGAAGTTACTGATAAATAAACACTCACACAATAATAAAAGAAACACATAAAAAATGGTTTATAATAGACCTATTATCAAATTTGAATTTTAATGAAATGATTATTAAAATTCATTTTGTTGTTTGCACTACTTTGATTCAGTCCTAAATAGACAATATTATTTGTTTCCCAACAACAAAATGAAAATTGAAGTGTCCTGCCATAACTAACTAAAACTGTTATGTGGTCAAATGCTATTGTTTCACCATCGTTTGGATATTTTTTTCCATGATACCCTCATTATGCTAAAATCAAATACATTATGTGCTCGGCAAAATTTCGACTTGGTGATCACCCTTTGTCCTAAACTATTGTAGTTGGAATGATATTTACAACATTTATTTTTTGGTACTGCTAATTGGACTATGTATTTCAAAACATTAATAAATAAACCATTCGCATATTTGATCTTTGTTGCTTATTCATGCAATAACACATAAGATATCCTTTAACTTTTCCGCTATATAGAAGATGTCCTCTCACTAAATAATTCAAAATGTGATGACTATGTTGAGCACATCCATCCCATCATACAAGTGATAAAGGACACAACAGAAACAGTTCTTTCCGACTCATATCTTGACTTACATTATTATTATTATTACTAGGCATTTTTATAGCGCATTATATAAAAAATACAATTACTCTAAGCGCTTTACATGTTAAAGTACACAAGTTCGTACACACACGAAATTACAAAGTTAAAAATATACTGATATATGTATAAAGCATATACATCAAATCAACTATAAAAAGTTAAGACTCCGGCAACTTAAAATGACTTAAAAGAATTATAAATGAATAAGTAAAAATTTGAAAATTCGTTATCTTTATTAAATATTTCTAAAATTTGCCGAATTTTGTATTTAAAAATAAGTTACTAAAATATTCCAGCTTGTAAAGAAATTAAAAATAATAAAATAATATAAATACAAACGTTAAATCAAAATATACAGAAACACATAAAATCAGAATAAAATGTACAAAATATCAAAAATCAACATCAGTCAAATACAACCAATCACAGTTCAATGTCTTAACTATGAGCGATCCAAAAATGCAGCTTTGAATAGATGCGTCTTTATTCCTTTCTTAAATAGTTCTAGCGATTGTTCATTTCGAAGATTTGTTGGAAGGCATTTCCACAGAGTCCTGGCCGACACATCGAACCTCCATTCACCATACATTTTGGTCCGTACATTTTTTGGCATCTCAATTAAAGAAGCATTTTCAGATCGCAACGATCGTGCTGGTTTGTAAAAATGTTTTAGTTCACTGAGATACGAAGGTGCAAGTCCATGCAAGGCTTTGAATGCATAAAGCAACAGTTTGTACTGGCATCGGAATTTGAATGGTAGCCAATGAAGAGTCATACGTGATGGAGTTATATGATCTAACTTCTCTTTGCGGGTCACTAGTGGGGCAGCTGTGTTCTGAACACGTTGAAGTTTGGATAGACTCGAGCCATTCACACCATACATCAAAGCATTACCGTAATCAAGTCGCGACGAAACAAGAGAGCATACAAGAGTGTTCTAAGCGTCTTCCGTTATATTTAATCGAATCCGTCCTATGTTACGAATCTGATGGAAACAGGATTTGGTTATTGCATTTGTCTGTTGCTGCATGCTGAGGGTTTGATCGAGAAAAACTCCAATGGCTTGATGACTTGGAAAATTTGCGTATCATCCGCATAACAGTGGTATGCCATGCCATGCTTCTTACATCTAGAGTTGACAATGAGGGTCAGCTGGAAACAAAACTTTATGACAAAAGAGATGACTTCAGCTTCTCAATTGTGAACTTTATATTTCTATGTAGCAACATTCCAACAGGGCCTGCATATAGAGTTTATATCAACCAAATGATACGACATTCCCGCTTTTGTTTTATTTCCTATTATAATTTCTTTGAGAGAGGGTTGCTGCTCACAAGGAGGCTATAGTTTACACAGCTACCAGGATTATAATTTAGTACGCCAGACGCCCGTTTCGTCTACATAAAGCTTATCAGTGACGTTCATATCAAAATATGTACAAAGCTAAACAAGTACAAAGTTGAAGAGCATTGAGGATAACAAAATCCAAAAAAAATGTGCCAAATACGTCTACGGTAATCTATGCCTGGGATAAGAAAATACTTAGTGTTTCGTAAAATTCAAAGTTTTGTAAACAGGAAATTTATAAAAATGACAACATTATTGATATTCATGTCAACATCGAAGTGCTGACAACTGGGCTGATGATATCCTCGGGGACGAAACATCCACCAGCAGTGACACCGAACCAGTGGTGTAAATATTTATCAAAGCTACCAGGATTATAATTTAGTACGCCAGACGCGCTTTTCGTCTACATAAGACTCATCAGTGACGCTCATATAAAACCAAGATTTTCAAATGGTGAAGCTGAATTCATCCCTTCATAAATTTGGTTGCCCGTTATGGAATCGCCGTTTCACAGATGATTATGACCTACCAAATTATACTATTTTAGTAGGGCTCGTGTTGCTTAGTCTTTAGTTTTCTTTTATTTGTCTGTTTGTCTTTTTATTTTAGCCATGGCGTTGTCAGTTTATTTTCGGTCTATGAGTTTAACTGTCCCTCTGGTATCTATCGCCCTTCTTTTATTCCATTAGTCGCACACTCCGTGTTTCCATTATTGGAGTCTATGATGGCTATTCATATACTAGTAAACACACAGTCTTCAATGTTATTGATATTAATATATCCCCCCTCCAAAAAAATCAAATAAAATACTACATGATTGAGTTTAAAAACCAGTAATATTTTCTGTTCATGATAGTTGTATTAACTGATTTAAGTCGTCTAATCTCCAAAACATTGTAACAAGGGAAAAATGCCTGAAACTGTCAATTCAGAAATCTCTCTTTGGCCATCTTTAATTAACTGATAATTACAATGTAACACTTCGTCAACTCGAAATGGCCCAGCAATGATAGTGCGACAGTATAACTCATTTCTTTGAAAGTTCCTACGTTCCTTGCTTGGCCTATGTTTACTCGGTGTGACATACGAATCAACCGTAGACTAATGTACGCTGGGCGACGCTAACCATATCTTTCCATGTGTTACAGTTTGTTTAAATTTCATGTGGTCTTTGCTAGTTTTTCACTTTCATCTTTTGATCCTAGAGTTATAGAATAAACATTAATTGAACATTTATACACTGCACATTTATCACAAGTGAATGCCACGGAATAGCTATAATAAGGAAGTAAACAGACAAAAAGTACATGATTGATTATATAAATATATATATTGACTTTACAAATTACACATTAGGGTGCTGTGAATGACATGGAAACATGTAAGCAAATATGAACAAGTGTTTTTACAAAAACCACTCAGAAAACCTACGCAAAATGTCAAGATGTTCAAATACGCATTTATTGTAAGTTATATACATTTGTTAATTACGTTTAACATTTGAATAAGAAATTTTGATAAAGATTTGTAAATTATCATTATTTGTTTTTCCTGTTTTATTACACGAAAAAAGTCAGCAAAAACATCATCACTAATAATGTGCGGTAATCTAGTACACGCATATTTAAGACTGGCATATTGAGAGTGTATAACATTGAATGATTGGTATGTGTTGTACATCTTTATGGCACAATCCAGACGCGTGTTTCGTCTACATAGGACTCATTATTGACGCTCATATCAAAATATTTATAAAGCCAAACAAGTACAACGTTGAAGAGTAATGAGGATCAAAGCTTCCAAAAAGTTATGCCAAGTACGGCTAAGGAAAAAACTTAAGACAATTACATCAAGTATTTTAATATCTGAAAATAAAATTATCACAGATACAAGGATTGAAATTCTATACAAACTTTTGCCCACTTTGAATAAAATCTGTAGTCTGACTTTTTGTTGCCCATAGACAAAATATAATACAATTTTTGGCGGTCTTTTGGCTTTCATTTTGATTCTTTTAAAAGAGATACACTAAAAATAACAAAAATGATATGAAGAATCAGATTGGTTAATTAGTCGTCAAATAGCTAATATTGTCTTTGATCCTTTATTAGAGTTATCACTCTGAAATTGGTTTTTGAAGCGCTTATTATGCTTCAGTGGTGGTTTAAATACACAAGAGGTAAACAGACAAAATTAAAATGAAATGACCAGCTAAAAGATCTAAAAATAAGTCTACATGAATAAATCATCAGTAACATATTAATAATAGTTTAAACCACTTTTGCGCTATCGATAAACACTTTGGGAGATAGACTGAATATAGTATAACTTACGGAATCATCCGTCGACACCTTAAAGGATTACCCTCATTTAAAGAAAATTTTCAATCATAAGCGTCTAGAAAACATATATCCTGGGTACAATAACGAGTATTATTGATTCATGGGTAGGTCGGATTTTTTTCATTCTCGTTTTTCTGATTGCAATATATTAAAAACCAAAAATACATGAAAATATTGTCAATTTGAAATATCTATTCCGATGTTAAAGATATCATAGTTTATTTATTTTTATTTTTGTCAGGCATTGTGTCTGGTTTCTACAGTTTTTATTCCTGACCGTAAATTTGAGAGAAGGTAATTATAAGTAGTAACCATTATCATGATTATGCAGGATAATAAATTGTACAAACCAATTAAAGGTAAACAATATTTATTTTGGAAATTAAATCACTCATACAAGGTTATAAATTTTGTACAGACTCATTTACATTTGACGGTGTTCAACGATTGTTTGGTGCTCAACTCCAATTTACCTACATAGGTGTAGATCAACAAAGGCTACACATCAAAATCTACAATGAAATTCAGCTCAGTAAATGAAATAATTTTGGTCTTTAATAACGGTTCTGAAGCGCTACCGAATAGTCTTCTTTTCTAAGATCTGATGTCTGTTGCAATGTAAATTTTAAAGTCTTGTAAAAGCATCTTTGAAGATTTGTTAACGAATTAAGTCATACTTATGTTAAAGTAATATACCAGGTTTAATCCACCATTTTCTACATTTGAAAATGCCTGTACTAAGTCAGGAATATGACAGTTCGTTTTTGATAGTTTTGTTATTTGATTTTGCCATGTGATTATAGACTTTCCGAATTGATTTTCCTCTAAGTTCAGTATTTTTGTGATTTTACTATATATACTAAATGATGCTGTATAGAAGAGGGTGAAATATACCAGAGAGAGGTCAAACTCATAGATCAAAAATAAACTGACAAGGCCATGGCTAAAAATAAAAAAAAAACAAACAGACACATAATAGTACACAAGACACAAAATAGAAAACTAAAGACTAAGCAGTACGAACCCAACCAAAACTGGGGGTGATCTCTGGTGCTCCGGAAGGATTAGGAGATAATGCTTCGCCTGTGGCACCCGACGTGTTGCACATGTTATCAAAACCCGGTAAATAGTATAGTTCGGTAGGTCACAATAATGAAAAGAGAAGGGGAATGTAGTTACGATGTTAAGAACATAAGGAAGTTAGATCACAGTTACTAAAAAAAACCCCGCAATTTATATCTTATATTCACGTGGTTATATAAAAATTTGAAACAAAACGTTTAATAATTTCTTGCGTCCGAAGCACTTTTCTGGATTTACCTTCATCAGGAACGCTAAAAGCCAAACATTTGAAATCCGAAGATAGATAAGTACCAAAAATCGTTGAAGAGCTATATGTCAAAAATACATAAAATAAAAAGTCTAACTCATCTAAAGCAAACTTTGCCTTAGGGATTTGAAACCTTAATTTTTATAAAAGTAATACTCAAGTATAAAAATAATACTCAAATGTAACTTATGTGAACAATGTATACATCAACGTCTTGGACACTGCAAACTAGTGAATTGGCGGTAGTAAAAAGTTCAATTTCATTGTAAAGTCTTGGTTAGTACAATTGATAATATTTATATAGCTACATTCAAGTCAAAGATTTATTGTACACATAATTAGAATGATCAATCTTATCATCTTAACTTTAAGTTGCAGTCAGTTCCAATGTGTATACTAAACTTGGTGGGTCAGCTGAGATGAAATGTCCACAGATAACATCAAGTTCGGAGACAGCCTGGTTTCGATCAGATCATATTTCGCAAATCTCAATTGGAAATGAATTGAATGAAAAAATAGATCAACACCGTTTCAAGATAATAGGAAATAACAGTACTAAAATATACAACCTTAAGATTTTGAATGTCTTACAGTCAGATTTCGGAGAGTATTCATGTTCAATAACAGATGGAAATGTTTCGCAATTATTCACTTTGGACCTGATACAACTAAGTAAGTTTCATTGATGTCTTAGTAATAACTTTGATATTTTATATTTTACGATGTTAAAAACATTTATTTTAGTGAGATAAAAAGAATAATGACATAATGTATATTTTGTAAAAATAGTCCTGCTTTTTAATGGAGTGTATCGTTCTTAGTTTAAACAAGTTATGAGCGGTACGGTATTTAGAGAAACAATGCATCATTTAAATCATTCAAAAAAGGAAGAATAATTTGAAAATTAATCATATACTTTAATTCTAGCTGTGTGAAAACAAAAACTTATTGTCATTAAGTTTGATATCTTTTTTGGTGTAAAACATATTGAAAGATATGTATTTTCAGGACCTCCGATAGGCATGCAAATCTATTCATTTCATCAAAATGAGGTCAAATTCCACGGCAACGTAGAAGGAAGCGACAAAATTACTGCAAATGAAAATGAAACTATTCATCTTGTGTGTAATATTACCAGTGGTATACCTGAGGAAAATTTAATGTGGTTTTACAGAGGAAAAATAATTAATTTCGGAGGACCTGGATCATTAACTTTAAAACTCACCTTATTGCCGAAGGATAGTGGACGATATGTCTGCAAAGCAAATAGTTCTGCACTTGAAGAAGCTATGATAAAAACAGTCAACATTGACGTCCTCTGTAAGTTATCATATTTACTTTTATCATTGATATTTCTAATGCAATGGAATGAACGTAGAATATATGTCTCCGTGTGTTATTCATGTCGGAGTTTTTATATCCGATTATACAGTATGTTTTTCTCTCATTGTTGAAAGGTGTACGGAAAGCGTACGGTAGCGAATAACTACTAACTTCAACTTTATTTCATCGTTGGTGCATAGTTGTCTCATTGACTATCACACCTCCCCTACTTATCTTTAGACAATTCTGCGTCTTTTAACGCCTTGCTTTTGAAAATCCAACAATATTTTTGTTGAAAGAATGATTTTAATATGAAATGTATAGAAAAATTGCAAGTGACGAATACCTTTGGTCATTTGCTTAACACTTATGTTTTTGAGTATTCAAGCTACCTTCAGTCGTTGAAACGCGCATCTGGCGTTTGTATAAAATTTAAATCCTAGTATGATGAGTGTACTTATAAAATAACGTTTATCAATGTTTATAACGTAAATCATTGTTAATAATTGATGTCAGGTTTTTAATGAATAACTTCCTTTTTATTGTTTTTATGTACCCACATTACACATTGTACGATGGTTAAACGGAAGTTTAAACTAATACAATTCAAAATTACATATTCTCTGTTCAGATTTGTTTCCTCATTGTTTACGTTATTTAATTGAACTACAAAAGTATAAAATAACACATTACAAAGTTTAGAAATAAACTTTTTATCATCACAAACCATTTACAGCTTAACGACAAATAATGTCATAGTTAATCTTCGGCTTCGTACTTTATTTAGCATTTTTGTTTACTTTTTGAATCGAGCGTCACTGATGAGTCTCGTGTAGACGAAACGCGCATTTAGATCAAATACAAAATTTCAATCCTTTGTCTATGATAAGTTTTTTTTATAAAAAAGATAAGAAAAAGATGAAATAAAAAATAAAACGCCATATATAAATAGTTAACAAAGGTACCAGGATTCTAATGTATTACGCCAGACGCGCGGTTTGTCTTCATAAGACTAAGCAGTGACGCTCAGATCAAAATAGTTATAAAGTAAAAAAAGTACAACGTTGAAGAGCATTGATGACCGAAATTTAAAAAAAAATGTACCAAATACGACTTAGGTTATCTATTCTTGTGATAATATAATTCTTAGTATTTCGAATAAATCAAAGTTTTGTAACAGGAAATTTATAAAAGTGATCATAAATGATTAATATTCTAGTCAACACCGTGTTTGTATAGAGAAATTATTCACTACTATATAAATTTTTTCATAGATTTATAACAGTTTATTTCTTCTTTTTGCTTGCATTTGATTTGTTTCATGTTTGTTTCATTTGATATTTTATCGTATTTATTAATTTCTACCTCATATGGTAAGTGCTGTCAATTTTCTCTTTGTTAGACAAGCCACGAATATCACTGAGTGTAAACAGCACTTTACATATTGTGGAAGGCAGTTCCTTGACTATTTATTGCAATGTGAAGAGCAACCCGGACATAAGAAACGTAACATGGTGGCGTACCTTCGATAATGATAATAAAACAATCAGTACTGGAAAAATACTGCATGTGAATCTAGCCACACGACGGGATTCTGCGAAGTATGTTTGTGAAGCAGAAAATATAAAAGGACGCGGTATGGCTTATACAGAAATCATGGTTATGTGTAAGTTATCGGTATTAAAAAAAGATTATTTCCTCTTTTTCTAGTACATTTCAACTACATATGATTTTTATTTTGCTGTGATCACATGTAATGCTGATGAATCTTTATAAATAAAGGCAACAGTAGTATACCGATTTCAAAACTCATAAATCCATGGACAAAAAACAAAATCGGGGTAACAAACTAAAACCGAGGGAAATGCATTAAATATAAGAGGAGAACAACGACATAACACGTACACTAAAACGTAACACACACAGAAACGGACCGAGCATCAGACAAAATCCCACGAGAATAACAAATATAACATTTAAACCAAATACATGAATTTGGGATAGACAAGTACCGTGACACGTCTAATCACAATGTGAATTTACACTAAAAAAATAAGAGAAAACAAACGACACAACGTTAAAATGTAATACACATAGAAACGAAGTATAATATAACAATGGCCATATTCCTGACTTAGTACAAGGGATTTTTGAAGGAAACAATGGTGGGTTGAACCAGGTTTTTATGGCATGCCAAACCTCGCACTTTTATGGTCATGTGAAATATAACATCAAAATGGCAACACGACACCATAGGACAACAATATAAATATATAAAATATGCACATTGCTGTAAAAACTGAATGATCAATAAATATGACACGATACAGCTTCATATATGCGACGACTGCTTTGTGTGCCAGGCTTCCTCATCAATCTAATTAGTTAGTATCAAATAGTACGGTTAAAGTTTTATATACATTGGATGTTTTAGTATTTTGAAATAATAAAGAAATAAGAATGTATCTCTCTCAAAAGTAACCTATCAACCGAATTCGTCTTCCATATACTCTTCTTTTGACTTTCATCTCTTAAATATTTTATGTTGAAAATGCGTTGGTATTGGAAAAGTTAAATAGTCATAATTTGGCATATCTGACAGTAAAATTGATCTCGTGAAACATGACAATTCGATATGACAATCGACGATACCACAAACATTGTATATAAAACAGTTACATTTCGATTATACTATTTAATGTTATGTTCACAAAAAAATCTAAATTCTACCTTTTTCTGTTGTCTATTCCCTATTAATACTCATGAATGTATGCAAATTTTGACTTTAGTGGGTAAAATGTTGTAGAACAGTTATAATCTAAGATCCTATTTCAGATGCTCCTGATATCAGCATCCAATATGAAAATTACACACACGTTTCAAAAGATAGAAAGCTGAAGTGTGTACCAAAAGGCTTTCCCGATGTGTACACTTTTTATAGTTGGGAGCACACATCCGATTATGGAGACCACATTCGTTTGTTATCCGGTACGGCAGACGGTATTCTACTATTGCCAGAAATAACAGATTCGTCGAAACAGTACCAGGATAACGGATTTTATATGTGTACTGCAACTAATGGAATAGCTGACAGTAAAGGTCAAACAAAAAGATCAGCTTTCGTGTATCTTAGTATCACAGGTATGATATAATTATTATGTTTTAAGAGTTTCGTTGACATAGGATTGCACAGTTTAGAAGAAAGTTTCAGAAGTTATAATTGTATGAATGAATTTGACAAAAAAAAAATAATTCCGTAAAATAACACACAAGTCATATTATTGATCGATTTAATCTTGACATCATACAAAGATGTACGTAGCATTGTTTATTGAAACGTTATTTTTGCAATTTATAAGTATATTCAAAAGTGGTATTTTAAACAATATATATTTATATGTCATATTTAGTCAATTTAACATTGTTTACCTTAGTTAATCATGTTAAAGGTATTTACAAACTATGGAAAATCTTAAACAATCTTAAATTTTAGGCATTCCGATATTTGTTGCTGAAAACACAAATGTATTCTACGGCGTTGTAAACGAACGTGCAGAAATAACTGTCAGCATTTATAGTAATCCAAAGTACTCAGATTTCATCATAAAGAATAAAGATGGAAACAGGCTTTTAAGCAATGGTATAGGTATACAAATTCGCGAACAGCACATGTTTGTCACAGATATAATCCATACATCAAGAGTACGAGTGAAATGTTATAGAATCACCTTTATAATAACCACATTGAGATCCTATATGGCTCAAATCTACACTGTGTTCGTGCAGAATGACTATGGGAATAACCAGTTTCAAACAAGTGTTTTATTTGCAAGTAAGTTTTTTTTAATAAGTATATACAATGATATATGATGATTTAATGTTCGCTGTTATAGCACATGCCTCCACTTCTACCACTTGGTAGTATATTTCTTTGAATGTATTACTTTATGATCTTGTAAGCATTGCATATTTCATAAATCAGATAAACAGATAATATATTAATAGCGTTTGGTTTTGATTTGGGTTATAGTAATATGCATCCTTACCCTGTCAGTCAATCACTGACTGCATTTGTTAAAAGGTCTATCATGTATTGATATTGTAGCATGGTAAACATATGCTAAACATCCTCAGAAACCTGCGCTGAGTCTTGAACATGCAGTAAGGTATGAGAGTTTGTCCAATAGTGAACTCATTGTATCGCCTGTCAAAGGACCATGGTCATAGTTGAGTATGTTCTATCAATACGACCAACTAAATGTTTTCTTTAGTAACGGTCATTGAAAAACTAAGCTAAATGAAATAAGCTAGTAAACACTATACAGATTCGACATTTCTGCAACAAATACAATTTTTAAAAAACATCGAAATGACCGCTTTTTTCTCGAATAATAATATGAATACAAACATGACATATTTTGATATAAAAGATAGCAATAGACATTTACCGCTTATTGCATATAATTGTGATGCATCTCAAATTTATCTAATAGATTACCTTGGCCGAATTTGCCACAATGTTTTGGAATTTCGGGTCCCTAATGCCCTTCAAATTAAGACGTGTTTGGATTTCTTACTATGGTGATTTGAGCGTCACTGATTAGTCTTATGTAGACAAAACGCGCATCTGGCGTATCAAAATATAAGACTGGTACCTTTGATAAACTATTTCAGGTTATCCAGATATACCTCTGAATGTCACCGTACGGCCAGTTGCAAAGTACGCAATAATTGATTGGACACCAAACTTCAATGGTGGATTGAAACAGAACTTTTTCATAGAATATCGAAAACTAGACAGTAGTGTGTGGAAAACAATGAAGGCATTGAACAACACACACAATGTTAGAGTATCCTGGACTATTCAACATCTACAAGCTGGGTTTTTATATGGTTTTAGAATGTTTGCCAGAAATAGAATTGGTGATAGTAACAGAACTAACGAAATATTTGTAGACATTCAAAGTATGTTGAATATTTAAGTAGACATATGTATACTTAATATCATACGTTTTATGATTATCAGATATTTCTTACAAAAGTAAATACGTTTGAAAAACCTTATAACATGCATAAAACAGTTGCAATACATTTTCATTTGAACCGATAGTTTTAGAAATAAGAGGTAAATTCAGAAAAGCGAATTTTGTAAGATGTCTGTCAAATTAGCAATACGGATAGATGCATTTTTTTTATATCTAAAGCAGGCAAAACTATCATCATAACATGACTGCAAAAACCTTAAAAATGCAAAAACATAATGTTTGCAACCCTTGAGTGACAAAATTTATCCATGTGAAATAAACACGTACATTTTTGTATATCTTTTTGCTATTCATCATTTGAGTTTAGGTAATTTGTTTTTTAAACAATAAGCATTGTTTTTTTCAGACGAAAACGCAGGATTTCCTTCCTATATCATTTTGGTTGGGTCTGCTTCTTTGATATTGGCATTCATTATCGTCTTCACTGCGTATGGTATAAGAAGATGTCTGCGAAGAAAGATCCAGATTACTCATAATTCTACTCAAACTTACAAAGTTGAAGCGATTCAATATGATGAAATTGACGAGAATCAAATAATACATGTGCATAATGTAGAAACCGCTGCTAGCGATGAAATACATGTCACAAATATTGACAGCGATTATGAACAACCCGAAAATTCAGTTATTAGACAAAGAAGCAATAGTGACCAGGCGGATTTGCCGTCTGCAAGCAGCAGCAGTGAAAGTAGCGAAAACGACATTGATGAAAATGACACGTTTACAAAAGATTTGATCTTAATTTCATATAAACAGTTAACTGGAGATCGATCACTTCCATTTCCATATGACACACCTGAAACTGTTGTTAATTAGTCGGTGTGTAAAATTCGGTAAACGGCAAAGTCCAATATATTTCAATTTTGATCTTTAGTACCACATTTTTAAAAGCTCCTATTTGTCTATAAGTGCCTCAATTCACAATTAAAGAATAGTTTGAACAAAATATTACTTATGAAAAGTGACTGTTACCCTTATTTTATTTTTAAATCTATGTGCTGCATAGCTAAAATGTTGTTGGAGGTTAAATTGTGCCTTCACCCCGTCACACTTTAGCTTTCATTTGGTTTGGTAAACGGCGTCACGATGCTAGCTTCCATCACAGATTTTATGAAATTATGTTATTGCATTATTAGCTGACGTTTTTTGTGTAAGTCTTGTAAATAGAGGTAAGCTAACCAGCTCCGAGACTCCAAAAGTCGAAGGTCAATACAGCTGATCGAAACTCTATATGAAGAATTCCACATAAGCAGCGAGTACATACCACATTTATCAAATGAATGTAAAAGAGAGGCGAAAGATACCAGAGGGACAGTCAAACTCATAAATCGAAAATAAACTGACAACGCCATGGCTAAAAATGAAAAAGACAAACAGACAAACAATAGTACACATGACACAACACAGAAAACTAAAGAATAAACAACATGAACCCCACCAAAAATTAAGGGTCATCTCAGGTGCTCCGGAAGGGTAAGCAGATCCTGCTCCACATGTGGCACCCGTCGTGTTGCTTTTATGATTACAAATCCGATAAATAGCCTAATTCGGTAGGTCACATTCATTTAAGGGAAGGATATTGTAGGCAAGAAACACACAGATATTCAAACAATCTTATTTTTGTAATAAATCTGCGTCCTGGAAGTTTTTTGATATTAGGAAATGATGTTAATTGATAATGTAAAATAGAATGGCTGTGAATTGTTTATTGTTTCAGATGCAAGGAAACACACGGAACTTCATTTTAATCTAAAAGGTAAAAACAAAATATCAATATATCTGATGAAGCAAATGCAACTACACAGAATAATAACCGTTGTATTCTAAAGTGAATATGCTATATGCTATAAGCGAATTTACCTATATGTATTCGACACGCAAAGTTTAAGAATGATTTAGCAAGTACACGCTGGAATAAACATGTCATTGAAATCGTTTTGACTTCTACCTGCCATTCTTTTTTTTTCGCTTAGCATGTTAAGACCTAAATACAACATACGCCACGCCTCTGCTAATGATTGAAAGTATTTAGATGACATAAAGAGAAGGAAATGCTCGCCGCTCTTCCCGATCTCAATCTTTATAATTTTGTGAAAAGATCTCTATTGTCGTTCGTCCTTCAGCGTTTTAAGTTTTGTTTGTCCCATCGGTGCCTTCTTACTTTTTTCAATGATTTTGTAAACTGATATACTTTACCGTTGTGCTAATGTCGTATGTCGATAATAAAGAGGTAAATCAAGGTAACAAACACAGACAAAAGAAATTGTATTAGCTCCAAAAGGAACAAGACTGTTCACCAACAAGGTATGTGTACTCTGCTATGCATACATCAGTCGCATTGCGAGTTCAGTTGTAACACCACTAAATCGGGTACTGCCAGAAGCACATACCAGATAAAAGTATATATGAAACACAAAATAGTTCTGATGATGAGTATCACTTTCATAATATAAAAAAGAAGATGTGGTATGATTGCCAATGAGACGACTCTCAACAAGAGACCAAATGACAAAGGAATTTGAGAGGTTAAGGTCAACGAACGGCCTTCAACAATGAGCTAAGCCCATGCCTCATAATCAGTTATGAAAGGCCCCGAAATGTCAAATGTAAAAACAATTCAAACTAAAAAACTGACAACCTAATTTATGTACAAAAACATAAACAAAAAACAAATATGTAACACATCAACAAACGACAACCCATGAATTACAGGCTCATGACTTTGAACAGGCACATGACTTTGGACAGGCACATACATTATATAATGTTGCATGATTAAACATCATAGCGGGATCCATAGTTAATGCATGGCATTACAAATGTCGAGTAGAATTCTGCTTTGTTAACTAAATAGTTTAATTTAGATGACAAAATATTAAACGAACTTGTAGTTTGAAAAAAAATCGGTATTTATTTAGGACATATTTGACATGAAAAATTAGTTACAACACATACAAACACGTGCACAATTACACAAACACAAATAGACAATCACAAAAACATATATCAGTATCATATTGGTAGCAAAATGCTTTTTTTAAACTTTGTTTAATCTAAAGTTTAAAACGGAGAAGACACTTAAGGCTTTCTGAGAAGAAAATAACGTGGTCATAAATGAAATCTATTTTACCATGTATAAATGCTAAACTAAATGAAAAAGACAGCCAAAATATTCTCATCTTGAAATATTTTATTAAATGCTTTGCTATGATAATCTCGTGTGAAAAATATCCTTTTATTGTTTAGACTATTAAACTCCAAACCTTTTTGTGAAATGATTTAAATTTAGATTTGTCAATTTTGTATAAGGCATTACGGATGCATCATGCCTGTTTATTACATTAAAGTTTTAAGCACATCAACAACAAACAATCACTTATATGTTCACAGTGCGAAACAGTATTAGATAGGCACCGATCAGTACAGTATAAAAAAGGTTGTAGAAATATAACATTTTTTGTGCATTTTTGAACATAAAAGCTTAAAAAAACAGTAGACCACAAACTAATATCCAAATGCTATGTAACGAACTGTTCAATTGTATATATTGAGTTCCTAATCTGAGATATTTTCAAGATCAGGATTTGTGCTGAAAAAAAAAACAGTTATACATTTTGAAAAATAGAATCAAAACATTTTTGTTGAAATCAGAAGACGGCTATTTTAAGGGTCATCACATAATAGTTATAACTGGATGTGACAATGGTAATTTTTTTTACAATCTTCGTTCCCCTTCAAACTATATGTATATTCTGACATTTTACAAAAGTCATAAAAAAATGCCTATTTTCTTCATATTAAATGGGTTCAGGGTGTAAAGTATGTGGAGAAACTGTTGATTTGTTTTTAATCTCATCTGGAAATTATAAATTAAGACAATTAAGATACTAATATTTAAAAAAAAAACAATCATCCATCACTTAAATCCATTCGTAGACTGATCGTACGTTTTAGAGAATGAATACACAGAATAAATGTAATTATAATTATGAAAACTGTAATTAAAAAAAAAAAAAATTAAAAGTAATCTCATGAGGGAAAAACAGTTTTACCATCATTAGTCTTCCTTTCACATGTTTCATATCCATGACATGAAATGATAGAGCATTAACTATGTATAAAACCACACTGATACAAAAAGTATTATGATTATACCAATCCTTTGTTTGCAGCCATGTCATAGTTATAATCAACATAAAAGTCATATACAAAAACCAGACTGTATAAAGATTCATTACATCTTCAAAGAAAATGAATTACAACTCGGAAGCAAAATTTTCATATAATAAGAGAAAATGTCAGTTCATCGAAATGTAAAAGACTTTTATCAAAATTTGTAACAACTACTATAATGAAACAGGAGAAGCTCTTTCATGATAGATATTATGTTGACTATTACTGATTTGAAACAAAATCATTATTCATTAAAAAATGAGATCCTGAATATTTTGTCAGATAAAAAACCCAACAAAAAAACTGCCATTCCCTTAAAAAAAATGGTTTGCGATAGTTCTGTTATAGGAATAGTTTTGTAATCTGCTTATCAGCTACTTCTTGTAATTAAGAACTTTGCTCGAACACAAACTGACATTACACATGTTCCGTATTGTTTAATATTCCCAAAACTTATTTTTACCTTAACAAATTTTATGTAATAGATTTTTAATTTTACGAATACGTATGTAGTGCCTAGATAAATTCCTTCAAACAGTTTTTAATTGTTGCTAAAGAAACGACAAAGATAATTAATATGTAAACACAAAGTCAAAAGTATGGAAACATTTCTGGATTACAAATGTTATGTGAAAGTTTTGATTTGGGTCCTTTTTCATTGCATGCAATTTCATATAACAAAATATTATTTTATGTTCCTTTTTCTAGATTTTTTACACATATCCACTGACTATTCAAACCGAACACGATCGGATGATTTTTCTAAATTAACGTGATGAAAACTACAAAAGAGCTGTTTTTTTCATGTTTGTTTAACTTTGTCCAAGTGCGACAATTTAATAAGAATTAAGTTTGACATTATATCATTATTGACATTTCAATAAACATTAATAGTTTTTAGAAAAAGACATTTTTGATATTTGGGAACATAATAGCTTTTACCGTTTTATATGTAAAACAGGTTAAAAAAAGTTGATAATTGATTTACATTTGTTTCGTCGATAGGGTGAGCTATGCAGCTTGTTAAACCATTTATACACATAAAACAAATACTAATGAAATATCTTTTTGGAATATTAAGTTAAACAATTACAAAAATGTTATAACCAACGGTCCTGATATTGAACAGTAATCTAATAAAATATGATAATACATAGAAATTATAACTGTAACATAAAAACGGTTACTTCCCGTTATTAAAAAATAAAATAAATGCAAGGGAAACTCACTGTTATTGTTCTTATTTTATAGTAGAATTAGCAAACGTTTTACATACAAAAAGACATAATAATAGAAAAGAGTATTTAACGAATTCAAAGATGAAAAATTAATTAAACAGACGAAATCAATAAAAAAAAAATTAAAAAATGTCAAGCAAAATAAATTTACCGAAGAGCTTAAATAGAAAAAAGGAAACAATTCCGAAAAAAAAACAGAAAAAAAAAAAAAAAAAAAACCGAGTTATATAAACAGGTGTCGTTTACCCATAAGAGAAATACAATTGGACATTAAAAGAAAGGAAACATAAAGGCTAGGGATACCTGACGAAGAAAGGCCAAGGTATAAAAGACCATAAACGTTTTTGTTAGTACACACACAATAATTATACTACAAACATACAAGTGTGAAATTCTAGAAAAATATGACAATAAATGCAGACGAATGTATTCCATAACTAGAAATATTTATCATTCACTTAGTTTACCAGCTTTAAATTATTCTAAATGTATGAACATAGAAAATGAAATTAATAACGAAGGATTATAATAAGATATATTGGATTGGTCCTTGACCCGATTGATTTTAATGTTTTTTCTTATTGTGTAGTACAACATTTTTTATCATAAAATTGAAGTATCAGGAATCGTGGAGAAAATTATACCTAACTGAATGATTTTCAGAAATATTTTTTTTTAAACACAGGACAAACTAACACTCTATGTAGATCGGTGATTCGTTTTTAACTAGTAATGGGTCTGCGTTGGTAGTATCATCAGCATCAGAATCTAAAATGAAAATAATTAAACATATCAGACATCCTATCACTGGGTAATTGATCTAATGAACAACAACATATTATTTGAATTGCTTTCTTTCATGAAGATAACCGACCTGAAAATCACAGCCTTAAATTTGTCATTATACAATAATGGCCCGTTGAAAAAGGGGAATAAACAAAATTGTCAACACGAGAAGGTTATTTCACTGAGGGCGCAATCCGAAGTGAAATAACTTTTAAGGGTTGACAATTTTGGATATTTATCGATTCTAAGGAGCCACAATTGTTTTATTTTACCGAATTAACAAAGGAAGGGTCTATTGAACACTATATTTTTACATAACAAACACAAAATGACGTTTGAAAATAGCTCAGGAAAATACATTTGTCATGTTAGTGTTCTAGAATTTCTCGGATGTACAACAAAGGTAGAATCTTTTTGTAAAATATCAATTTCCCTGAAAAGGACCGTTTATAGGAGATAACATCGGCAGCTGGCACTAATTTCCAAAGCCTTATGTCCTCGTCTCTAGATGGGCTGTCAGTGTAACGTGAACGCTGCCATCTTGTTTATTTACGTCTGTGACGTCATTTTCATGGGAGGTAACTCGAGTGTTAATCTAGACACTAAAAAAGGTTATTCGCAGATGAATAATAGGGTTATTCACCGCTGGTGTAAAATCTAAGGGTTATTCGTCATCCCTTGCAATTAAATGAAAATTAACCGAATTATTCCATGTCACGTAATAAGTTGTTATCCAATAGAATTGTTTGTTATATATGTAAGGTATAATAATATGCACTATGATGACCCTTCTAGCAACAACCAGCCACTTCAATACTGTATATCTTTCATCGTTCTTAGTGTGGTACCTGGACCTTTTTTTATTAATCAATATGAGCAGCTTGTCAGTGAAGAAAGAAGTACTATTCCAAAGCTTCTACGTTCAAACAAGAATTGTTTGGAATAGTATTGTGTTTTGTCAGTTGGTTTTGTTTCTCCATCTCTAATTACCTTACTGATTTGTGATAATGCTTGGTCTATGCGATATTCTTACAATTCTCCATTGTGATAATTTGTAAATTTCAAAATTGATTTCAACATTTCAAATCATAAAAGAATTTCACATAACATAAATCCTTCAAATTCCAACCGAAATTCGTTGGTACAACTATAAAATCTAGTCTAACTAATGAAAATGAGAATGGAAATTGGGAATGTGTCAAAGAGACAACAAACAGACCAAAGAGCTTGTTATCTTTTAAAGACAAATAGTTTTAAACATTCACAGGTAACCAACATGTTTATTGTAGTGACATTTGCTTATTCTAGACAAGACATTGTACGCATTGTATTCACTAGTTATATTAGGTATTGGGAAACATGAACAAAAATTACAATATCAAAAACCAATAGAATTAAAAACAAATAGAATTAAAAACCAATTTTTCGTAGACCAATTGAAGGTCTATCCACCAATAAAGATCAATTTTGATATAGAACTATGAAAATTTAGTTTGAAATTTCATATGCAGCGTAAAAAAATAACATATTGTACACTGATTTACATTTTTTTTCAGAGAGATAAATTGTTATTTCCGATTTGAAATATGTGACTTCCAGTTTTAGTTGATAGTTGATAGTTTACTTGATACTGATTCCAAAAATATATTGTTCAATATACTTTTACATTAAATGAGTACAACAAATAGCTACTTTCGGATTACAATAGGTCAATTCCGGTTGCCTTTTCCATAGTCAGTTGGCTTGAAACGTAATGTAAAAAGGTCCAATGGTTTTATCATGTATATTGAAGTAAGTGCGTAAGTCAAAATCTAAAACGTCAATTTTACCTATGACCTTGAGTTTAATTTTAAGATCATGAACCAAGCGGTTAAAATCAAAAGACCATAGATCTTGATTATAAATGTTTAATGAGTAATATTACTATATGCCTAATGTTTAATATAAGAGGGGAAAAAACGTCAATTATGTGTTAGCATACCCTTTCAACCAAAATTCATGTCGTAACGTACAATTTAGTAAAAAAATGTTGTCTATATCTTATGCTGTTTTTGGTTACAATAGAAAATGAGCAAAAATCAAAATTTAAAGTATGACCTTGACCTCTGACCTTAACGTAACTTTATTATTTTTGAATCCAGAACCTCAAATCAAAACATCCCAGGTATCTATCACTTATGGTTTACAAGATATTAATGCATATCACTTATATCAGATGCATAAAGGGAAATAACTCTCATATGGAGCGTTCATATTGCTTCGGTCAAAATAGGACAAATCATGCAAAGGATATAACGAGCAATTTTATAGAATACATTTGTCGCTATTTTACGGTTACGGAGGAGATGTAGTTACAAGTATCGGGGAGATAATTCTTACTGAGAACATTGTTCGTCTTCGCAGGGTGAAACTAAAAGCGAATGAACTATACGATACAACAAGAGAAATATTTAAGCGACATATTGCGAAACAAATGTTTATCGTAAGAACAAAACTAGGCGGAAGTAAAAAATCAAAAAACAAAAATCAGAAAAAATACAGCAGGTTTTTCCACAGAAAAGTGGAAAGACCTAATAATCAAAACAAATACAATAGGTCTTTCCACTCAAAAGTGAAAAGACATAATATCAGAAACAAACACAATAGGTCTTTCATAAAAAAAGTGGAAAGCGAAAAACGTTAAATAATGTTAAAACAATAATTTAACACTCATAAAGTGGAATACAATATTTCCCGGACTAAGATAATTATTTCAAAGTATTTGTATATATCATTTTAATAACTCAATAGTTATCAAAATGTACCAGGCTTTTACTTTGATACACCAGACGTGCGTTCCGTCTACATAAGATTCATCAGTGACGCTCAGAGCAAAATAGTTATAAAATTGTTTAGCATTGGGGACCCTAAATTCCAAAAACTGGTGCCAAATACCAAGCTAATCGATGCCTGGGACGTGGACACCAGTCTTTTGGGAGCGAAAAAACTGTTTTAAAAACACAATATGATTATATAACTCTACCATGTATACGCAGATACGTAATTTTCATTTTTTTACATACATATGTCTGTTTCATGTGAAAAAATAAACATGAACTGTTTTGCATAGTTTATTTACGTATACATATCTTAACATCGCTCAGCATTTGCCCAGATTAGGTTATGACAATATATCGAAATTAGAAGGCAAATAAGATTTAACGAGTGGATTATACAAATTTAAAAAAGAAAAATATGTTCGAATTTTTTTTCCACGTACCAACAAGAAAAGCCTCATCAATACACAAAGGGGCCAATATGAGAAAGAGTTTTTTAATCATTTTTCAAGATAAATTCTGATTTAAATGATATGTGCGTGCCATTTCTGTCCTTTATTGTTTGTTTTTAGTTTGAAAAACGAATATTATTATATGACATAGTCATCCTTACTTACCAATTCCGTCCACATTAAGCATTTTGGTAACAGTGTCTCTCTTGTTCTTTGCATTAAAACGCACTATAATTAGCGTAAGTGATATTGCAATAACAACTATTACAAATACAGCAACAGTGGTAACTGCAATGGTCAATGTCTCTTGATTTGTCTTTCCATCTAGGAGAAAAAATATAGATGTAAAAACATCCAGTAACACAAAAACACATATAATTTAACTCATCGGAAAAATGGAAAATATAGATTGTAATGCATTGCACTTTTATATACGCTGCTTTCAATATCATATGAAAATTGTAGAAGCACCTGCAATATATATGTATGTCGGATGATAAAAAAAACCTCTGGAACTGGTCAGTTTTGACCTGATTGATTTTTCATTCATATTTTTAATTGTATATAAAACTTTTAAAATCTCACCTGACGAAGGACAGTGAATGTTTACACTTGTATTAAGGTTTAATCCACCAACATCACATTGAACGTATGCAAATATATCGCCATTGCTACAGTCGATATTTAGTTTGAAAGACACATTGTAAAGGTACGCATCGTTGTATATACTATGTACTGTCATAGGTATGTAGCTGTTCTGGAAAATGAAAACAACGAAGAGCTAATAATATCTTTTTTAAAGTAATAACTTGACAAATACATAAACGGGTTAAAAATGTCATAATTGTTTTACATTGTCATATCGGATCCTTTTATAGCTGACCTTGCGGTTTAGGCTTTGCTCATTATTGATGGTTACCTATAGTTGCCAATATCTGTGTCATTTTCGTCTTTTGTGGATAGTTGTCTAATTGTAAATGATACCACATCTTCTTTTTTTTTATATATATATCTATCAACATTTGATTGTTAATATTCAAAATGTTCAATTTTGCAATCGGACATTTTATTAAAAATAGCAATTATGAACTAGATTATGGCTCTAGTGAGATTTATTTTTCCTGTAATGTGCATTACAACCGAATTTTGAAGAATATACCTATTTACATATCGTATAACAAATGCATGCAGATAAATGAGTATTGTCGTAATGCTATTAACCTTCTGATCATCATTGTACACGTTTACATTTTTTTTAATAAACACGCGCACACGATCAACACTTGTTCGCGTCAAAAATCCGGCAAGTACTTGAAATGATTTTAATAATACTTTTGATTTCTTATTTATTACTAGTATACTGTTTCACTTGTGTATCATGGGATTGCAGATTATCTTACCTCCTTTACTTTTTTTAGGAACGTGATTGGTTAAAAGCGTCCGCGTGAAAACCGGTAACATTTGATATTAGGTTAGTAGGGAGGCGGGGCTTATTTCATACACGGTGAGTAGTGGTGTTACGTTTCTCTATAAAAACAAAACGGAACTGATGGATAATATTGAAATAGGTTCATTAAACACATGTTAACCTAACAAGTTGTTATCGTTGGCTATTCTTGTAGGATCAATAGAAGTAGTTTCTTAATGCTAACAGTATTGAAGACTGGCTTGCTCATTTTCTTTTTAAAATAGGTATACTATCGGCATTCCAAAGGTAACCAACTATGCTCCTCTACTTGCCGACTTATTTCTTTATTGTTTATGAGGCTGACGTTATGCAGGATCTTCTTATGAAGAAAGATAAGAAGTTAGCAATATCCTTTAACTCTACTTTCCGCTATATAGATGATGTTCTTTCACTAAACAATTAAAAATTTGGTGACTATGTGAAACGCATCTATCCTATCGACCTAGAGATAAAGGATACAACATATTCATTTAAGTCGGCTTCATATCTTGTCTTACATCTAGAAATTGACAATGAGGGTCGGTTAAAACAAAACTTTACGACAAAAGAGAAGATTTCAACTTTCCAATTGTGAACTTTCCATTTCTAAGTAACAACATTCTAGCAGCACCTGCATAGGGGGTATATATCTCCCAATTGATACGATATTCCCGTGCTTGCATTTGCTATCATGATTTTCTTGTTGGAGGGTTGCTGCTCACAAGTAAGCTATTAAACCAACATATTCGAATTGTGAAGTTGAAATCATCCCTTTGTAAATTTTACGGACGCCCTCACGAGTTGGTTGACCGTTCTGGAATACCAGTTTTAAAAATGATATCGGATATGTTCCTTACGTCGTAACTACAATCCCCTTCCCTTTCATGAATGTGACCTACCGAATTAGACTATTTACCTATTTTTTTTCACATAAGCAACACGACGGGTGCAAAATGTGAATGCTTACCCTACCGGAGCACCTGAGATCACCCCTAGTTTTTAGTGGTGTTCGTGTTGTTTATTCTGTAGTTTTTATGTTGTGCCATATGTACTATTGTTTGTCTGTTTGTCTTATTCATTTTTAGCCATGACGTTGTCAGTTTGTTTTAGATTTATGATTGTCCCTTTGGAATCTTTCGTCCCTCTTTGATAGATCACAAGTCTAAATTTTACACGTTAAGAAATATTTATTATGAGATGTGCCATGATTTAGAATAGAGAGACAGAAGACAATATTGATGTGCAATCTCGTCAGTCAAAAACAAACTGACACAAGCAATATATAGATTGAGTAACCGAAAATGTAAAATGCATACATAGTGTGCTGGGAAACATAACATACAAACGCAAATTCATTATATCCGAAGGTAACATTAATTAATATGATATTAACGTTTACACAATATATGTACAAATGAGACACCAGGCAACAATGAATACATATATACTAACAACACATACACCTCGTGATGGTGCTTCATGTTGAGACTAACTGCATTACCTTAACGAAAACACTGCATATAGGGAATGGTGATACGTTGAAAAGATCAACAATAGTCAGTTTGACTTGTAGTCTAGATTCAATACTGGTCGAGTTATCTAAGACTTAAAAAAAGAATTGACTAAATTAAAAATAATAAACATGTTTGTGGATAATAAAACACCGATTAATGCATTTTCAAAGTGACTAAACGAAAGAAAAGGAAAGTAAAAAAAAATGGTTACATTATGAGCTCGATCCTTAAATTTGTCATTTCTAGCGTAACTGATTATATGTAGACGGTTCCTATAATTATTGTCAATCTGATTTCAAAAGAAATATCTCCTCAAATAAGAATTGACAGTTTCATAAAACAGACTTTCATTTATCAAAATCATCACAATGATTAAAAGAACTCAACGAGATAACTGTAAAAACATGTTTTACGAAGAGTGCTTAAATTGTTAACATTATGAAGCAATACGATAAATTGTCAAAGACATACTTACACACAAAAGTGTATGCTTCACTGGTTAGATCAAGTATGGCACTTTGTAATGCATGCACACATGTGTAATTTTGAATATCAGAAAAATCAAAATCTGATATCGTAAGATTTCTAATATGTTCTGTGACTCTATTTTCTTTATACTTGTGTATATCAACGTCGTTGCCAGGGACACCACTGCTAAACAAAATGTTGTTGTTCAGAAACCAATACCACAAAGATGAATCTGTGACATTAGACGAACAAACAAAACTCAATTCCTGGCCGTAAATCACTGGCTTTGTAACAATATGTAATTCCGTCAGCTCTAAAATATTGAGATTTAAACAATATGATATAGTGATTTTAAATTACTATCTGACTTTATAACGTTTTTTCAATGTGTTTACAAATCGACATTTACACTATTATGATATGAATTTATCATACTACTATAAAAAGTAAAATCACAAAAATACTGACTTCGGATGAAAATCCAATCGGAAAGTCCATAATCATATGACAAAATCAAAAGACAAGACACATAAAAAACGAACGGAAAAGAACTGTCAAAAATCCTGATTTGGTACAGGCATTTTCAAATGTAGAAAATAGTGAATTAAACCTGGTTTTATTGCGTTAGCCCTCACGCTCGAATAAAGAAGATAAGACATTAGATGACAATAACAGGTATTCACAGAACCCATCAAACAGGCGAAATGAATCATACTTACCATTAAAGATCTCCCCACAAATAAAAAAAATCCCCCCCACAATCACAAAAAAATGATACTGTCAACCAACTTATTTTCGCGAATACTTCATTGCGTTATGCCCTTACATGCCAACTTCGCGTCGATTTTATTTCACAAATTTTAGATATACTTGATATAGTTATTTTTTAAAAAGAAAGATCCAAGTTTTACATATTTGCGACGATTTATATTCGCGCTTTTTGTGTATTCGCGAAAGTCGTGAAAATAAATCGCTCGCGAAAATAAGTTGGTTTACAGTATGTCAAATGAAAGAATATTTGAACAGGTAACGGACTGTTAATGTCTAATACCAAAAACTGAAGAAAAAAAATGATATATTGTACAATTGAAACCCGAACTAAGCCTACACTTTTAACGCGCAATTTTACCCTATATTACAATTAGAAGATAAAAAAGGATATCTTTAAGATTTCAAGGATAATATATAATGTTATGTCTCCGTTCATCTTTGCCATTTGAATTGTTGATTTCATTGATAATATAGGTTCATCATAGTATTTAAATGACATTAACAGCGTTTAAGCTACAATGATACAGTATCATTAGGAATAACAGTAAAGCGGCATATTCAATCAAAAGGTGTATTGGGTATCCGTATCACAAATGATAACATGCACATAAGACAAAGGAAAAAAGTGAAATCACATGAAGGAAATTTAAAGACAGAAAAGTCAATAGAAAAACGCTGTTGTTGCTGTTCTTCATCTAAACGTCACAATGAGGCCATTTGTATTATAGTATTTATAAGTGAACCGACATTTTTCACCTTAATGTATGATATATTTACAACCAAAGCATACTATATCATATGAATGGATATAGAAACGTGTGTCAAATTTAACATTTGTTTTTATATTTCAACATATCCCCGTTTCCTTTACAAAATAAGTTGTACCTGTCACAGTCAGAACTGCAAACCACACCAGGAACGTTCCAATATTGAACAGACTCATACTTGTTTCTGAAAAGATTAAAAATACAACATGTCTCTTATAGTCTGCTTTCATGGGAGGACAGCTTTATTTTTTTATGGACAAGAGTTACCAACGGACATAACTAATTGATCAGGAGACTTCTCTGTCTTATAGTTGACTGGTACCTGTAATACGTCCTTATCTTTAAACAGATCTTCTTATTATAAAACGTGCTTTTTTATACTCCATGTCTTGTCTCTTTAGTATTTAATATACCTTGAAATACTGTGGACTCATTATTATTCGTTGGATATAAATTTTCATGGATTTCGTGGGTAAAGGTTAACCACGAAATTGAATGTTCCACGAATGAACATTTTTCTATAGGCTTGTATGCAGACTTTTCCAAAACCACGAAATCAAATATTTTCGAAATGCAAGTTTTCCTTAATCAACGAAAATTGGTACCGTAAAAAATATATTAATCCACAGTAGACAGTATTCTTACGAGGAAAACAACACATGAATTTGTTAATCGATTCAAAAGGAACAATGATTTCACTTTCGTTTGACCTGGATCAAGAATATAAATCCAAACTGAGCAGATATGTTACAGTTGGCGTGGTTGATATCTTGGTGTACTCTTGAATGTATATTTCATATCATTGTTGTGTTCCGAAATACTGTTCTTGATTGACATTCATTAGAAAGTCAACATGGATTTTTTTTTTAATTCTTAATCAAAAATTTTCATCTTTGGATAATGTAACAACAAAGCATTAAATAAATCCTTGACTCTTGAGAAATTTCTACTTATAACGTTATCTAAACTATAACTGAAATAATGGCATACATCCAATTCAATTTATTCCTTAAAAACACCTGTTCAAACCTAATCATCAATTTTCACGTTTTACCAATTAAAATGTTAATGAGGATTCGGACAGTAAACTAAAAGCGATAGTTCAGTATCTAATAACTGATGAACGATTGGATTCATGTTAATAGACTTTAAAAGCTGACTTTTGTTTTAGTTTTGCAAAATTGTTGATGGTCTTATTGTGAAGTTTTTAGCTTTAATTCAAGCCATTTGAACACTGTTGGATACTTATCAAACCAGAACATAGTTTTGTCATGTCAAAGTTTGTTTGACTTCGACGTATGCGTTTGAATTTCCCTTTAATATATTCTTGTTTTTATGGAATCAAGAATAGTGTTCTAAATCGGCATAAATAGTGAAACCCGTATACAAATATTTGGTGTGTAACACATATCATTTTTAACTTAACATTAAGAACTATCTTCTGATTAAATACGATGCAACCGGATTTTAAGCTATTAACAGCGGTTTTAAGATTGGAATTGGTTAAAACACCTTTAGATTTTAGTATCATTTGACGTTGTACATTATCTATGTCGCATGGTTTGAAACCACGCGTCAACACGATATCAGCATTATTCTGTCAAGCCCGGTTATTGGAATTTAGACTTGAGTATTCAATATTGATGTACAAAGTGCATTGTTTCAAGCTTTATGAAAATGTAATGAACGGAAAAGATATCAAACTTTAAAACATAACAGGACTACGGACAATCAATGCAGGAAATAGTCATCATTATACACTTTAGTCTATTCATATGTTGGATGTCGTTTTCAATCATGAGTTTCAACTAAATATCCCAATGATAAATGACATTCCAGATGTATACACGAAAATTTATTAAAAGAATATCAGTTTTATTGATATGTCTATTTGGATGGTTTCAACCTGGTCAAGGAATGGTAATGTATAAGCAACATGTTAATATACGATTCTATAATTCATAAAAAAAACAAATGACTAAATGTTTATCTCTTTTTACACTCCTGATACTTATTGTGTTTTAAGGATGGCTGCAATAATATTTGAAACAATTATTGGTAAAAATGTGAATTTCTTGTATTTTTAGGATTTTGTAGGAAAACAAGTCTATGCTAGACTGGGGTCGTCAATAGAAATAAAATGTCCAAATCGATCACTTATATCAACAACAGCATGGTTTAGAGAAAAGGGAATTTTACAGATATCAGATGGCCAAAATCTAAACGAAAACATCGACAAAAATCGTTTTAGGATAACAGGCAATTTCAAACTAGGAGAGTATAATTTAGAATTAAGAAATATTCAGAAAGAGGACTTTGGAATTTATGTTTGTGCCAGAGCGTTTAAGGACATTACATTCGAGTTCAAGTTCAATCTAAATTTGATAAGTAAGTGCAATATCGTGACAGCTAAATGTTTACCATGACCGATGCGTCAATAAACTGTGTTTATTACAATTTGTTTATCTATTGACATACTGACTAGCATAAATGATGGACATATCATGATACTTTGTTTCATTTATATGAGATAAAGCAGCATGTATAAATTCGCTGTGTAATGAATTGGCCTCAGTTTTGGTAGTATAAAATATAAGGTTCATGGTCACGGAACGGAAGGCCCTTTAAAAGATGAAACAAATGGAACAATTGTTAGTGATCATCTGTTTTACATCATGTTTAGTTTAAACATATTTATTTATAGTGGATTAGGAAACAAGTTTTGCAACTTATATTAATCCCTTTCCACATTATCGGGCTCTTTTTCGAAATAAACAAGGGTGTCTTTAACGTGCTAAAGATATGGCTCTCTCTTAACACGGGTCAGCCATTTACTTCCGACGGACTATCATCGTTTCCTCAAGACCATACCCGCAAATGGTTTCAAAGGATAGCCAAAAAGTTTAGATTTCTTTTGAGTTTTGAAAGGGAAGAAACTCCTTTCTTACCCCTACATGGTTGGTTACCCTTGATGGTAAATAACCACGTATTTTCTATGGCACCATATATCAAATATATATAATCACTCGTGAGTTTAACCAATCATATCCCCATCAATATATATATATCTACTGTAATACGCCGCTAGATTAAAACTGACGAGGAAAGGTAACACACGGCCACTGAAAGCTTTATTTTGGTACAGCCCAGGTGGTCGTGTGGTCTAGCGGGATGGTTGCAGTGCAGGCGATTTGGTGTCACAATATCACAGTCGCATGGGTTCAAATCCCGGCGAGGGAAGAACACAAAATTTGCGAAAGCAAATTTACAGATCTAACATTGTTGGGTTGATGTTCAGACGAGTTGTATATATACATTATGTACACAGCCATGTATCGCCATCATTGATGGCGTTCCGATGGATAAATCTGTTGTAGAGTTGTCACTGACTCAGACTTATATATATATATATACAACTCGTCTAAACATCAACCCAACAATGCTAGATCTGTAAATTTGCTTTCGCAAATGTTTTGTCCTTCCCTCGCCGGGATTCGAACCCATGCTACTGTGATATCGTGACACCAAATCGCCTGCACTGCAGCCGTCCCGCTAGACCACACGACCACCTGGGCTCTCAAAAAAAGAGCTTTCGGTGGGCATGTGTTACCTTTCCACGTCAGTTTTAATCTAGCGGCGTACTACAGTACATGAGTTATGAGGCATGAAGATGTTATTGTTACAGATCAGCTAAATTATCTATAGTAAAGGATCCTACAAATTAATGTAATATATATATATACAACTCGTCTAAACATCAACCCAACAATGTTAGATCTGTAAATTTGCTTTCGCAAATCTTTGGTTCTTCCCTCGCCGGGATTCGAACCCATGCTACTGTGATATCGTGACACCAAATCGCCTGCACTGCAGCCGTCCCGCTAGACCACACGACCACCTGGGCTCTCCAAAAATGAGCTTTCGGTGGGCATGTGTTACCTTTCCACGTCAGTTTTAATCTAGCGGCGTACTACAGTACATGAGTTATAAGGCATGAAGATGTTATTGTTACAGATCAGCTAAATTATCTATAGTAAAGGATCCTACAAATTAATGTAAGATACAGTCACAGAAAATAATTATATTCATAAGTACGTCTGAGTCAGTGACAACCCTACAACAGATGTATCCATCGGATCGCCATCAATGATGGTGATACATGGCTGTTTACATAATGTATATACAACTCGTCTAAACATCAACCCAACAATGTTAGATCTGTAAATTTGCTTTCGCAAATTTTTGGTTCTTCCCTCGCCGGGATTCGAACCCATGCTACTGTGATATCGTGACACCAAATCGCCTGCACTGCAGCCGTCCCGCTAGACCACACGACCACCTGGGCTCTCAAAAAAAGAGCTTCCGGTGGCCATTTGTTACCTTTACACGTATATATATATATATAAACTAAAAACCGCAATTTTTATACGTGTGCATGTAAAACAGATTTCGTTAGAAGGGTCTAAAAACAGCACAAACAACATTTCTAAAAGACCAAAAAAGAGAAAAAGTATATATTTAAACAAAACGCATTTGACTAACTTGTCTAAACATCAACCCAACAGTGTTCGATCTGTAGATTTGCTTTCGCAAATGTTTGTTCTTCCCTTGCCGGGATTCGAACCCATGCTACTAAATAAGATATCGTGGCACCAATTCGGCTGCACTGTAACCGGCGCGCTAGACAACTCGACCATCTTGGCTTCATAAAAATATAGCTTTTCGGTTGCCCGGTGTTATCTTTCCACGTCAGTTTTAATCTAACGTCGTACTAAAGTACATGATATGTAAGGCATGAAGATGTTATTTTACAGATCAGCTAAAATATACACACGGATAGTATAAATACACATCCACGTTAATTGTTCTATAAAGAGGCTAACTCCTAACTATCCTACTACCTGTCGATACTTTAATATTTGGTATTGCACAAGTTATGTCTTCTTTAGCTGTCTATGCCGTTAGAATACTGGTGGAATAGCATCTCATAGGGTGGGTGCTTGTATCTACTTGTATGCCACATTTGATAAAATCAACATAGCCCCCTCCATTTCCTAACCCCCAAACCCCAATGTTACATTATATATTGCATTTATTGAACAATCTGAAGATAAAAACTCCCACGAGACAGTGATTGAAGCAAAGAATGAATTCATAAATTTGTAAATAAACACCCTCTATTTATGAATTTTTTTTATATAACTTTCTATTTATGCAGTTTTTTAGTAGATTTTGCTATGAATAATATGTGTTTCCGTGGTAACAATTGAAGTCAACAACACTTGTTAACAACACACAGTAATTTAAAGTTTGCGTTAGCTTTTATGTATTTTCTTATCGGCAATTAAACAATTCAGGACATTTAAGCTCTTAAACTACAATATTCTGCAAATAAAAACTCCGTTTTCAAGGAAAAATCGGTTGCTATGGTGATAAAACTAGAAAAAAAAATCCTACGCATCCTACGCATTTTCTATTGAATTTGATAAAGTAGTATCCAAACTACAGTGCTAACTATTCTGTAAAATTTGAACTTTTCTGAAAAACACAAGAGATTTTTTTAAAAAAAAAATTACAAATTTGGTTGACAAGCAATCTTCACTAAAATGAAGCTTAAACCAAGTTGTATCAATGTAACATATGAACATTAATGAACAATGCATGATTTTATTCATAATCTGGCTCTGAATTGTGGTGATTTAGCTGATTTTAAAAAGATTTGACAACGTTTAACAACCCAAAAAATAGTGTGTCCGCTACCATGGCAACCACTCATATTTTCCCACTCAAAATTATTTTCTGAGAAGTTTTCATTTATTGCTTCTACTAGTCCAATTATAGATCAAATCTGGAACCCTCCATGTATCACATGTATATGGCACGCTGTCCAGTTCTTATAAAGAGCTGTACTTAATCCCTGAGATGTGTTTTAGTTGATTTTAGTATCTAGTGCATGACTTTTTATTAGAAATTGTTTATGGTTTGAAACTAGCCCCCAGTAGCAACACGTAATATATCATCGGACTTTCTTGTTAATTTGACCTTTTGATACAGTTTTTAATGTTTTTGTGTTATATACTGATTACTTAATTCGGGTTATATCTCGTCTCTCTATTTTTAATATGCATCCCAGCTTTGATAAGTGTTTACTATGACTATACATTTTCACTTCTGTTCTGTCACCTTTGAACTACAACATTATTTTTATTTTTAGATATTTCCATTCTTCATTTCAACTGTATATCTTACATTAAAGTTATTTTCATTTACCTGTGTACACTATTCTATTTGGCGGTATTTTGTTAAATATTGTGTTTCTGAAGTTGTTTTTACATAAATCCCTCTTTTTTTTAAATTTATTTTGTATTTGCATTGCCATAGATCAAAATTTTCGTTCAGTGTTTTTACTAGTGTTAATATGTCTTTGAATTGATACTTTATAGTATTTATTTTTATGTTGTAATTTTACACTATTGTTTTAGACAAGGGTGACGGTTGGTACCTATTAAAACGTTTAAACCCGCTGCATTTGTTTGCACCTATCCTTAGTCAGGAATCCGTTCAGTAAATGTCATTTGTTGGTGTGGTTAATCAGTACTTCTCATTTCTCTTTTTTGTATAGATTTGACCATAGGTTTTCCCGTTGTCCCGTTTCACATGTCATTTTTAATGCCATTTATAGTTTGTTGTTTGGTCTGAGTGAAAGCTCTGTTTTGAAGACCGTACTTTGATCTATAATATTTATTTTTACTAATTATGACTCGGATGAGATAGTTGTCTCATTGGCACTCATGCCACATCAGTGACGCTCAGATCACCCTTTTTTCTTTTTAATATCGGTACATGTAGTGTACGATTCAACTATGTTTTTTAATACTAAGAGAATACGATCCATTGAAAAACAATTGTAAACAATAAGAAACAATTAATATAGAGTTTAACTCGTCATATAGGAGGCTATCTAATTTAAATTGCATATTTAAACAAACTTTAAATGCCTATCATAACAATTAAGAATGGAGGATAATATTGTAAAAACCTACCTTTTTATTCAAAAAGCAACCAAGAAAGATATTATACATGCAATGTATGCTGCTGATAAAATATAAGATTTGATGTATGATGATTTTTAATTTGATTTGCAAAAAACGTTTATTTTTTGTCTTGATGTAATAATTACTGATTAAATGATTAGTGGAGAGATAAAAGGACTAAAGTTGTGAAATGTTTACAAGGTACATGTATGGTTTACACGAACTTAAAATAGATTAGAAAATAAGTAAACATGTTTCATATCACGAGAATACAAAGTGATATGATATAAAAATGATTGGAAAACCTTGTGGATACACAACATTTCTAAAGTCGTTATACATTTACAACTGTCTTATTAGGGTAGTGCCATTGACGATTGTTATAAAAAAACAGAGCTTATTTTTTGCGTTCTTCCTGTAAGAAGAGTTGTAGAATATAGTTAAGAAAACAAACCCCGGCCTAATGGTTATATGATTAAATAATGTTTGAATGTGATTTGGTCAGGAAATGTCTGTATATTATGACTTGCTTGCCACAAGTTCAAGAAATAACTCAAAAACAAAAAAATAAATAAAAAAGAAGGATTGAAATTCAAACACCTCGCAATTTGAAAATATTACGAATAAGCTATGATTAACCATCTCCAGGAATATAAAGTATCCTTAGTGTTTTAAAAAATCAACAAACATCATACACATAGTTTGAAAGTGACAAAGATTCAACAACATACTATTTGCTTTAATAACTACTGGTAGTTTTTTTTTTTTTTTTTTTTTTTTTTTTTTTTTTTACAAGCATCGTAACTGAATCCTTGCTACTTCTATTGTTATATACAAGTCAATATATAATATAAACAGGCTTTTTGACAAGACGTGATAGCGTCTTTTCATGAACTCAATATTGCCCTGAATATCCTCTTTAACAAACTACTTAACGGAATTTTTTCAGATGAAGACAGATATGCGGTGAATTCTGAAATGTTTTGGTTATCCCATAACACTTTTTACGTAAATCTGTGCAAATACTTTAAACCATGTGCATTTTCCAATTCATACATACAAGGAGATTTTGGGTTGATATTTGTTAAAAAGACCCAGAACTTCGAGGAGTTGCACACACAATGCAGGGTTATTTTTTATTTGAAAAAAATTAATATGCTTTATTTTAAAAAAAAAAATCGTGCGTCCTTCCGAAACGTGTAATTTTCCTCTATTTTGTCATTTTGATTTTCCAGAGCTACCATCTGACCTACACATTTATTCATATGTTAGAAACACTAGTCAGATCACCAGATATTATGACAAAGACGCTACAACGATTATTGGAATAGAAAATGAAACATTGACTTTACACTGCAACTTGTCAAGTGGTGTTCCGAAGGAAGATATGATTTGGTCCTATAGAGACCATACAATAAAGAAGGGTGGACCTGCGTCACTTGAACTAATGATTAAGCTAAAACCATCAGATTCTGGAATATACGCGTGCCGCGCAAATAGTTCTGTTCTAGAGACACCGTTAGTCCGAACCATAGATTTAACGGTTTTGTGTGAGTATAATATAAATAAGTTGTGTATACATTAACATTATCTGTGATCGAAGCGCTAAATTGTCATAATAATGAATAGTTTTGCAATTATATACGATATCCGTTAATGTTTTTAAAGTAAGTTATGAGTAATTTTTACCATAGGCTTTCATAACGGTAAAACAAATTATTCCAACATTACTTTTAAAAAATGGATTAGGAAGCGGTTCGTTTAGAATAATAAGACTTGAGTTAAATAGAGACTTATATGGAATTTACTCAAACTAACAGGTTAATTCCATGAAATGTACCCTTACATTCTCCTATCAATTATCGTTTTCCTGTAATAAAAACCTTAACAGTATTTATACTATGTTTTATAGTGGCAAAATGCTGGAAATCCACCTAGAATTTTTTTCTAATCGAGACATAACTGGGTGGAATCTTCCCTCCAACTGACCGTTTTAAAACAATTGAGACAACCATTCATAATTAACAATTCAACAGTTATTTGTACATATTATTACTGCAAATAACAACAAATAATCGTTCATATTTAAACTAGAGTATGCTGTTTAAAATCCTACAATGGTATTACTATTGCTTAGTTGTTATTATATTTTGAATACTGATACGATGGACAAACAAAACCTAAAATTTGGAAAAAGTTAAATATACAAATTACTTCGTCTGATTAAAATTGCACAACCTTCAATCGTTTTAAGCGTAGTAGGCCGATTTGCTTTCGGAATGTTATTGAAAAACTAAAAACCTATTGTTTTGTCTCTGAACGAGAACAATGATATGTATCGTGTTGATAATTATGCAATCAGAAGGTAAAAGCTATATCTACTTCACCTTAGTGACAATTAACTTTGATAGTGTATACGATAACATATAAATAACACATAGCTGAGAGGGTAATAGATAAATGACTAGGTATTTTAGTCATTTTTATATAATGCCTGTCAAGGTTAAGCATTTTATAAATTCTTTAAAAATTCAGTCATTTTACAAAATGCCTTAATTAAGAAAATGCCTATAACATATATATATATATAGACGGAGCACCACATGGAGTTATATAATAATCATTTTTTCTGTTTGATTTCATGAAAAAGATTTACAAAAATATATAAATCATCGTTTTAATTGTTTATTTATGTTTTTTTTTGTATTCCGAATCAGCCAATTTACTGTTTGAATAGTATGGCTCCATTGTGTTGACATTCTTTCTTTTGAAAATCTGAACAAGCTTAGGACTTGCGTATTCCATATTTGGCAAAGGTTAAAGTTAGGGTTTAATCAATGCGGATTAAAATGAGGTCAACTATAGACTTGCAACCAAATATACATTTGCGATGGTTTCGATCTTATTTTTATGAAATTGAACCAAAATAATTTTAAACATCGACAAATAAATGTTTGAAACAAAAAAGTCGTTTTAGTGTATGTCTTTTTAATACCACTCTAGTATAGTATTGTATGGCTGTATTCCTTGTTTTTATGTTGTTGTTTTTTTGTATTTGTCGAGTTGGTTTTGTATCTCGTTTATGAATGTATTACAAATTCAACATGCATTTATTCTTCTTTGGTTACTTAAATTTTGACTGTTAGCAGTACCACTGATAAAATATCTAGAAAAAGAACCAAACACATTAAAAACTACAATCATAAAAATATCGAACTCCTAAGAAAACTCAAAACGGAAAGTCCCCAATCAAACGGCAAAATCAAATGACAAAAACATCAAAAGAATGGACAACTACCGTCACATTCCCGAATTGGTCAACTACCTTGTTGATATGTTATGGATATTGCTCAAGTAAAAGCTGGCTTACTCTTAGAGTTTATGTTTTGCTTTACATGACTTTTGTTTTGTCCTAAAGATATTTTTGTAATTAAACATAAGCAATATTATCGATTTCCCTTAAGATACTTAATCTGGGTGTATTTCACGAGATTTTTTGAATTTTTACCAGACAGTTGTTGAACCAAGAGTTCCTGATTGCCGAATTGATATCATTCATTCGAAGGTTTGACCAACGCAGCAGTTCTGGTTTATCGTTTTGTAATTAGTATACCACTTGTGGTATTCATAACCCTGTAATCGATTTTGAAATATCTGAATGTGGCTGATCACTGCATTTTTACTTGCCATGAACAACATTATGTGTGCGTAGACAAGGGACTGCAATGACTTCAACAACACATGAGATCACTTGAGGTTAAGTTTCAGTTCTCGTTGTTCAATCGTGAAGTTTATTTTTGGTGTCCAATTTTGTATTTTTTTTGGTACCAATATGTTTAATATGTCTGGACGCCTTTCAAGAAAGTGATCTTCTACAAACATAAAACCCCCTCCCCGAAATAAGTTTGGTTGTCAATGAAAATAGCTTTATCTGAGACCAGTTTCAAATGTCTTGTTCTCAAAGAAAATGTTGTATAATATTTTACTATTGCACTTCCTCTTTCCTTTTTTACACTTCAAGATAGACCACGAGTATCAATCAATATAGAGGGAAGTTTTAACATAATAGAAGGAGACACAATAGTTGTATACTGCAACATTGATAGTAACCCGAAAGAGGTAAACATCTCATGGTTTAGAAGAGAAACACAGGGAGGTTTTCTACTCGGTACTGGTAAAAAGCTACAATTAAATGTGATTACAAGACGAGACTCTGGTACATATGTGTGCCTAGCTGTTAATACGATCGGCAAAGGTTTATCCGAAACCAGCCTAACGGTAATGTGTAAGTATTTCTGCATTTCTGATGCATTTACACAACTGCAATATCGCACCGATTGTTTTATAAGACAGTATATCCGATTTCAGATTAAATCCGATTTCAAATAACTCACAGCTGCAGCACGTTTTGTTTCGTTAATCGTGACATATTTTTGCCGTTCACGGACATATTTACATATTTACATATAACAACATTGAAATTAGAATAGGGACTCCTGAAAAATTCTTTTATCGTGAAATTTGGTATTTCCTGGTATACATATAGATGAAATAGGTGCAATAATAGGCGTGGTTCATTATAAGTATGAGTGTTACATGTGTTAGTATTAGCTTTATTCAAAATAAGTTATGAGATAAATATTTTTAGTTTTCAAACTGATGTCATGATTGAGAGCCAATATATCATCCAAATATCTAAATGTTATTAAGTTTGTATCAGATGCTAACTCAAATGGTATTTGCTGATTTAAGTTAAATAAAACAAACTGTAGCTCGTCACACTACAGACATAATTCCGCCATAAGCGGTGATCGATGGGTCCCTATAAAAATTCCAATGGTCTTTCCTAAGTTCTGACATTTCTATAGATCACAATTTTAATTAAGTGAATAACACCAATGTTTTTAATCCTAAATTGATATTATTTATTTATTAATTTGAATACGTAGGACTGTATTTGTGTGTTTTGTTTGTTTGGGACAGAGAGAAAGATACATAAAGAGGGAACAAATTTTTTTGTCGTTAAATAGATGCACCGGATGTAACAATCCTATATCAAAATGTTACTCAGGATAGAGGTGTCCGAAAACTTCAATGTAATCCCTCTGGTTATCCTTTGCTGTATACGTTTTACGACTGGGAGCACAGATCAGACTATGGAGACCATATTCGCTTTTTGACCGGTTCGAAGAATGGCGTTTTGAAGTTTCCTCCGAGCAAACATCCTCATCAAGATAATGGATTCTATACATGCATTGTCAGCAATGGAATACCACATAAAAATGGAATGACCAGACTGAGTGGTTCTGTTTACCTGAATGTGAAAAGTAATAAACCATGTTAATTCTGTATCTTTTGTAAAGAAATTGATTGGTTTGAACGAACAGACGTGAAATATAGCATTCAAAATTGATTGATATAGACCAAACCATTCATTTCACGTTATTGATACATAGTAAACAAAAATAGTTTTTTAGTACTATACAACAATAAGAAGGCATCCCGACAAGAAAGCTAAAAAAGATCAATATGTCAACAAATATGTGTTCAGATGTGTACCAGTTAGTAACGTTTTTTTTGACATTTCTCCATACATTCGTTGTCAATATAGTGAAGTTTTATGCCACTTTCATACAAGTGAGAGACTACGCTAACTATAAAACCAGGTTTAATCAACCAATTCTCCATTTCTACATTAGAAAAGATTTGTATCAAGTCCGGAATATGGCAGTTTTTATCCATTCGTTGAAGTTTATGGAGCTTTTGATTTAGCCATTTGATTTCGAATTTCCGTTTCAAATTTTGCTTGGAATTCGTTTTGTTTGTTATTTTCCTTTTTCTTAACATGCTTTTAAAGATCTTAAGTGATAACCAGCTAATATTCTTAGGAGTACTGAATGTATCGCAGCAAATACGTTTTAAAATGATTAAAACACTGGGAAGGACTAACTAATATATTGTTTAGTCTTTTCAGAGCTGTTTTATAAAAAATACAGTAAGTAGCTTATGGAATCTTAGTTCGATAAGTTGTTTTATATACAGGAGGTTATATATTGTTTACTGAGTCAAATTACTATTATCAAGTTAACTTTTGTATTATTTATAGGCATGCCAGTATTTACGGCTGACAATAAACCTGTTTTCTATGGAATTCTTAACGCATCCATTGCCATAACAGTGAACGTATTTAGCCGTCCTAAATATTCAGAATTCCTCATACAGAATCAAAATGGCATTAGAGTGCCTGCTGATGTTACAAATGTCAAAATACTTGAGGAACATTCCTACATCAATGATATTATTTATAACTCGAAAGTTAAAGTGAAAGGATATAAAATTACAATGAAAATAGCCAGTTTAACACCTGATCAGATTCAGAAATATACGTTTACTATAAAGAATGAATTTGGAGAAAGACAGTATAACATTCAGTAAATACTGAAAGTAAGTACCAATATTCAACATTAACATGAATTATTCGTAGTTTGATTGACAAATTTTAAGACATACTAAGTATTAGTAATAAACGGCGCCAGTGACCGAACGTGTTTGGCTTTACAACTATTTTGATATGAGCGTCACTGAGGAGGCTTGTGTAGACCAGGTGCGCGTCTGGCGTACTAAAAAGGAAAAACACAAAAATACTGAACTCCGAGGAAAATTCAAAAAGGAAAATCAAAAATCAAAAGGCAAAATCAAAAGTCCAAACACATCAAACGAATGGATAACAACTGTCATATTCCTGACTTGGTACAGGCATTTTCTAATGTAGAAAATGGTCGATTGAACCTGGTTTTATAGCTAGCTAAACCTCTCACTTGTATGACAGTCGCATCAAATTCCATTACATTGTCAACGATGCATGAACAAAACAAACATACTCAAAGAGTAAAAATGTCAAAAATGGGAATCGTGGTACCTTTGATAACTATATACACAGGGCTAGTATATTTTGCATTTAAAAAAAACGAGCGAAGGTGGAATAAGTTCACTATTAGACTATTCATGCATTTATTTTTCTGACTATCTAATTTGTAGAATTAGGCGTATTGGTAAACAATCACTTTTTAGTTGTTGTAGCAGTGATCGATATAAGTGAAAGTCAGTATCTCTAAGACATGTTTTGTATTAAAGTAGTTCCACGGTATACTGGCATCTTGAATTGTACAATCACAGTACATAGTCGACTTAATTCTTTAGCGAAATCTACAAATTTGGAGACAGATTTACAATTTATTGATAACACTGTTTATTTATATAAAAAAAAAATAGTGATTCATTGCATTATCGAAATTTTTTTAACAATACCAAAAATTTGTGTTTTTAGAATATATTTTTTTTAAAAGGCCATTTAAGGGGATATAACTTTTCAAGTACAAAAATTATACTGGACATATAGGGAAATTTACATTTTTTTACTTGTAGCAAGAAAATAAATTCGGTGACACCATTTTTTCTTTTTCTTTCTTAAAATATATTTTAAAACCTATCTTCTTATATTTATTTCAAAATTCTGTCTATAAACTTCTTTTTATGCACAAAAGATGTGTTTTTTCATGAAAAATCTACCTTGTAAAATAGCGTGGTGTCCCATACCTATTTTTTTTGGAAAAAGCATAGTAAAATCTTCATTTTGGCAAAGTATAAGAAAGTTCTGTCAGTTAATTTCTATACCTACCTTTAAGCTTGACAAATATGTTTATGTTAGTTAACAAAGCATGTAGATTTGAGAGAATTGTCGTGCTAATTTTAGTTTTTGTTTTCGTGTTTTTATATACGTAGTGCTTCTACTACATTTTTCGTAGCCATGATTAATCGTGTATAGAGAAAAAAAACACTACTTTTGACCGTATATTTAAGATAAAACACTGACCTTCAATAACATATGCCTTGTTCCAATACTAAGGCTCCTCTAATTGAAGAATAGGTTACCTTAGCTGTATTTGGCAAATTTTTTTGGAAATTTTGTTCCTCAGTGCTTCGTACTTCAATTAGCTTTTTTTAACATGTTAAATTCTAGCGTCACACTGATGAGTCTTTTATCGATGCTACTGCGCGTCTGGCACAAGTATGAAATTTCAATCCTTGTATCTATGATGAGTTTATATTTTATCTATTGCTATGACTGTTTAATCGATGTTGCCAAACATAGATGTATATAGTTATATGTAAAACTTAGTATGACCAACTGGTGGCATGGTGAAGTTACTACGGTTGTTAACTTAAACTTCAAGGACACTATGCTGATAGTAATTATTTTGAGATAATAAAAAAGGGTGTGAAAAAAAAAATATTACGAGAACATATTTTCATTTTATTTCAGGCATCATACAACAAAATTCTGTTGAGATTACAACTACGATAGTTTCCGTAGTTTCCGTCATTTGTTTGGCCGTTCTGATTGGATTATTTTTGTCATGTTGGCTAAAGAAAAAGAAAAGAATTGATATAAATGTATCAAGACAACACATGGAAGATGAAAGTCCTTACGATGAAATAGAAGTGCATGAAATGAGTGAAGTAAACCCAGACTTACAAGTAAATTCTTCATCTTCCAACGTTATCAATATTCAGACTATCAGTTCGGTGTACAGTGAAAGCACTGACAATCGTTCTGCTGAATTATCGGAAGACGGAAGTAGCAGTTCAGACGCTAGCAGACAAACTACGGATCCAAAATATATTTATAGCGAATCATATGAAGCATTAGTTTGTAGCACGTCACAACAAATGCAAGTGTCTAGATCTTATGAGAGTTTGGAAAGAGAAACCAGGCTTGAAGATAGTGTCATTTGAAATAAAAAATAAATATAAAAACATACATTACTTTAATTTAGTATAAAACCTGCCTTAAGATAGATTGGACTCACTTATTTGCAGTTCATGATATTAGACAAATTCACTTGTTACAAGTTATGCAATTTGTCTACTTAAGAATGTAGTGAGGACAGGTTAAGGAATTTTTGTCAGAAGTTCGGACTTTTTTTTTTGGTTACCTCATTTTCTTTTTATTGAAGACTTCAATAGTTTTTAACCCGCGTCTGGCGTACTAAATTATAATCCTGGTACTTTTGATAACTATTGTAAAAAGGCCATTACCAAAAATTAAGTAGCTTGTAGATTTTGTTTCTTATGATTTGAGACCCTCAAATGCCAACGTTGAATAAGGTAAAAGTCCGAGTCATCTTTTTCCTACATTTCTTAAGATATCTTAAAAAGGAGGAGTTCTATCGCCTTATATGTTAAGCATATTTTGTTCCTTAATTAATGTGTATCTGACTTTTTAGATATTTGTTTTAAATTTCACCTAGCTACATTCTTAAAAAAAAATAACCCGTTATTTCGGATATTAATATCATTAATTTCAGGTTTGTCAAGTTAAGACACACGACAATTGTTTTCAGTTTTATAAAAGTACTAGCCACTATTTTTATCATGTGATTTGATCGTGCATACTGTCTATATAGATACCTGTTGGTGAATTTTAATTATCATTTTTGTATATCTGTTGATCTACAAAATATAATAGCTGTAGATTAATGATATACAATGATTGGACATACTATTGAACACAAATTTTGTAATAAGACATGAAATTATTATTTAGGTGGTATGTTTTCTTACATAAACATTACACTACGATTGAAGTGTCCAATCAAAATATTAAAAGTACTTCAAAAGCAGAAAAGTACAATTTGTTTCGAATTTTTATGAATAAAACATTTGTTTCTTTACAAAAAAGGATAACTAATTTCGATGAATACAACATTTGAATATTATAATAAAACAGTGAAGGCACATGAGCTGGCTCATGCTGACATTTAAAAATTCAAAGAATTTAAAACTCGTCTTTAAAAGAAATAAACGATTTCTGTTTCTATCCGTTGCCTAATATTTCGTGATTTGTTTATAATTATGATGAATTCTGATAAAAATGGTCATAAACTCATTCGTAAATATAACAATTGGAAGTAAATCCTATCTGTGCATTTCTGTCATTAACACGTGAATTAAAACACATCTTTACTCAAAAGTCTGTTGTTACTGTTCGTCAGGTCAGAGTCTTTTTATTTATTTCTTCTTGTATGAGACATGAAAAAATAGAAAACAAAACAAATGAGGCAATTAAAACTCGCGACAAAAGAATAGCAGCAACATAATCAAACAATAATTAATAAATGACGAATTGAAATTGTACTAATGAAAGAACACTATGAACCTAATTTAAAACATTGTTGTGACGTCATTCCATTGTTGTACCCGTTCTTTATTTCAATTATTGGACTATCATTTACCTATAAGAAACCATTTTGTTACCTTTAGCTGTCCAATATTTTTAAGAATATCCCTCCTGTTTCTTAAAAATATTGCACAGCTGAAGATAGCATAACTGATTCTGACAGGTAAATGATAGTCAAATCACTGAAAAAAATCTCAATTTCGCCAACCGTTTTCAACATGTGAAAAGAAAAAATACAACCAAATAACAAATGACTATTATAAATTTTTTTTTATTAAAGTCACCTTCCAATACAATAATTGTGTTACTCGTCAAAACAGTTTCTTGAGAAAATAAAATCACTTTCAAATTGATTTTAACACTACCGAAAGATTTATTTTCGTCTGTCTTTGGTTATCAATATTGACCTCTGGTGTTGCTTTTATTCTTCCTAACATCATTTCATCTACTATTATAAAAAAAAGTAATGCTTCTTACTTTTGATAGATCACGCCGCAATACAAGGACCATAAACAACATAAACCTCACCCGGTGTAAGTGTGCTAATCTAGAACTTACTACTTCATATACTACGGGACTACAATAGTTGTTATAACTTTCAGGTTTCTGCGTTGATTTAGAAGTTGATGTTTTTTAAGTCTGATATTATTGCTTGAATATGAATATAATGCAACATTTCGCTTATGAACGACGATGGATATGGGAACTTAAGCAAAATTAAGGAAACGTCACTGCATGTTACCTGTTAAACACATAAATCGTGTGTTCGACTCGGACTTTGTTCGTAGTGATCGTTGTATGTGAGAGGTTTTGTTTTTTGCAAAAGGAAATCTTTTTTGCAAAGGGAAATCGAGAGACGAAAATATCTTCCGGTAATATTAAAAATAAAACAACGCAAGGGACAACAATACACACAAAAAAAAGAGGTGACACGACCTTCCAGGAAAATAATCGATAAAAAGATGGATTATCAGATGGTACCGTTTGGGTAAACAATCACATTCTCCTAAAAATTCCGATGAACAACAAAAGAATGTAAAATCCTCTAAGTTATATATTTGAAACAAAATCAACTGCGGTGAACTCAATATGGTTCAACTTGAACCTGTCTTCAGATTTGTTTTTTATTTTCCTTTTTTTTTCATTCACCTAGCAAGAAATGAAACCCGAGAAGAAACAAGAAACTGAAAGGAGAGGACTACATTTTGAAATAAATATATACGAAACTTACCTTTATCAGCTGCTAAAACTATATCCTCTTTGTAATCCACACTTAAATCGAATATATCTAAATACACATTTGATTTTAATCCAAAGTTTGAAACAGCACAATCACTTATCACTACTTTCTTCGTGTTTTGCATTAGGAATATACTTTCAACGTCTTTATCCATTTTGGAACACAAAACACAGTTCAAGGTATTCAAGGAGCATATTTAGAGTAGTCCTTTTGTACGCAAAAAATCCTGATACGCATACCCTGAGTCTTAATCTACATTTCGAATGTTGTTCCGTATCCTGGTGTAATAAAATCTTGATTCAATTATTTACTTTTTAGGGCGTTCGAAATTGGAATATTTTTTTCCCCACCGTTATAAAGGAAACTTTAACATATATTAACCAAGTCATACCTTGGTTATCAATTTGTTAAATGTTTGAACGAAGATAAGTCTTCAGATTTATACTATAAAATAATAATGCAATGTTTTCCGTCAATGACAGGTAGATGATAAATACTAAATGTATTTGTAATAGCATTATAACACCTATAGATGACATACTTAAAAAAAAAACCAAATAAAGATATACGTCACAGAAAGAAAAAAATAAAAGCAAAATAACAAAAATAACAAACCAAGAAATTTCGAACCGTAAATTCCTTAACTAATGGCAATATCAACGGTTTCAACAATATACAACTCTTCTTCTTTTGGTACTGGCTTTTGTTTATGCAGGACATAGTGGATTAAATTTGGTTTTCTAGCTCAACAAATCTCTCACTTGTATAAAAGCCGCAAAGATTGTATTATATTGACTCAACGGGTGACCTAAACACAGTCTTAATAGATAAAAAAAAGAGTAAAAAATTGGTGTGCAGCAGTACAAACAAATGACCATATGTAAAGCACAATTACACAAATGCGGGATGTATAAATCATGTTCATATCGAGCCTCGCCATACAGATATTACCAAATGCGGAATTTAGAGTCAGAGTTGTATATATTAAAAAAAGCCACATATAATAAAATAAGAACGCGAACACGCAATTAAGATAATACAACGTCGATGCCCATAATTTATTCTTCAAGGATATTATTTATTTTTTGTGAAATTGACTATTCAAAATATTTTCTAAAGCCCCAGTTTTATTAATTTTCTGCTCAGACACTGGTGACGTATTATAAAGTCTGAGTAGCAGTTGAAAGCTCGTGAATAACGAATGATTTGGGATATTTGAATCCCATATAAATAGTTTGTCATTCCGGTATGACCGCTAATGGCAAATTAAGCTATTCGTATAAAAATGACGCAGAAGAAGCCGTGTCTGCTGTTTCATGAATATTTAGTTCGAGGATATATACATGTATTAATGGAACCTAATAGTATGAGTTTGATTTGTTAAAGGAAATAATACCATTACTATTATCTGAATATGCAATTGAAATTGAATTTGAAAGATCTTGCCTCTTTGATCTTCCTGTTATTAACGCTAAAACGAAACAACTTAATCAATAAATTAATTACATTTAAAAAATCCAAACAGTAACCTCCATTTACAAAGTGGAAACAGATACAATTTGATGTATTGACTTCTATAATACGTATCAATTCGGGCCTTCACAGCCGACTACTAAATGGACTTTTGTCATTGTTGAAGGCCGTAACGTTACCATAACTAAATGCATTTATTTTATTTGGAATTTGGTGAATAATTGTCTAATTGGCAATCATAAAATCTCATCTTTTTTAAGACTGATAACAAAGCCGCTTAAGCTACAGTTTCTAAAGCATACAAAAGTTTCTAATCATGATGATTCAACAGGCTACAGTTTGTTTTAACTTGTGTCAAAAACAGAAGTATTCTTGTTTTAGTTATTATTTAGGTCACACTATTTGCTAATTATATTACCGTTGTAAAGAATTCAATACTATTAATGATGTTATAGTATGTTATGTTATAACTATATTCAAGGATACGTGTTGAACTATTAACCGGAAGCTAAGAAGATAAGAAAAAGTCTAAAAGAGAAAAGAAATAAGATCATACTCTATGAGTTTATATATGTGAACCAGTTATTATTTTGTACAAATTGTAATTTGTACAAAACAATCTTAGAAATAGTAACTTGTATTGTGACTTTGTACAACTTGACTAAGATTCACTTATGATAACGTGTACACAGCATATAAATATAACGATATCTGAAACTGTCAGTAGAGGAAAGGATTTATAAACTGTGTAAACAGGGGCGAAAGATACCAGAGGGACAGTTAAACGCATAGATCGAAAAAAAACTGACAACGCCATAGCTAAAAAAGAAAAAGACAAAACAGACAAATAATAGAACACAAGACACCACATAGAATACTAAATACTAAGCATCACGAACCCCACAAAAACTGGGGTTAGATCTCAGGTGATCGGGAAAAGTAATCAGATCCGGCTCCACATGTGGCAACCATCGTGTTGCTCATCTTTTGGCAAATCCGGTAAATAGTCTTATTCGGTAGGTCACATTCGTGAAAAGGGAAAGGGATTGAAGTTACGACATAAGGAACATATCTGATATTATCTGTAAAACGGTTGTTCCATAACGGTAATAAAAACCTGTGATTGCGTCCGTAAAATTTACGACGGGATGATTTAAACTTCACAATTTGTAACTCTTGGTTTAATAGCTTCATTGTGAGCAGCAACTCTCTATCAATGAAATCATGATAGGAAATACAAAAACGGGAATATTGTATCAATTGGGAGATATATACTCTGTATGAAGGTACTACTGGAATGATGCAACATACATTGACATAGAAATGGAAAGTTCAAAATTGGGAAGTTAAAATCATCTCTTTTGTCGTGAAGTTTTGTTTTCAATTGACTCTTATTGTCAATTTCTAGATGTAAGTCAAGATATGAGGCAGACTTAAAACTTAAAAAAACAAGGTAAGATATTTTATCTGTTATATCTGTTATACCTCGATGCAATTTATTTCTACTGGATTAAAGTATTTTCGTTGTTGTATAGTAAGGGAAATAACCTGTAAACGCTTTGTTATAACTAAGACATAAGTTTATAAAATAAACGCAGCCGTCTAGTCGCATCAGTGATAAAAGAGGGACGAAAGATACCAGAGGGACAGTCAAAACTTATAAATCGAAAGAAATTGACAACGCCATGGCTAAATATGAAAAAGACGAAAAAGACAAAAAATTGAAAAAGATGATGCTTGTTCTGTTCAATATATTGTTGTTTAATAATCCCGTTCAAATGTGCAAACACATGTATGTATATGTTCATTTGATGATAGTCCAATGTCTGCATTTTATTTCAATTAAACAAATTTCTTACTTACTCACTTTATTTGAGTTCATATTTTGTTAAAATTGAGAAAGGAAATGGGGAATGTGTCAAAGCGACAACAACCCTACCATAGAGCAGACAACAGCCGAAGGCCACCAATGGGTCTTCAATGTAGCGAGAAACTCCCTCACCCGTAGGTGTCCTTCAGCTGGTCCCTTTAAAAATATGTATACTTGTATAGTGATAATGGACGTCATACTAAACTCCGAATTATACACAAGAAACTAAAATTAACAATCATACAAAACTAACAAAGGCCAGAGGCTCCTGACTTGGGACAGGCGCAAAATTGCGACGGGGTTAAACATGTTTATGAGATCTCAACCCTCCCCCTATACCTCTAGCCAATGTAGAAAAGTAAACGCATAACAATACGCACATTAAAATTCAGTTCAAGAGAAGTCCGAGTGCGATGCCAGAAGATGTAACAAAAGGAAATAAATAAAATGACAATACTATATAAATAACAACAGACTACTAGCAGTTAACTGACATGCCAGCTCCAGACCTCAATTAAACTGATTGAAAGATTATGTCTTCGTCATATGAATATCAGGCACAATCCCTCCCGTTAGGGTTTAGTATCATACTAACTTAAAATATATGAGAAGAACATAACCCGTGTCATGCCAACAACTATTTTTAAATAAATGTGTTTAGTTCCGATGCAAAGACCCTATAAGTGAATCAATATTAAAGCCAAAATATGCAATCTTTTATGACCTGACAACCGTATCGTAAATTTATCCCTTCTTAATAAGTCTGTTTAAAGGTTTTGTAAGCTTTTGAGGTGAAAACTGACATTTTTGTGCTTTGTAAAGAATATTACCAAAAAAAGATTCGATGTGAAATACCTGAACGTATAACATGTCGATCTGCATGTTGAGTTATATTTACAAATTATTTCCTTAAACCGATAATAAAATTTAGTAAATGTTTTGACTAGTTTGTGGTATCGAAACCCTGGTATAATAATTTTTCAGTAATACATAAATTTCTCTCTCTAAAATCTAACTCGTTGTTACATACACGAGCGAATCGTACAAGTTGAGATATATAAACACCATAAGATGATGACAAGGGAACGTCACCATCTAAAAATGGATAATTAACGACAGGAAATGAAAAATCATCTCTTTTATCATGAATTTTTGTATTAAGATTCCAGTTAATGATATAGATATCAAGATCGAGGAAAGGACAGTGATCATTGTTTAAAATAAGTTCAACAGGATACATTTCTTTAGTATACATACTGAAGTCGTCATTATTGAGAGCCAATACATCATCCAAATATCTAAAAGTATTGTTAAATTTTTGTATCAAATCGTGTTTCGATGGGTCTTTTCTAATTTTAGTCATAACTTGGAACTCACAACAATACAAAAACAGGTCCGCAATAAGTGGTGCACAGTTAGTCCCCATTAGAATTCCAATAACTTGACGATATACGGAATCTCCAAAGCGAAAGAAGATGTTATCAAGTAAAAATTCATAAATAGTAACAAAGCATGTCCAATTGACATAGTTCTTTTGTTTATTGCTACTAAATAATGACCTAAAAGAGTTTGAACATATGTACTCGCACCCGTATTCAGGTATTCATAAATTCATAGGTTTCTAATTGGATGAAGGTAATAATGTTAATTTATAAAATGTTACTTTCATTTGATTGTGATATCACATCCGTTTCTATATATCATTGGACCACAATTAACGTTTTGTAAAAAAAAATGTGGGTATTTATTCTTTCTTTGTTTGTATTTCGAAACATGTTACATGTACAGGAATTACTTAAATGAGGATAAGTACTTATGATGTATGCTGTCACTTAGAAAACACTTAAAGTTTCGGTTTACAAATTTCATACGATTTAAATCCTCCTTTAACGTATATTACATATTTGTACAATAGGTAAACACAGTTGTCAAAAACTTTTGGAGATATGTTTTATGGATCATTTCTAGTTTGTTGATTGGACTATCGACAGGTAAGACACTAACATAATATATTAAACAAATTTATTAGAGAAACTATTGAAATACTTTTTATTCTAATAAGGTGCACTTCCATCATCGAATGTTCATCTGTTAAAAGATGAGTAGAAAATCGCGATAAAAGAGTTTGAACATATGTTAGCATTTTATTCTAGTAAATCCAATATTTGATCGTTCTATAAATGTGCATGCATTGTTGGTATAATTAAAACCTGTGTATATTTGAGTTTTTATTTTCGAGATTAGCGTTTACAAACGTATAATGTACATCATATAAGGCCAAACTGAGAATCGAAAAGAAACCGATTCCTGCTTTAATGTTGATCTACACGAGACACATGTACTTGAACCTCACATTGCTTGAAATTGATGTCCCATTGATTATATTTATTTACATGTTCAATATGTTACTGTAAATAAACATAAGAACATTAATTTTGAAATACAAAACTTCGGGAAAAAATAATAAGTGAACTAAAAATAGTATAATTCCACGTCAAATCAATTGTAAATCTGATATCTGAAGTATGCACGATGAAGATGTTAACTTCGATGTAGATTGATTTTAAAATAGATTACAAATTTCAATCATCATCGATATATCATACATGTATATTGTAAAATAATTCATTAGTATATCAATATCAAATAGGTAATATATACTTCATATGCAACTGCAGCATGGAGTATAGCTGCATAAACATTTGGAAGCAACAAGTGTAGAAACGTACATTTTATTCTAACATTATCATGTGATAACTGCTGACTGACTGTTATTAGCCAAGGATATCAGTGGGTCAGTAGTCAGTGTTTATCTAAGGACAAGGTTTATGACATATTTTTAAAAAATTCGCAGCTGATGAATCTAGAAAGTTTTAAGAAATTACAATTCAAGGTCCATCAGGCAATGGTAATCTTTCAAGATGATGGTCATACATTTGAAATTTAATTAGAAACGTACATTTTATTCTAACATTATCATGTGATAACTGCTGACTGACTGTTATTAGCCAAGGATATCAGTGGGTCAGTAGTCAGTGTTTATCTAAGGACAAGGTTTATGACATATTTTAAAAAATTCGCAGCTGATGAATTTAGAAAGTTTTAAGAAATTACAATTCAAGGTTCATCAGGCAATGGTAATCTTTCAAGATGATGGTCATACATTTGAAATCTATTTTGTCTTAAAGCTTCTCACGTATTCAGGTATTCATAAATCATAGGTCTCTAAATTTTGTATTTTACATCTGTAGTGGATTAACATCCAGAAAGCTGCTCTGGATGAACGTAATAATGTTAATTTATAAAATGTTACTTTCATTTGATTGTGATATCACATCAGTTTCTATATATCATTGGACCACAATTAACGTTTTGTAAAAAAAATTGTGGGTATTTATTCTTTCTTTAGATATAGGAAGATGTGGTGTGAGTGCCAATGAGACAACTCTCCATACAAATAACAATTTAAAAAGTAAACCATTATAGGTTAAAGTACGGCCTTCAACACGGAGCCTTGGCTCACACCGAACAACAAGCTATAAAGGGCCCCAAAATTACTAGTGTAAAACCATTCAAACGGGAAAACCAACTGTCTAATCTATATAAACAAAACGAGAAACGAGAAACACGTATATATTACATAAACAAACGACAACTACTGTACATCAGATTCCTGACTTAGGACAGGTGCAAACATTTGCAGCGGGATTAAACGTTTTAATGGATCCAAACCTTCTCCCTTTTTCTGAAACAATAGCATAACATCACAACAAAGAAAAACATACGATAAAATATCAATTGAGACTTAACTCAATCAAAAAACGTATGATTAAGCAATGAACGAATAAATTTGATCTGCGATATCTGAATACAAATGCACAGTTAATTAAATATTAGAGACAAACATTCATGACCAAAAAGCTAGCAAACAAATTCAAACACAGGACATGACTGAGAAATAGTTAACCAATCAATGTTCACTTTAGAAAAACACCGGATTTTATAATCTTGAAGTTTATACAAATGTTGTAAGAATAAGTGAAAAATTGAAGATATTACAAATAATCAAAGTTGTTTGTATTTCGAAACATGTTACATGTACAGGAAATATTTCGAAACATGTTACATGTACAGGAAATACTTAAATGAGGATAAGTACTTATGATGTATGATGTCACTTAGAATACACTTAAAGTTTCGGTTTACAAATTTCATACGATTTAAACTCTCCTTAAACGTATATTACACATTAGTATAATAAGTAAACACAGTTGTCAAATTTTAGTCGAGATATGTTTTATGGAAATAGTTTTGTAGTCATGTCCAGTTTGTTGATTGGACTATTGAAAGGTAAGACAGTAACATAATATATTCAACCAATATAGCAGAGAAACTATTGAAATACTTTTGATTCCAATAAGTTGCACTTCCATCATCGGATGTTCATCTGTTAAAAGATAAGTAGAAAATTGCGATAAACATTAAAAAAATAAAAACAACTTCCAAAAATAAAACAGACAAACAGACAAACATTTTTGTTTGGACAGATTACCGGTCTTCTATGGTATAGTCAATACTGTACGAGTTACATTGCCTTAAAAAAACCTACATGTGATGGTGTTTATGAAGAAAAAACTTGCTTATGCAGCAACCATATGTACAAGCGTATTTGGTTAGTAGGGTTTCATATAAGGTTTTTAGGCGTGGCTTATTTCAATACATGGTCACTAGTGGTGTTACGTCCCTTTATAAAAACCACACGGTGCTGAGGATAAATTGTAAAGGTGTCAACAGACGCAGACATTGATGATGAATGATTAATATAATTCATAAAACACATTTTAAGCTAAAAGTTCTTAGTATTGGCATTTGTTTTTGTATTGACCAATGTAGGTTCTTAATTCTAACGGCATTTTAAGATTTGGTCACTTTGTATGGTCACTAGTCTAAATACCACATATCAAGATAGTCGGTAAGATAAATTCGTTACAAAGTTTGCTAGTGACATGAGTGACCTAATACGATATATATAGGATAAGTAAATTCCATAGGGGATTCGAGATTCGCTCTCACCTCAGATATATCATATTAGGTCACTAGCACACTATGAAACAAATAATACCCGACTTACTTTCTACATACCTATTTTGACTTATGAGTTTGCATGTTCCTCTTGTTTTTTCGCCCCTGTTATGTAAACAATTATACAATTATTCAGATTATCATTAGTCAGTTTAAATAACGACAAACCGAGTAAAATATAACAAGAAAATTTCTATCCAAATTATTGCTTTTGAAGGGTGTTCTTTCAATGTATCCAAGTCATCGGGAAACCTTACTTCGCCCAATTACCCAGGACAATACAAAAGAAATATGGATTGTGTATACGTCATAACGAGTCCGACCAAACAACCAATAACTCTGGTATTTGAGGATTTCCAGGTAGAATACGATACTGATTGTAAGGATGATTACGTATCGGTATGTATATCATAGTTACAAGATAATATTATGATATTCATTGAAATAATCACAATAAAAATGTATCACCATATCCAATGTAGAAGTATTACATGTTGTTCTGATTAAGATAGCAAATGGTGGTTGAAGAATTTGTTTCATATCAACGTTTCCTTGTTATATTTATCTAAATATCGTAAATGTTAATGTTGGAATATGTATTTGTTAACGTGATGCAATAGCATCAGCTTATTTTTAGTTTCAACTTACAAGGACGCGTTGAGACAAGTTTTGACCGTATAGTAGAACAGGAGTAGCGGAAACCTATTTTTACAGGTACATGTCAGTCTGTTTACCGACTTTTTCCATACTGTTAACTGTTAATTTTCGCGTCTATCTTTATGTGCGGATGATCGACTGTAAATTCATGCTATTATTTGTATATGTACTATATGAATCCAGTTCAAATCAAATGTATTTTATCGCGGGAAAAGCGAAAATAAAGTTGCCGCGGAAATTTCAAAGTTAAATATTCAGGAGGTTGGAATGGGGGGGGGGGGGGGGGGTCTAAATAATTCCATGACATTAATGTTTTCCTTTGTAAAGCTACCTAGAGAACTTAAACAATTAGAATCATGTCAAGCATGTAAGTTTGTTACTTATAAAGTTTCATATTATTTACACGAAAAAGTATTTGCAGGTGAAAGACGGAGTCAATACATCACTGGGAATTTTCTGTGGCTACAACAACCCACCTCCACTACTTGCACTGTCAGGTGTATTTATCATCAAGTTTCATAGTGATCGCTATGTTAATTATAAGGGATTTCTAGCAGTTTTTAATGATAGTCAAGGTAACATATTTTTTTAATACATATACACTGAAATGCAGTCAACTTTAGCGTTTGATATTTCATTGATAACATTCTGGCGTATCACAAACAAACAACTTGTAACGTCTCATTTCATTGGCCGAAAGATTCAAATACAACAACATTTGTAGTTTGCACGTGAATTGACACAGGTGACTGACTATGGAATGTACTATGTTACTACGAACGTAAAACCAAGGATTTGACAATGTATAGTTAACAACTCTTTGGTCAAAAGAATTAAATAAATGTTTTGTGAATTTCAAATTGTTGTGTCGAAATATTATACTGCATCAACATAATTATCGTGTACATAATGTACCGCATTATGAAACATATAAGGATAAAATAAAATACATGTGCCGCTTTTATACATGATTAAGTAACCACTTGTAATTTCTTTCAATGTCGTAGTTACTTATAATAAGGATTCCATAATGCTGATCCATTACAATACATACAAAAAGTTATGATGGGTTGCATATTCCTCTTTTAGTGTTTTCATGCTATAAAACGAAGATACAGAAAGTTACATAGTAGCTAAGAGTTTGGTCATTAAGAATTTACGTATCATAAACGGAGCAAATTGTCCCCGAAATATAGAAACAAAAAACAATAATCGTACCATTTGTCCACGTGAATGAAGACGTAGCATGCAATGTACTATCATGATCACCACAAAATTCAAATGAACTCAGTGAAGGTATTTTGGTGTAAAAAGGATTGAAATGTTACATCGGCGAAGATTTTTTCTTTTGTATGTGTGGAACTAAAAAAAACAAACTTATCGTAGTTTATAAGGAACAATATAAATGTACTGTTTTCGATGGCTAAAAACCTCTCCTTTAATTTAATACCGTAAGAAAGTGATATGCATAACATTGTTGATTTATCCGCCAAAGTGACGTGAGGAATGCATGCATGCGTATTTAAAATGAAATACAAAATCATACATGTAAGATAAACTGATAAACGAAATATTAAGAAATTATTAATAAGTATGACCGAATGCATGTACTAGAAGGGGTCCACCTTTTTATCAATACATTTAATGAATAAACACGCTTTTAAAAACTGATTTTTTTCTCTGTAACTATTTAGATATTTACAAATATATAATCTACGTTCGAATTGCCATCTTTATTTTTCTCTAAACAAAGTATGGTTGGTTACATGTTCTGAATTTACTTAGAATTTCGGGATTTTTTCTCAAAATTAAATAAACTGAATTACCAAAAAAAATCACACTATTCTTAGCCGAATACATAAAACTTGCGAAAGATATAAAAAGGCAGGATGAGCAACTTGGTAAAAAGGCCGAATTACGATTTATGTAAAAAAAAACCGGGCAAACTTATAAAAACTAAAAAGGCAGGACCAAATAGACTAAAAATAAAAAGACAGGACAGAGAATACAATTTAGAAAAAAGAACTAACTGTTTCATCAAAGTCCACCCTCCCATCAAAATAAAATGGTAGATCTCTTAATCCAGAAACAACTGAGAGGAGACAGTTGAATTAAATATTTTGATGTGAAACCTTAAGATTTTAAAGTTTAAAATTTTACTAGTGCACAAAATTATAAATTCAATGAATTTTACATGCACATACATGTATCATTGAAAAGCTATAATTGCTATGGGATAATCAAGAACACTATAATGTACGTGAATACGACGATGGAGGTTATTACAACCTTGACCGGCTACGTGAGTACTGATCAGTCCATTCAAGTTATAGTACGCATTTTCTATTTTCGCAGGTGTGAGGGCGAAGGTTTGAATTGGCCAATGAAAACGATCGTTCCTTTACGAGTTAATCTAATAAAGTTTGTTTGACTGATTACGTCGCACTACCTTTCGCTAAGCTTGGCCGCATATAAGTGCAGCAATAAGGAAATCCATTATTTTTCCACGGGTGTTCTTTATACTAAAGTAGAACGAGCAACAAAAAATATATTCATTAGAATTGATTCAAACTTTTCTGTAAGATTGGAGACAACACTTACAGTATAAAATCAATGTGTTTCAATTGATATTCCTTTATTCGTTTAAGTAATTTTTGTTATCTGTTTTTAAATGAAACGCATATCTGGTTAACTTTCATAAAGAAAACCTCAGCCTAATGCATGTCATGACAAGCTTCTATATAATATCTTGCAACAACATGTATAGCAAAGTATATCTAAATAATAACTAAACTGCAATCTAAATAAAACACCCAAATATCATTCTACAAAGGCTTCCATAGACAGACAGTGAAACCATGTATCTTTTGAGGTTCAACATAGTATTTCACCAATTGACTTTTTTAGAATGGTAAACTTCGAATAGTTAAACGTTAAAAGTTGAATACGCTTATTTTGTATTATGGATCAATTATGAGCAATTCTTTGAAGTCGTAAATACATTACTTCAATAATAGAACTGACCAATGTATAGATTATTTCATAAATATGTCATACATTTATATTATTCTGTTTTCTGTGATGTAAATATGGCATACATCCTTATCCGTATCATCATTACGTCATGCAAATTCACACACTTGTTTAAAACCACATAACGTAAATGGAAAGCCTTCTATTTCCGTTTTGTATGTTTTTATGTCTTTATATAGAAAATGAAATTAGTTTCAAATTAAATCGATTAAATAACCATTGCTTCGTACATTACTTTCGACAAAACGTTGTTCCCTTCGTGGTTGACAATACAACAAAAATGTTAGTAAAAAGTAGGTATTAAGTGTAACCTTTTTAGTCCCTTGACTTTGAATATCAACCGTATCAGTCCTTAGTTTTCCATGTCATGGGTTGTTTATTGTTGTTGTGAATTTGTCAACGATTACTAAATTTGAATATCATTCTGCTTCCGTCCTCCTCACTTGTGAAATATAAGTCAGGCAGAAAATAATATTCATATTTATTGATATTATCACAAATGATTGCGCAAAAACTTGGAAATTAGAGAATATAGTTCGAAAAATTAACAAACTGTCAAAATATCTTCACGTTGAGATCTTTTAAACAATATTAAAATATGAGCAAGACTTTCACTATGTAAGATGTTTTACTACACGGTGTAATTTATGGTGTGGAAACTATCGCCTAAGGTAATTACTCGACTGTTAATAATTGGTCAAAAAGCAATATTCAAAATTAACATTTGGGTCATATATGTCAATCCGGTATTAAGTGACATTTCCGCACAAAGATATCTATATCATATACAATTCCGTTTTTCATAAAACTGGCACACATTGAAAAGTCGTTACATGGGTTTGCTATTTTTGTAAAATGCAGGGACCAAACATATCATGTATCATACCGTTTCGTTTGCGTCAATAATAACGGCCAATTATTCATCATGTATAATAACTTTTTGAGATTTTGGATGATTGCATGATCTGTCTATTTAACAACCAACGAAGCTTAATCGTACTTTTAAATTCAAAGTACTGGATAAAATCTTGAATGTAATTATGTCAAACATCTTTACCGCTGCACTACTGTACTTCAAGATCCAATGGAATTTGTGTGAAACAAATTACGTATAGGAACAACAAATTCACAGCAAAACAAAATATCCAACATAAAAACATAATCAGGTGTAAATCAAGCACAACATGTATTATGGATATTATTGTTGATGATATCTAAACATTTAAAAAAATAAAAAACATTGTTTTGAGTTTACATTTTTCTAAAATACTGAAATAACGAGGTCGGAAAATAAGGTGTATGTTTTTAATTCTGTCACACACACGCAGTGTCGCGGGTATATTCTAGTGTCCTATGTATTTAACATGTTTCAAATGAACAAATGTATATGCATAGTTAATCCGTACTGTTGTTAACTATTTCTTTGGATTTCTTTTGGATTGATTATGGCATGTTTCTATTCTAGAGTGTGTGTATATAAACAAAGATGTAAGTGGCTCAATCCAGTCACCAGATTATTCTGCAATTTATCCAATGAACAGTATTTGCCTGTACTATATTCAAAGTTTTAAACAAACGCCTATAAATTTAACATTTACTCACTTTGATTTGGAAAAGACTTCCAGTGGAACATGTGATAATGACTACATCATAGTAAGTATACAATACTTATAGTAATGACTTTGTTATAGTGAGTATCAAATAGTAATAAAAGTCAGGAAGGTTTTAACATTGCCTTGCATTCAAGGACAGTAAAAGATAGTGTATGAATTCATAACACAAAATCTGTAATTTAAAAGAATTGAAATGATCGCATTTTACCACAGACATATCTCTGCCTAATCATATATATCTGAGATGAAATGTCGGATGAATACCAAAGCAAGATTTGTACCGTTAATGTTGATTTGTACCGTTTATGTTATTAGTATTTCATAATGTTACAAGATTCGAAAGCCTTGGCAATTTTTACAATGGAAGAGGAATAAACAAACGTTTGCATATTTTAAATCGAAAATGAATGCAATCAATGTGAGTTTTTCTGCCTTTCAAAGACCAATAAAGAACTATAAAAATACATAAGTTGTTGCAGGGAAAATACAACAACTGTTGTCTTTTAATATGAGCTGAATGTGTACTTGACCCGAAGCAGGAGTACAAGCTCACTGAAGCTCGCACTGCACCTGTTACCTAGACTCATACAAATACAGCTTATATTTAAAGACACTTCACAGTGGTTGTCTATATACATGTATGTACATTTGCAATTGATGTTAGAATGACAGCATTTAACAACATGTTTTTTTTTAAATAAAAATGTTCTTCTAGATTTATAGGCATAGTTCATATCAAAAAGAGTACCTTACTACATCGATGCTGTCCTTTGTTTCAATGAGATTTTGGGATATTGAAAACATTTTTTTTTTCTATAAAAAGCGTTTACGTATTTTGGAACAAGGTGTTCTGGTGCAAATATAACTAAAAGCGATGTAACAGTATATTTAAGGACACATTCTTATTTTGATCCTTACTGAAAAGAAGAAAAAAATAGAGTATATGATATTTAGCATTGTCAACTATTAAAAAACAGATATGATACATTAGTTCATAACGTACAAACAAATTATTGGGCGTCAAAATCGCTTTTTTCAATTAATATTTATCAGGAAATCTAAATTCATGTACAGTAGTTGGCGTCTGTTTTTGTAGTTCATATGTGTTTCTCGTCTCTCGTTTTTATATAGATTAGACCGTTGGTTTTCCAGTTTGAATGGTTTTACACTAGTAATTTTTGGGGCCTCTTATAGCTTACTGTTCAGTGTGAGCTAAGGCTCTTTGTTGAAGGTCGTACCTTGTGCTATAATGGTTTACTTTTATAAATTGTAACTTAAACGGAGAGTTGTCTCATTGGCACTCATACCACTTATTCCTATATCTATTTGAAATACTAACGGTATAGACGACAAATACACGTGAAAAACTGTATGACCTAAAATGAAATGAAAAAAAGCTAAATTAATCTAAAGTTTGACGGGTACAACATTACATACTTAGTAATTTGTTCATTTCTCATCGGAGAGTTTGATAAAAGTTTGTTTGAAATGATGTCAGTACCGAAGCACTGACTTCTTAGTTGAGGTTCACCAGCATTAGTACTAATTCATCATGGATCATCATAGAATTCATACGGCCGTTTCGTCTACCAAATACTAATCAGTGAAAAATTAAAAGACAAAAAAAAAACCGTACGAAGTTGAAGAGCTTTGAAAACTTAAGAGGCCGAAAGGTTTTGACAAATACAGCTGTGGAAAATGACCAAGTGTTCGTGTACAGAAAATACCCTACATGTTACGAAAATGTGTGCGTCTGAAGCATTTTTTTAGCATTTATTCTTTTTGTACATATTTTACACAAAAATTGTTTTATAACTACATTAATCCGTTCATTTTCTGATAGATACAAGACGGTATTTCAGAGTCTGCGAAACTTTTAGGAAAATTTTGTGGTAACCAGATACCGATGATTCCTGTTGTATTTTCCGGAACTATTTTTGTAATATTCAAAACAAATAATTCGACCTCTATGTCAGGATTCAAAGCGTACTTTAAAGAAGAAGCAATTTTAGGTAATGTAAACATATATAAGTAAGTTGCATTAGAAATGTAAATAACACTTTATTCGCTTGTGTTGCTCAACACGTTTTCTGAATTTACCTTCATTTCAAACGTTCAAACAAAAACAATCTATGAAGAAAATCTATGAGCTATATGACAAAAAAGACATAAAACAAACAGTCAACCTTGTCTGTAGAGTTAGAATCTATAAAATTTTAAAGAAGAAGTAAGATACAATACTGAAAATAGATGCTATGCTGAAGAACAATGACCGATTATATGCGATAATCCGTCATAGATAGATATACTTTGTTGAATCATCCGAAGGATTTCGAATTCAGGACTGGTATACTATCCTCGCATCATATTTTGTTCAAAAGGGTATGCCGTACATTTTTTTTTATCAACAATACATCTAGCAGCGTTTGGAAGGAAAACATCATGTTTTATACTTCTACTTCTACGATTCTAAAACGCGAAGCTAAATGACTGAATATATATCAGCCTGAAAATAGTTGTCTTCAATAAACACGTTACAAGTATAAAGATACATGTTTTCAATCATACCAAACTTTGGTTCAATTTATAACACCAAGTGACATTGTTGCTTTCATAAATATGTTATTTTTTTCTTTAATTTTACAAATCTCCTTGACAAATCAAATACACCACCTTTTGTATAAAAGCTAACAGAAGAATTTCATACATAGTTTGAACATTATCAATGCATACACAGGACATTATATACATGTATGATCAAATTATTTGACCAATATCATTGAAGTGTCGGATAAAGAGGCTTGAAAATAAAAATAAAATTAATTAACGATTAACATAAATCAATTCAACTATAAAAGAGGGACGAAAGATACCAAAGGGACAGTCAAACTCATAGATCTAAAACGAAATGACAACGCCATGGCTAAAAATGAAAAAGACAAACAAACAACAGCACACACGACACAACATAGAAAACTAAAGAATAAACAACACGAACCCCACCAAAAAACTAGGGGTGATCTCAGGTGCTCTGGAAGGGTAAGCAGATCCTGCTCCACATGCGGCACCCATCATGTTGCTTATGTGATAACAAATCCGGTAAATAGTCTACTTCGGTAGGTCACATTCAGGAAAGGGAAGGGGATTGTAGTTACGACGTAAGGAACATATCCGATATCATTTGTGTACGGTTATTCCATAACGGTCAGTTAATGGAAAGTTCACAAATTGGAAAGCTGAAATCATCTCTTTTGTCGTAAAGTTTTGTTTTCAACCGACCCTCATTGTCAATTTCTAGATGTAAGTCAAGATATGAGGCCGACTTAACTGTATCTGTAGTATCCTTTATCTCTAGCTCGATTGGATAGATGCGTTCCACATAGTCACCAAATTTTGAATTATTTAATGAAAGAACATCATCTATATAGCGAAAAATAGAGTTAAAGGATAGTGCTAATTTCTTATTTTTCTTCCTAAGAAGTTCCTGCATGAAGTCAGTCTCATAATAATAAAGAAAGTATTTTGGCAAGTAGAGGGGCACAGTTTGTTCCCATTGGAATGCCGACAGTCTGTTGACAAACACGTCCTCCGAACGTAACAAATATGTTGTCAATCAAGAAATCAAGCATCTTGATAATATCAGTTTCAGAGAATTTTTTGTTCGAATCAGAGTGATCCTTTACAAAGTAGGATTTATCCCTCCCTAAGACAAGATACTTGTATCTACGTTGGCCATTCCTTTTTACGAAGCAACGCAATACCAACTCTTTCAATTTGTCTTTTAGTTTTGAATGTGGAACATAAAATTGAGAATGGAAATGGGGAATGTGTCAAAGAGACAACAACCCGACCAAATAAAAAACAACAGCAGAGGGTCACCAACAGGTCTTCAATGTAGCGAGAAATTCCCGCACCCGAGGCGTCCTTCAGCTGGCCCCTAAACAAATATATACTAGTCCAGTGATAATGAACGCCATACTAATTTCCAAATTGTAATGAATGTATAGGCTTACTTATAAGGAAAGTGAAAAGAAGGGAAGAGTTTTTTTTGATCAATTGAAATTTCAAGAGCTTGAGATATCATTGGGTCAATCATCTCAAACATTTTCTTTGTATTTAGCATGTTACATACATATATAGTTTACCTAACCTTTGTTTAAAAAATGTAAAAGCCTATCAAATACCATGACTCAATTTATCTGCAGAATTTCATGTCAAACAATTTAGATCAATTTTATAATTATCTTTTGTCATAATTTTAATTAATAACTAATAATTATTGTAAGTTACTAACTTGTACTGAAAAAATTGAATTAAATGAATTATTCTTGGTAGGTCCAAGAACACAAGTAAGAAATCCTTTTTGGCAGGAGGTTTTTAATGCTTGGATTGAACTACAAACCAAAGTAGCTATTAAGAACGAATACGATTTTATCACATCTAATCTTTGGAATAATAAAGAAATTAAAATTGGTAATCAAATCCCTCTGTATAAAAAAGGGCGTCTGGCTAATAAATGATTTAATTGATAATGATGGACATTTAATGAATTGGCAGGAATCTAAAAAAACATATGATATTGATACCAACTTTCTTATATTTCAAGGAGTAATGTCAGCTGTTTATTCCTATATGAAAAGTCTTAATATAAAAAGTAATCAGCTTATAAAGCCTTATGGGCCAATTATACCAACTACTATTTCTATATTTATGAAAGCTACAAAAGGATCAAAAGACATGTACAATGTTTTAAATGAAGAAATAACAAATATCACATTACAGGAAAAGTGGTCCTTAATCTTAAATAGACATAATATTATTTGGAATAAAATATATAGACTTTCATTTTACATTACTAAAAACTCAAAATTACAGTGGCTCCAATACAGGATTAATCACAGAATTTTGAGAACTAATAAATTACTCTACAAAATTAAAGTCTCACAAAACAATAAATGCACTTTCTGTTCGGACTCAATAGAAACTATTGAACACATATTCTGGACATGTCAAAATGTTTTTGATGTTTGGGAAGAACTTAATAAATGGATATTGTCTTATTTGGGATATTAGAAAAAAACAGAAAAAAAATACATATGAAATCTCATAATACTATTAACCAAATATATACAAAACAAAAATGCAATGTGGACAAGTAAATAGTGTAGCCTTAAAAAATTATCTTAAAGAAAATTTGTTTATTGAAAAAATAATATTTTATAAAAATAAACCATTAGCAAGAGCGTACACCTGCTGGAACCCCTGGCTCCAACTAATAGAATGATTTTATAAGTTAACTTTCACGTAATAAAAATATTTACCCAATCCATGCTACCTCAGATTAAGATTTTCTGTTCTTTTTTAAAATTATTATTAATAATATTATACGTTTATAGAAGGATTCAAAATATCAACTTTATGTACTTGTCTCAATTTTGCTGATGTACTATGAACTTGTTTACTATTATTGATATATATGTAGTTCTTTGCAAATAAACAGATCACAAAAAAAAAAAATTAATTAAGTTAAAAAATCCTATTCGATTTATTTCAGATGCGGTCCTTGGTTTTATGACATATCCAATTTTGCCGAGGACAAATGGATATAATTTATAGTTCACATACTTTCTTATACTCATCTACACATTTTCGAACTTTTATTCTTAACACATTAAGCCGTGCATTTTGATATTGTCTTATTTGGGATATTAGAAGCAAGCATAAAAAGAATCCAAGCATTAAAAACCTCCTTCCAAAAAGGATTTCTTACTTGTGTTCTTGGACCTACCAAGAATAATTCATTTAATTCAATTTTTTCAGTACAAGTTAGTAACTTACAATAATTATTAGTTATTAATTAAAATTATGACAAAAGATAATTATAATTGGGGTTCGTGTTGTTTATTCTTTAGTTTTCTATGTTGTGTCGTTTGTACTATTGTTTTTCTGTTTGTCTTTTTCATTTTTAGCCATGGTGTTGTCAGTTTATTTTAGATTTATGAGTTTGACTGTCCCTTTGGTATCTTTCGTCTCTCTTGATACATATTTATACTTTCAAATTAACAAAAGATTACAAGATTGAAGGTACATTTTAAGCTAAATACCACAACGGACGAGGTGAACTTTTCTCATCACAACGATCATCGGCAGTCGTCCGTCATACGTTAGCATTTACAAACATCTTTCACACAAAATTGTGCCCGGTTTTCTCTCTTGTCAATCAACATTGATGACATAGCTACAAATATAACATATTAGTGAAATGCAAGTTATGTTTATGATCTCAAAACGTATATCAATAGAGATAATCTGACAGGAGCGAAATACTTAGTACTTACAATTTTGGGAATGTATTGTCCATTTACAGAAATTCCAGACCACTTTATAGAAGATGGTGTTTTAAAATGACATTTTTTTTCTTCATTTGTTTCTATTGTTGCATATTAACTTCAAAAATATTCAACATGATCTACAGATATGTAAAAATTTCCGAAATCAACTGCTGACATAAAATCATATCTTTGAAAATTTACCAAATATAAAAGTTGATAATGATTTGTTCAGGCAGATGTCCGATATTACTATACAACTTTATATTTGTTTTCAGTTATTTGTAATGTAATTGAACATATGAATCAGGCTGTAGATATTCTCGTTTAAATCGTTTTACATCTCTCATTGATAAAATATTGGTCATAAAAAGTAAAATCACGAAAATACCGAGGAAAATTCAATCGGAAAGTCCCTAATCACATGGCAAACTCAAATGACAAAACACATCAAAATCGAATGGACAACAACTGTCACATACCTGACTTGGTAAAGGCATTTTCAAATGTAGAAACTGGTGCAATGAACCTGGTTTTATAGTGCTAAACCTCTCACTTGTACGACAGTCTCATCAAATTCCGTTATATTTACCTCTACAATTAATGTCTCTTAATCTGCGGGTATATATGTTTAACTAGATTGCAGCGGATACCTGAATGTCTCAGCTGGTCGAATTCAATCACCAAACTATCCAGAACATTATAGTATAAACACAGATTGCGAGTATATGATAGCCATTCCGTACAACGGATCGATCAACTTAACATTTATCGAGTTTGAGTTAGAAAAGAAAAGTGACTGTAATTACGATTTTGTGGAGGCAAGTATCCGTTACTTTTATATTATTTTTTTTGGAGGGTGAGCTTATATACTGACACTTATCCATTACTTTCTCGTAATAGGAAAAACTCAGTGAAAATTAGTGCACTTTTAAAAGAAGTATTGAAAAATTAATTTTCGATGTTTTTGACTTCGTTCCTTTTCTAAGCGCTAATGATGAGTCTCTGAGAGGCGAAATATGCGTCTTGCGTACATTATTTGAAATTTGTTTTTCCAGGGTTTCATGACTATACCCAAACTGAACATACATTTTTTGCAATGACTTTGGTTAGATTGATATTTCCCTAAGCTGTTTAACTAATGCCTAGCTTTTGTACATGTGCGAAATGCATTTGTTCCGATTTCAAAGGACGCAATGCTGAAATAGACGTATTTACACTTGTATGCAAATTTGTCCACTATTATGTAAATACTACAAAGGTTCCCGTAAAATTTTACATCACATTTTAGACATTTTGACGTCCCAATTAAAATCTGATAATAGTTTGGATTGGTATGGTGGTTTGATTCTACTCATCATTCATCAGTCTGAATAATATTCCAAAGTTTAAATCATTTCAAAAAGAGGGACGAAAGATACCAGAGGCACAGTCAAACTCATAAATCGAAAATAAACTGACAACGCCATGGCTAATCATGAAACAGACAAACAGACAAACAATAGTACACATGACATAACATAGAACACTAAAGATTAAGCAACACGAACCCCACCAAACAATGGGGTGACCTCAGGTGCTCGGGAAGGGTAAGCAGATCCTGCTCAACATGTGGCACCCGTCGTGTTGCTTATGTGATAACAAATCCGGTAAATAATATAATTTGGTGGATCACATTCAAGAAAGGGAAGGGGATTGTAGTTACGACGTTAGGAACATATCCGATATCATTTGTGAAACGGTTATTCCATAACGGTCAACCAACTCGTGATGGCATCCGTAAAATTTACAAAGGAATGATTTCAAATTCACCATTTGGAACTCTTCGTTTAATAGCTTCCTTGTGAGCAGCAACCCTCTATCAAGAAAATCATTATAGGAAATGCAAGCACGGGAATATCGTATCAATTGGGAGATATATACCCGTATATGCAGGTGATGCTGGAATGTTGCTACTTAGAAATGGAAAGTTCACAATTGGAAAGCTGAAATCATTTCTTTTGTCGTAAAGTTTTGTTTTCAACCGACCCTCATTGTCCATTTCTAGATGTAAGTCATGATATGAGGCCGACTTGACTGTATCTGTAGTATCCTTTATCTCTAGTTCGATGGGATAGATGCGTTCAACATAGTCACCAAATTTTGAATTATTTAGTGAAAGAACATCATCTATATCAAAGCCAGCATGATGAAACAACCTATAGTATCTGAATCATATCATTGAACATGGAGATACTTCGTACTCTTTTTACTTTTTTAGAAACAATATACGACACTATTTATTGAAGATCAACCCTCAGTTCGTGGTATTTTCATTTGTAAACCTTTGATTGTTTTTTTCTTGTTTGTTTGGTCTTGTGAAACGGAAATTTTATTTCATGGATATTTTGCCTCATATCAAAATTATTTCAGCTTATTGATATGATAATTGTATAACATGAATTAGAGAAACAGTAGTTTACCGATGTTGAAATCTCAATAGCAAATTGCAAGTAAAGTTAAAAACAAAACCGCAGCAATCGCATAAATTCCAAACGGAACGAGACTTGATGAATATACAGATTCAAGATACCCTGCTCCAGATATGATTGCGTCATTTGCCTTAAAAGTTCACACTCTGTCAAAATGTCACAATCGGGAATATAACATTTACAGTAACTAAAAACAAATACACTGTTCTATGAAAATTTTTATATTCTTGTTTTTCATTTTTGCCAGTATGATTTGTCATGTCAGAGATAAAGTGTATAACGATCATATATAAATACAAGCACACATCTTATCGGTCAAATTATTATTGATGAAGACAACATATGCCAAGTTAATTTCTTACGTTTTTCTTCATTACTCTGTTGACAGATATTTTGCGTCAGTTGCAAACTCTAATGAACGCTAGTTTTGTGTAAAGATACACGAATGCATACCATTGAGCTACATAAACATAATTTATTGGAAAGTCGTTTTGGTAGTATTCTAAACGCCAAATTTACTCGGATATATGAGATGCAAGTTTTCACTAAGCTAGGATAATTAAGTGATAGGACATCATATTATTATATCTAAATATGAAATTAAGAAAATTTTCGAACAAAAGTGTAAAATATGTGGTTAATAAAAAAAAACGTATTGAGAACAAATACAGATCTTCACAAAAAAAAAAGATTTTTCATTAATAATGGAATGAGTAGTCGCCCTATGTCCCCCTTGGGACGAAGTGGATTAAGTCAAGTAAGTCAATGGAAAGAGTTTGTATTCAACGCATAATTTTCGATAGGCTATATGTGATAGTGTTTAATAATCTACATGTAATTGACACTAGTATTTGCTATGTTTCTCAATTTGATCTTTCAAAACAAAAAGGATGACAATTAGAAATTTTAACAGATGTTTCCTCAAATGTTTAACTGCATCATGTACATGGCTTATTTTCGTTCTCATTCAGGAGTTGTGTAAAGTCTAAGTGAGAAGGTGACGCCATTACGAGATTCATAAGTGATGTTATGATAATTTATATTATATAATTGCAGATCTACGATTCAAATAATTCTATCGGAAAATTTTGTGGAACTGAAATTCCTGTTTTGCAATTAACATTATCCAGCAGTATTCGAATTGTGTTTCATTCTGACGATTCAAATACGTTCAAGGGATTTTATGCCATCTTTTCACAAATAACTGGTAAGTTGTCTTGTAATTTTTTTATATTCTAGTTTGTCTTTATTCTTTATTTTAAGTGTTGGTGATAAAAAAAAACCTAAAAACTACAAACATGAAATTATAAATGACCAAATTTCAAAATTAACAACTACTTTTTACATTTGATAGTTATCAAAGGTACCAGGATTATAATTTAGTACGCCAGACGCGCGTTTCGTCTACATAAGACTCATCAGTGACGCTCATATCAAAATATTTATAAAGCCAAACAAGTACAAAGTTGAAGAGCATTGAGGATCCAAAATTCCAAAAATTTTGCCAAATACGGCTAAGGTTATCTATGCCTGGGATAAGAAAATCCTTAGTTTTTCGAAAATTCAAAGTTTTGTAACAGGAAATTTATTAAAATGACCACATTATTGATATTCATGTCAACACCGTAGTGTTGACTACTGGGCTGGTGATACCCTCGGGGACGAAACGTCCACCAGCAGTGGCATCGACCCAGTGGTGTAAATAGTTATCAAAGGTACCAGGATTATAATTTAGTACGCCAGACGCGCGTTTCGTCTACATAAGACTCATCAGTGACACTCATATCAAAATATTCATAAAGCCAAACAAGTACAAAGTTGAAGAGCATTGAGGATTCAAAATTCCAAAAACGTTTTGCCAAATACGGCTAAGGTTATCTATGCCTGGGATAAGAAAATCCTTAGTTTTTCGAAAATTCACAGTTTTGTAACAGGAAATTTATTAAAATAACCACATTATTGATATTCATGTCAACACAGAAGTGTTGACTACTGGGCTGGTGAAACCATCGGGGACGAAGCGTCCACCAGCAGTGGCATCGACCCAGTGGTGTAAATAGTTATCAAAGGTACCAGGATAACGACAATGTAAAATTAAGAGGATTCTCGTTACAAACAGACACCTTATAGTAAAAGATCGTTTAATATTACGATAGTTGGTTTGATGTAAACCGATTGAAATCTTAATTGTACTATTAAAATTCAATAGTAAACGTTTCTTATTCTTTTTTAAGTCTAACTGTTGTTTTATGAACTAATAATTAAGAACAACAGTTGGTAAGTTATGCCCTTTTTGAAAAAAAAAGGTCATATGCGTTTGTCTGAATAAGAAAAAAACTACTAACACAACGAACAGAACTCAGAGTGAAATCGTGGCTTTCATGACAGACTATTCATTTACCTATTTTTTCCATTTTTAAATCATCGCTTTCTTTATCTATTGCTGAAACGAAGTTCTTAAATGATATTAAATTGTGTTCTGAGTGTGCCCAATTTCAAAAAGTTTTAATTTGTGTAGATGATGACTTCTGTTCAATAACATTATTAAGTATTAAATTTACATTTTACTTTTGATATGTTGCTTTGAGGTCACTTGAACCCATACTAGGTGTTTATTATGTATGACTTATATGAAACACATGGTCAGACCATCTCTGTTTGAATTTAGTTGCAATTATGATGTCTATTTTATTTATAACAATCAATAAAATAGATCATTATGATGATTTTGTTGCTTGTAATTATTAAAATACACTTTTCTCCTTGAAAATTAAATTATAAAAAAAATATCTCCATGTTATCTGTTATCAGGCATTATCTTTTAAGGTAACTTTATTGGTAACAATGTCATACACTTGATGTGACATCTAGTGTCTCTTTGATGATACCCACTGCCAAGATATTTGGAAGTCTAAACCTATCTTGGCTTTCAAATGTTCGGCTTTGAACGTTTCATATTAAGACACATCTAGAAAAGCTCTTCACACGTGTGCAATTTGTGAATCCTACTTGTGATGTTTTGAAGAGCTGTAAAAACAAAATCGTCAAATAATTCGTTAAATCCGCGAATGGAATACGAGTTCTGCACTCTTGATTAAAAATAATTCGAAAAATTGTTTAAATTTTCGTAAAATTGTTAAATTTGAATTTTAAAGGTTAAAACACAGAAAATTGTTTCATTTGTAAAAAAAAAGTCTTGATGAAAGTCATAAAGGATAATGAATAAACGTTAAATCTTAAATTGTGATACCATTCGCGACCCGGTCTTATGGTGCCTTTTTTATATACCTACGTGTTTACACATTATCTCATTTATACAACCTATAAACGGAATCTTGATAAATTGATAAAAACTCACACAGAATTCTCATTAACATATATGTCCATATAGAATTCAAATTCTATTAATTACTGCAGTATGTTGTTAAATAAGACATAATATCAATTGAAATATTAGAATGTCTGGCGTTTTCTTCAATCATTAGGGTCCAATTAAGTACATTTATTTTCTTCTTCATTTAGACTTTCAAACTACTGAAGAATTGCCGTCAACAGTTACTGCATCGTTTTCTACGATGTCAAACTCAACTTTTACATCCCCATCTATGAAATCAGCATCAGTCAACTCAGGTAAAATAGTGTGGTTTATTCATTAATAATTGGTTTTAAAAAGTGCCATTAACTTTTTAACATTAACATTAACTTGACACTCAATTCCAGTTACAGACGTGTTAGTCAACACATGTGTATATTTATAAGATTTGAAAACATACTGTAAATAATATTACTCAAGTGTTTGTTTGTCGTTTCTGAAGGATTTTTATTTTAAGCGATTGAATAAGTCAACGCTGTTTGCACATTGATACTTATCTTCAAAAAAGACCACCCTATACTATTGGCTAGGATCTTTTAATGATGTGAAGTTTAGAATACACCTGTATTTTCGAAGTCTTGTTTTTAGAATTAGAAATAAAACATACCAACACATTAAAAACCTCTAGGTAAAATGTCAGAATCTGAGTACTATCCAGATCTTAGATGCATGATTTATTTTATTAGTTCTTATTGGTTTTGCTTTAGCAATCAGTAACTGCGAGTCCTCTCATATCTTGACTTAAAGTCTTTTTGTTGTTGAAATATACAAGTACTATGTAACGTCCACTATGTGTAGTATTTGCAATTGAATCTATCTGATGAGCTAGGCCTTTTCAACCGATTTTCATAGTTCGTTCTTATGTTGCACTGTTACACCACTGTCCCAGGTTATGGGAGGGTCGGGATCACACTAACTTGTTTTACACCGTTAAATTCTGTATGTATGTGCCTGTCCCATAGTCAGGAGCCTGTAAATCAGTGGTTGTCGTTTGTATATGTGTTACATATTTGTTTTTCGTTAATGATTTTTTGTATTTCGATTAGGCCGTTAGTTTTCTCGCTTGACTTGTTTTACATTGTCATTTCAGGTCCTTTTATAGTTGACTGTGGTTTAAGCTTTGCTCATTGTTGCATACCGTACATTGACCTATATTTGTTAATTTTTGTGTCATTTGGTTTCTTTTAAAGAGTTTTCTCATTGGAAATCATATCAGATCTTCTTCTTTTTTTAATTAATTGATTTTATTGATCTGGAGTGCATTGATAGACAATCTTGAATGCGTTTATTCAAGGTATCATACATTTCATATGTAGAATGAGAGAAACTAGTTACAACTGTAAAACAAACTGTACATTATTTTGCCTATTGCCTTAGTATTTTAATTACAAAATCAGATTGTCAAAATTGATTAAAATGAGTTTAGTCTGTCTTGTATCCTTTCCAGTATGAATGGATGTTTAGCAGCTCTCATAGCTAAGGACGATAATGTTATTTTTATTTTACCTCAAGAATATTTTCCCGATATATAGTTTAATCCTGCGGAAGAAAAGTAAATATAACTTCACTTGAGTATTGTTAATTATTTATGAACAAACGGTGTATTCATTTGGAAAAAAATACAAAAAAAAAAATACAAAAAAGTTGAAAATTTCACCTTTTTTTTCTAAACTAGTTCTTTCATTTAATAAGGATTTTTTTCCGAGCCTCAACTTGTAATCAATATTTTATTTTGTAAATCTACGGATAATTGACATAGGAGGTAAACAGGGTACATATCTGGCCAATGATTGCAATTTACTTTTAAAGTTATGAGAGATACATTAAGTTATACTCAATGTCTGCCAGTTTTGATATAAACTTTAGTTCACTAACACAACAAATATAAGCTCTTTATAATTGTGCACTAATTATAAGATTAAACATACAACATACTTGCATTCTTACATTTGAATTCAACCGTTTAAACCAAACTATATTTTGTGTTTCATTTCAGCAGTTATTGGTGTTGCTACTGGCGTTATAATTGGACTTGTAGTTGTTTTCATTATTGTTTGCGTCATGATAGATCGACGAAGGGGAATAGAGAAAAATCAGCAAGAAAGGTTCGGTTTATACCAATAATCATTTGAAAAATCTAAAACAAAAATGAAATAAATTATGGTTCGTCTTGGGTTTACAGAAAAGAAAGAAACGATAAGGAATAGAAAATTATTTCGTGCTTAAGTATAAAGACTTAAGATTAATTGACCAAAAGAAAATAGATAAATATTGTAAATAGAAAAACATTAGAAAAGAAGAACACCATCCAGACCCTCATGAATTTAAAGATTTCTACCACTGAAATTAAAAATTTCAAAATTTTCATGAAACTTACAAAACAAAATAATTAGCATATTCTTATATTATTCTGCATCTGAAAAGTTGCAAAGTTGGTTAGAACCAAACCAATGGAATGTTATTTTGAAAAAAAAGTTTTTATAGAGGAGTACAATCATATTATATTTAGAAATATAGGAACTGCTGAGCTAATGTTTAAATACATTGATTTGATATAAGTTCAAACTTAAATCGCAAAAATACTTCGAGGAAAATTCAAAACGGAAAGTCCGTAATCAAAATAGGAAAATCAAAATCTCAAACAAGTCAAACGAATGGATAACAACTCTCATATTCCGGACTTGGTACAGGCATTTTCTTATGAAGAAAATGGTAGATTCAACATGGTTTCATAGTTAGCTAAACCTCTCCGTGTATGGGCAATCTGAAAAATTTCATTATATTGACAACGATGTTTGAACAAAACAAATAGACATAATAGGTAAAAATGTAAACAATATGGGTACAGCAGTCAATATTGCGTTATTATCTAAATCACTATGAAAAAAAAAATATGTAAACATCGACACAATAACTCATTGACGGAATGCATAAGTACAGAGTCACTTCATATGTATCAAAGAAACACACAAAGGCATATACACAAAACATATTACCCAAACTGAAATATAACAATACAAAAATTATTAGAACAAAACACGGGATGTGATCATAAGAATCGAGAAAGGTGAAACGTATAACTACACATACTTAGGGTCCGTACTCGTGCTCATAAGAAATTTGCAGTCGTGTCATATGTTTTTACTTTGAAAACTTTTAGCACACATATATAAGAGATTCTTTACTTAGGAATATTTAAGATAATTGGTGAACAAATGATTCTCATCACCATATCTAGTTGGCAAGGTTGTACTTCTGAAAACAACGAAATTACTCTTTTCAACTTCTTTTATTCTTTTCAGAAAATGTTCGAAAAGCAACCATTTGATAGTTCGGATCATGATCACTACAGCATGGAAAACATTGATCACGGGCAGTATGCAAACTCTGATGGGCACAAGATGACACATGGCAAAACTCATTTTGGAACAGAAATACATGTATATGCAAATGACACTGATATGATTAAAGAGGTAAATGACGATGTTAACAATGAATATTCATATTCCAACTTACTTACCGCCGATACACCGAATAAGAAACATCTTGATGACAATTCTTATTATGATCTATCGGAAAATTACAACGAAGTTGATACAAATCACAAAACATGTGAATGTGGACATTTTGAAGGAGAAACGAATTACAGCGAGTTCATTGATAATGGAGAGGACTATAACATTTTGAATATAAACCCACAGAAAATCAACGATACAGAAAACTTTGATCGAACTTTACAATATGTGTACGACAAAACAACACATATTACGAATACAAGTTACACTGATTTAGGTTTATATGATCATTTGTCAAATAATTAATTACAATTGAATAGTTTAAGTTTTAAAATGGTTTAAATTATATCTATTTTGCTTTCCTCTTATAGTTGATGTTGTTTTTTTTATGTATATGGTTTTAGTTTGTAACCCGGATTTGTTTCACTCAATCGATTGATGACTTTTGAACAGCGGTATACTACTGTTGGGTTTTTTTGTTACCTTTTGAGTATGCATGGGTGTGTAGCAGCATTTTATTTTTTAAGCTTAGATTTATGAGAATTTTTAGATTTCACAGTTAAAAACGAAAAATTCATCTTTTGCAATGTACCATTAGTTGTTTATGGAAATCTAATTTAAGAAGATAATATTGAGAAAGGAATTGGGAATGTGTCAAAGCGACAACAACCCGACCATAGAGCAGACAAGAGTATTGTTGATTATAGATTGTTGATATCGTCGGTTAAATTATTTCCAGTAATTTATACATATCAACCAAACGATTTCATGCTAAATTTGGATAATGGAAATAACCCTTTCCAGTTAGACTATTTACCGGGTTTATAAAAACATCAGCCAAACTCCCCGGTAGTTCCAGTTCCGATCCGAATACGGGTCCGCATACTACTCTACACTATTCACTGACTTCGGCTTTTTTCGTTACGCGCTTTTGACCCGGATTGACAGTTTGTTGCTACTGAAGCAAATATGGCTGAACGTTGCTGAATGAGAATAATTGTTATCAACTTTACCAGTATATATGAATAAAAACACTAACGTAAGTAAAATACACTCAATCCAAATAATTTTACAAAATGAAAAATTTGCAAATTTCTGTATCGTTACATATGTAGGTCGAAGAATTCAATTCTGGCATGAAAACTCGATCGACTTTGTTGCATATTACCATATAAAAAAATCTTCGTCAATGAAGAAACATAAGATATGATCTTCTCGTCTGTGAAGTTGAAAGAACACTTAACGCTATAGCTTTTGATATTAAATTGGACATATTTTTAATGAACTTGCACCCTATCGATCATCAGCTAATAAACTCGTTTGAAGAACAGAATAAAATGTTGGGAGAGTGGCTAAATTTAACCCGAGAAGCTGCTCCATGTGGAATTAAAGATATTTTACGAAAGACAAATTTGGACTCTATAGGGATAAATTTTGGATTTCCTTGGGAAGGGATGCAAATAATTCCAAATTGACACATGGCTTCAAATACATTTTTTAAACGAACTTCAGTAAGGGCTTTAAATTATATTATATTAAGACTCTGTTTACTTACCAATCTCTGAATTTCTCAAAACTCAATTCAGATTTCATGGATATAAAAAATAAAACAATCATAAATTATTATAATTGAAAAATAATATAGGGTAACACACACCTGAGACTACACAGCCAAATTTTGCTCACGTGAATTTCACGTTAATTTCACGTGAATTGCACATGAATTTCACGTTAATTTCACGTGAAGTAATTTCATGTGAAATTCACGTGAAGTAATTTCATGTGAAATTCACGTTAAATTTTCACGTTAATTTCACGTGAAGTGATTTCACGTGAAATTCACATTAAATTTTCACGTGAATTTCACGTGAAAAAATATAAATGGTGTCTAAGTTATAAAAAAATTAACTGAAAATCAAAAACATTTGTCAACATCTATACCTTGTATAATATGTATCATATATTCCATGGGAATCTTTATTTAATTTAAAAAATTCCAATTTCACGTGAAATTCACGTGAAATTCATGTGAAAATATTCATGTAATATTCACGTGAAAAATTTCACGTTAAATTTACGTGAACAATTTCATATGAAATTAACATGAATCAAAACCCCTGTGAAAGTTATGTTTCATTTTATCTGAATTAAACCATGAGTTAATAAGACAAATTTAAATTTATTGAGTTAAATTTTTGCAATATGACTTTCATGAGAAACAAATTCACCTGAATTTTACACATACTATTATTCATTCCATTTTTCTTTTTGCAAAATTGAACCATTTTAAAGCTGTTATTCTTTGTGTCTCAAGAAGTACATAAAAGTGGGACGTAGAATCAATGTAAATAATTGATATTTATCCTTTCTTAAGCATGCATTACCTCCCTTGATAATGGGTTAGATGCAACTACAAAAACATGTTGGTTTTGAATTATATTTTCTATCACTGTTTATATTAATCTCTAGTAGAGTTATTAAATTGGAATTTTGTATACATGTGTATCTCTTATTTGAATTTGAATGGACTAATTGATTTACTAGTAATATTACTATAATTATTAAATTTAATTACTTTTACACATCTTATGTCTTCTTTACTTTTATACTTTTAAAAAATGTTGAAGGTGACTCCAACTTATGAAATAGGTTACTCACTCACAGTTACTGTCATAGATTCTTTACTTCCCATAATTGCAAAGAAAAAAAGGGTAATGTATATATATCATTTACTTCCAAACATGAGTTATCTCCCTTTTTGACTGTTCATAAAACTTTTCCTCAAACTAATAAATGTAAAGAAAATTTGTGAGCAATTTGAATTGCACATAACTTTAACATTAGGACATGTGAATAAAAACAGTAAGTATACAGAAAAGAATTTTATCTGTACTATACTTTGTTTATAAATGTATATTTAAATGTTTATTAATTTCTTAAGAGTATATTTAAAGTGCAGTATAAAACTGCTATGCTTTTACAAATATCAAAAATGTTTGATTGACAACATGCATTCTAAAAGTGGTGAATGTTAATAACTTGATCCCTCACCCAAATTAAGATAAGTAAAATATTATATCAGGGATTATATGTGTAATGACAAGATAGCAATTTATTTGTTTAAATTGTACACTTTACAAATATTCCATACTGTTTTTTATACTGTAAAAGATTTCTCAATGTTCCTTAAAAGTTGATGAGTTGTCCGGGCTTGTCAATTAAAGGAGAAAATTTAAACTAAAACATGTAAAAAGCTTATCTTTATTTAGCTTTTATAATTTTTGGTATTAAATATTAGGTATATTTTAAGTAGTTTATTTAGGATTGTCCTTATTAACTCTGGAAAAAGGTTAATGTAAAATTTTGAGTGTCCCATTCTTATGGGAATTTTTTTCCAATCAATGTAGGAAAATAGTTACAGAAAAAAAGGCAAAGTAAATAAAATTGCAATAATTGACAGATATGGGTCCAGGATATTGAAAAAGTGTGAGAAGACTTATAAAAAGAAAAGGTACCGTGGGAATGTGGTAAATCCCCCCCCCCCCTTTTCCCATAAAATCTGCTTCAGACCTGATTTCAAATTTTTAATTATCTTTTTAACTTTATTTATAATGAATAAATTCATGGTCTTTAATATACATAATGCTTAGATGGATTAGTAGGTTTATTGTCTGCTATTTGGACAGGTTGTTGTCTCTTTGACAATTGTTTCCCACTTCCATTCTAAATTTTATGTATGTTATGAAAACTTATTGACTGACAGTAAAGTATTATCTCAGAGGCGGATTTAGGGGGAGGGTGCAACCCCCCCCCTATTTGGGAAGAAAATTGGTTGCTTATATAGGGAATCGCTGAAGCGTGAGTGGGCGGGTCCCTCTTAGGCTGCGTCAGTGGTCCCCCACTTAAATGTCTGGATCTGCCCCTGTATTTGAAAGCTAAATGTGTGGTAAATGATTGCTAATTAGACAAGGCTGGTTTATTTCTCATTGAATTAAAGATAAACATTCATCTTTATATATATATTATTTTACATAATGAAATCTGTGATTATGCTAACAGCTAGTCCCTTAGTCATTAATTGAAATTATAGTTAAATAAGTTATTATATTTTATAAATTAAAGGGTTTTAAGGGTTGTCCATGTGGAGGTGCTCCTTTGTAAAGGATGCTTATCAACAAAATAATTTGTTATATGTTCCAAGAATTTGTATAGTATATATTAAAAGAATGGGGATACCTTTTTTTTTTTACATGGAGGAATACTTTGAACATCAGCAAAATATCCGCCAATCTCTAGTCCGGATTCGGATTTTTTTAAAACGCTTGAAAGATACAGATTATGACGCGTGTTGAAGAGAAGGACGCAGCCGATTGTCAACAGCAATAGTACTTGTTTTAGCTAATTTAACAAGACAACCAATACCAAGGAGCTATGAATATTAATAAATACTCGAGGATATACTACAGGTAACTCAAACAAATGATTTAATAGTGCAGGAATAAAAAGAAATCTGTAATAACTGAATGTTTTCATCTTCGAGTTTGGTATAATGACTTACATGTAGTGTCCGTTCGACATGATTCACGTTCGCCCAAGTACCTGTTCGCCCATGATCGATTCGGCCTGATTTTTTTTAAATGTTGTCTACTTGCATAATGTTTATTATTTGAACAGAGTATGGGAAAGAATGTTGAAAAATTCGGCGAATATGTGTATTGCTGCAAACGAAAAATTATTTTCCCTTTAATTTTGTTTAAGTACTTATCTTTACTGATATTTGTTTACTGTTACAATTCATCCAGTATTATAACAGAGACATATATAATAAATAAACTGTCTGTTTGTTGTCTCTTTGAAATCATTCCACATTTCTATTCTCAATTGTATCAAAATACTTTTCATGTTTTACAATTCGTATACATTGTATGTACATCATTGTTTTTACTCATTTTTGACCAGTTTATCAAAACAAAACTTAATCTACGGTCTCACTAATTAGCCACAAGAAGAATATTTGTTTATGATTCAAACCGATACTACATTGTACATGTTGTACTACATGTATCTCATCTATAATTAACTCAAAGTCATATATATAGATAGTCCGAGATTACTCTGACGTCCAACGGCTGTTTTGCCAGACAAGCTGGGGCCGTGGGACGTCAGAGCTCGTCCTATATCAAA